>QGDZ01000053.1:0-410588 GCA_004367075.1 Fusarium incarnatum
TTATTAATATTAATATTAATAAAACTATAAAGTTACTTATAATAATATCCTTTAGAGTAATAATTACCTATAGGTATAACTATACCTAAAAGAGCATCTACAGAAATAGTCCTAAGATTACTAATATTACTACTATATACAAATTATATATTAACTAGTCCCCTAGCTATTAATACCTAGAAGATAATAGCCTAAACTATAAATTAATTATAAAAGACTACTAACTTATTATACTTACCCTTCTTAGCTACAAGGCTATATCTATTAACATACATTTACAGAACAACCTAGCAGCCTTTAGAATCTTGCTACAGGACGAGAAGACAAGAACAATGCTTTTATTTCTCTGGAATCTTTCTGCGACAGATACTTAGAACAACTTGTACCAGAAATGGCATCTTGAATGGACTGCTGTCCTAGGCATGTGAATGCGATCATCAGGGAGGAGTCTTCAATTAGCATTGTCTACAAGTAGTATGTGACGAACAATGTTCCCTTCTGTGTCTTGGGCATACAGTTGAAGCGGTTCGGGTTCCACAAGTGGGCTTTCTAGCCAGTTTCATTGTCTACTACTGATCAATCATTCTGCGTTAAACATTCGAACTGGACTATGTTCCTAGCCTATAGATCAATGGTTCTTGCTCTAGACATTTATTCTGAAGTTCATTCCGCATCTTCATTCGAAGATCCCATTCGTTCTTGCGGACTGACACTTTCTTGAACCAGGATGGAAAGTCGTCCAGTCGGTCACATGCATCGAGGAGGTCATCTACCTCCCAAGCTTCAGGCGAACCATTGACCGTCAGATCTAGTGTGTGGAGTTGATACGCATTCTTACAGCTCTGCAATACATCGCTTCCGACATCAGCGCAACGAAGCTCAAGAAGTTTAAGTCTGGATGAGTGCGCATCAACCAATTCTTTTAGTGCCTGGTTCGTTTCATCTGATGCATCAAACGAGTCTCCAGATTCAGGCAGAATATCTCCCAGTGATATTTCTTCCAACGGTGATTTTGCGGTAGCGATAGCTCTGACGCTCAGGGTAGACAGAGAGCAGCCTGGACCTAAATGCAACACTTTCAACGCCTTCAAGGACGGCATGATTTGCGGGATCCATTCACGCATGTCTGCAATGCTAGATATTTTGAGAACCTCCAGGGTGTTGCCCCAGGCCCGACACGCCGCCTCGAGATCATTTGAAGTATCAAGGGTCTGCCTGAATACAAGCGATCTTAGGTTGGTACATTGTTGGGATAGAGTAACAAAAGGAGACGGGCTGTCCCCCATTGAGCAGTCCTGGCTGAGGAAAAGAGAGGTGAGATTGGATGTAAGATAAGGTAGAAATCCCTCGATGACCCAATCTGATTGCCCGGTTAAGGTCAGATTTTCCATCTGTCCCAAAAGCCTGGCTGTATGAGGATGAGCGGAAATTTGCTCCGTCAACAATTGGCTATCCTTTGGACCAATGGGTTCTTCCTCAAAGAGATTCTTCCACTCGAGCACAGTAGAGAAATGGAAAGAAGTAACATGCCGACATGAATCCAGCATCATACTGAAACTCGGAATACAATGGAGGGGTAATGGAGTCGAATCATTGATATCGTTCCCGCGCTGAATTAACAAGAAGTTAACATTGGGGCAACCGTGGATAATGTCAAGTAACAATTGGCTGTTTGTTCCACTGGGGTCCCAAAGAAGTCTTAAAGATCGTGTGAAAGTTCCACGACCAGCCCTGGCCGTAATGGCTCGAAGGAACTGTTGCTGTTTTACAACACTGTCAAGATCTCGAGGATGTGTATACAGCTGTTCTTCAGCTAAACTCGACAGAGGTTGGAATGATTGTGCAAGTGCGAGCAATGTATCCTGTCTCGGTCCGTGGTTCAGATTGGCAATATGCTGTACGATCATTTCGTACAGTTCATTAGGGAAGAAAACTTTCAGACCGCACATCTTGGGTTATAACATGTGGTCAAAGGTGAAGTTGGTTAAACGATTATATTTTACTAGAGAGTAAATCCGCCTGTGAAGGATTTTCGTAAGCTATTGCGTAAGTAGTAAAGTAAGGCAAGTCACGTGATACAAAACGAATGTCTTTAACGTTCTGGGATGGTTTTATAACTTATCACTAAATTTACATTGGCCTATGATCGACGATAAATCGAGCTCTCTTCTTCAACAGGCAACGAGAAATCACGGCTGTCAAGCTGAGGTGGGCTTGAGCCTTTTAATGTATTGGGTCTGTAGCTTGGCTAACGTGTCCTACAAGCCCACATCACCATCATCTACCCCGCAGCTAGCTTCTCACATTTCCTCTCCTCCACCAACTAGAAAATCCACGATCGTCGGCTAAGCGAGAGCTTGCCTCAGGACGGATAAGAGGGAAGGATGGAGTACTGCGGGCCGATCTTTTGGGAGCCGAACATTGCATCAATGTACAGTGTAATTGTGAATTCTGAACTAACGCTGCTCCACCAGCATAATGCACTTGTACATAACAAATAAGGCATGCGAAACACACTTTAATCCCGAGACAAATCTAAAGAACATGAGTCTTGTTTTTTCCTAAGAATCCTAGCATTGTGAAACGTATGCGAAGGGGACCCTGGCATGTTTGAGCTGCTCTAAAGCCTTTATCTCCGATCGGCTACGTTGAGGGGCGGAAGATATCAGGCACGAATTTAGTCAGACAAGGTGATATCAAATTCCATGCGCGTTGTTAGGATCTGAGCTCTAATCTTCCTCCAAAATCACTGGCTTTGGGTTGGTTACTAGCGTGCCAGTCCACCGCACAATGTTCCCTTCTCTGCCGTCCCGCGTGTCGATACTCTCGAAACCACCCTGGGCACCGACCGGGGCCTGCGCGAGGACCTTGGCGAAAAAGGAGCGTGCTGCATCGTTACCATCCTCCCATTGAAAAACAACACCCTCCGGTATTGTATCACCTGGCTCCAGCCCAGGTGCAATAGCCGGGATCAGTTGATGTCTTCTTCTTTCCCGCGGTAAATCCCACCAAGAGTCCATGACAGCGTTAAAGAACTCTGTACCATAGCCTTGCCGCCAGTATTCAGATTTGATCAAAAATTCAGCTTCTGGCCATCCCGATGCCGATGCAAGCATGTGCTGGCAGTCCGGTAGTCCGCCTTCTCCTATTAATTCGCCTGTGGACTGGAGAAACGCGCCGAAGTACCAATGACTCTGATCATCTTGTTCGAATGCATTGACATGTTGACTCGTTTCGCCCTTGCTCTTATCTGGTCTACCCCGAAGTTTTGAACACTGCTGTAGTTCAGGTCTCTGGCGCAAATCGTGAAAGCCATCAAGGTCGTCGGATGTAATTGGGCGGACAAGAAGTCGTCGCGTTTTGATATGCGGCCGCTCAGATAGCGGAGGGAGAGGGCGTTCAGGTAGTGTAACGGTGTAGCTGAACCATGGCGTCACGCCCAAATTCTGAAAATCATCAGCTTTCAGTTGAATTTGGAGAGCAGACATCGTTGGCTGTTTATGTGGTAGTGTCTCCATGTGAAGTTAAAGAAGCTAAGAAACAGGAAGTAACCGTTTGAGCTAACACGAAATTAATAGCTTTAAACGAGGATTGCTCCTCCAAAAACTGTCCAGGGTTGCATAGACAAATTAGGACCCTCTGCGCATCAATCGGAAAGGTGCCGTAGGGATTTGCTGAGCGTTTGAAGTGGGCTTAGTCGTACGATTCAAGCCTTACGTTGCCTCTGTGCTCCTTTGTCACTATGAATTGAACATCTGCCGCGTCAGGGAACATCAGACAATGTGGCCTGTCATGTCGGTGTGTGGCGAAGCGGCAGCAGCATGGGTGACATGCCAACGGGAAGGGATGTCAAGTCTTGACTAACTAGAAGCGTAGGCGGGGCCGATGAATCCACTGTCAACTGAACGTTACATTAGTGCATCCGTCTTCGGACCTTAGGTGGAGTAAGTAGCCCTGCATCACTGTACAGGTTACAAGGATAACAAATCCTGTGAAGTGGTCCCTAATATACCTTTCTTTACTACCTTAGGTTTTAAAGATCTATACAAGAGTAGTTTTCTACTTACCTATAGTAATATATATTATTACAGAGGTTTCAAGCCCTTCTCTAATATAGTACCTACTCTTTAAAGCTTAAAAATAATAAATTGTAGAGACATAGCTAATTTGAAAAAGTCTAGGGTATACTGGCGCTAGGCTTTGTAATCCTTGTGACCTGGATTGTCTACCTTGTCGTTATAGCAAGGTAAAATTCCCTCAAATCATGCATAGTGCAAATTGCAAGGCATATGAAAACTTTAACCCTGACTGTCGAATGACCGTTACTAGTGGCCGTTGAGGCCGGTGAGACGCTGAACCTGGCTCTTTTAGCTCCGAGATCCAGGCCATGTCCATTTGCATTGTAGTGTAATCCAGAAACACAAATACTCTAGATTTTCGTGGTCTACATGAAAGCTGGATCATTCTCGCCGAGCCACAGACAACAAGCCATATGAACTTTTGAAACCATGCTTGCTACACCGAGCCTAAACGAAGGCGGTCGCCTTTCTTCTCTAGTTTCAGATGGAAGCAATCCTCCTGCCCTGGCAGCTCGTTTACGACCCCTATATACCGAGTTCTTCAAGGATCTTGATCTAAAGCCGGCATTCGAACGCTTCGAGAGTGAAAGGCTTATGAAGGAAGTATTGGAGCATGCTAGAAACACTGGTGTGCCTCATCTTCCTAACTCTCATTCGTATCAATGCCTTATGGTTGGATATACATACGCTGATGTAGGTCCTCTATTTCCGCAATAGTCTTCCCTTGTACCTGTTAAACTAGAAGCTAATAATAATCTCAGAACTGCCTCCCATACCATGATTTAGAAGTCAAGGTTTTTGTAGCTATCTATACATGGCTAGCAACGTTGTGTGACGATGCCGAGCGTTTAGGCATAGTTGCCGATGTGGCGATGTTTCAGCAACGCTATCTGAAAGGAGATGATCAGCCCACGGTATGTTAGGTTTTCCCATTTATTTATACGAGTCGCGTGCAGAGTTGCGGTAACTGTGATAACATACAATGCTGCCTACCTTTTACAACCACACACTACAATGCTCATGGAAAGCTAACCAAGACGCGTTCTTTTGTTTTTTCAGACTCTCTTACGAGCTTTTGCCAGTCAACTACAGCTCGCTTATGAGCTATACCATCCACTTGTTGCAAATCTCATAATTAACTCGTCTTTTAATCTGCTCACTTCTACAGCGCTTGTGGCTCGCGAAGGTATTAAACGGAAGCGATATCATCCTTCTAAGGGCGGCAACTACTTTCCCTGGTACATACGGGAACGCGATGGGGTCGGTGAAGCCTATGCATGGTTTACTTTCCCTAAAAGACAGTTCCCTAACCTGGAAATTCCTATCGAGGCTATTGAGGATATGACACGTTTTATTGCATTTGCCAACGATGTTCTATCGTAAGTCAAACAGCCCTACCTTCAGAGTCTGTATTAACACTTTCATAAGCTTTTACAAGGAGACTTTAGAAGGCGAGACAAGCAATTATATCAACGCCACAGCTGCGTATGATGAGACCGATGCTATCATCGCGCTTCTCAAAACTTCACAAGATGCTGTCAATTGTGCCCGTCGGACTGAAAGTATTCTCGCAGGCAAGGGCGAGTACGAGAAAGCGTGGCGGTTTCATGCAGCCGGATATATTCAAATGCACATTATGAGAGGGCGTTACAGGCTTTGGGAGGTGGGTATTGGAAACAGTCCGGACAAGGAAGAAATTATCAAGAGAAATTAAGAGCTACCATGCCAACAGATATTGGCGATATTCCCCGACAGATCTTAAATCTAGGATAATATCCGTGTGGGCGACGGGCTGACCGATCTCTGAGAATGACAAGTCGTTATCCTCTTTCTCATATAGTGCAGCGTTTCAGTCTATGCTGCTATCTCGAGAGTTATTGTTAATCTAGACGCGACAGTTAGGCTTCTTAGGATGTAATGTATTGTGAAGTTGAACAAATGATTAGCTGAAGAGACCCTTTTCACAAATTGAGCCACGATAGCCAGCCAGCTTAAATATTTCGGAAGGTCTACAGTAAACTTCCCGGCAGTGACTTACTTTCCTTCTCCCCATTTCAATCTCCTTTGCCAATCTCTCCTAGTCGTCGACACTCTTTTCCTATTATTCGCCGTGATCGTTGACGTGCCAGATCATCAGAACGTCATCATTGTAAACAGCGGTCAGCATAGCATCCCATGGGAAGACAACATTGGAATGAGCTTGCGGCTGTCTCAAATCGAGGAGACGAATAATGACAATACCTTAAGGCCAGCATATCTTTGCAGGGTAAGAGATATGTCTGTTGAGTCATGTCTGTCTGGGACAGTCCTTGCATAGTGGGTCGGTCACAGGCACTGGTTTATCTCCACCTGGTGCCAGATTGGGGACGCGGCTCGAGGTAATCGCGATTGAAAAAAGAAAAACAAGCTTGGTACCAGTCTTGGAACAAAGTTCTTAAACAGGGAACATGGACCGACGGAAAACGCCGCACTCGTGAGAGCGGCTGAGACAGTGGTGATAGAAGGAGAAAGGCTCGTAGTGGAATTGATCCATATTAGCGGAGCCTGGTAGCAACGAAACTCCTTGACTACCTAACATAATATGCGGCTTGATCTACGGATTCATTAGACTGCGTATCAACATGGGTTCGTCAGGTATCGACAGGAAGAAAAGAACAACTACTAGAATACAATGTCCATCGATCGCCCGAGAGAAGAAAAAAGGAAACAAGAGCCTGTCATCAATGCCACTTGGGGCATATGCTGAGGTGAGACAGATCTGCCGCAGGGAAGGACGCGGCTCGGAAGACTAGTAATTACTAAAAGCAATTCATTGGCCAGATTACGTATTGCCTGTGCTAAGCGCTGTATTCGATGTGCAGTATTTCCCGACAAATCTAAGATCTAAGACATCATCCGGGATGGCGGCGGGCCGGCCGATTCCCGAAAATGACGAGTCGTTATCCCTTTTCTTGTATAGTGCAGCGTTTTTATCTGTGCTGCCATCTCAAGAGTTACTGCTAGTTCATACGTGACAGATGGGTTTTGTAAAACGTAACCAGCTTCAGTTCCTTAAGAGCAGTAATAGGCTTCATGTCAGCCTTGTCAAAATGTCCGGAACCTTCTCCTCTGCATGATCCTGAAGACGGCCGGAATGCAAGCGATGACGTGGCACAGCTGAGTGAGACCAGACCAACTATTCTATTTTCACGGAGTGTTACGATGGCCTCTTGGTTTAGCTTCTGTCTATCCCAAATGTCTTAACCCTCCTCACTTAACAGTCAGGATTTAGCTGTTACAATGATCATAGATAATTACCAATCAATCAACTCTACCCGTTCTCGGAACCTTTTGTTAGGCTGTGATTGGGTTTCGGCATCTTCATAATCACTTCGACGCAAGGGCTGTTTAAGACAAGATACTGCTACGCAGATCATTTCCTGACCCCAACCTCCTGTTCCAACCAATCTTGGTATAGGAGAAAGCACTCATCAGAATGAACGGAACGAGAGAGAATGTAAGGTAGTGCTGTATGAGGATCGCCAGCTGGGGGCAAGAGAGAAGCTCTCATACGTTCAGAGAAGGCCTTGGCCAGGGAAGACCTTGGGATTGTAGAACAGTAGTTGACGCAAAATGGTATAAAGGTCAGCCTTCTCACCTTCTTTCTAACCACTCCATCATCACAATCACCAGCTTTCTATCTATCTTAACAACGACACTTATCTACTTTTACTATCACTATGAAGTTCCACGCTTCTGCCCTTGCCATCATTCTGGGTCTTACCCACGTCAGTGCAACATGCATTGACGGTCACCACGAGATTATTTCTCCCGGCTACACTGTCGAGTACAAGTGCGATGTCGCCAGACTTGGTAACTCTCCCGTTACTGCCGCATCTGAGCACGCCTGCGCTGAACTCTGCCGTGAGGCTGGCCGCTCTGGATGTACCTACCACCCGCCCAGCAAGCGGTGTGTTGTAGGTGCAGAGGATGGCAGGGAGGTCAGGAGCCCCGGTTCAATCCTTATGGTGCATGTTCCTGAGCCTGAGCCTGAGGTTGAGGACCCGTTTCTTCCCGAAGATGAGGATCCTTTTAAACCCGACTTGGAGGCTGAGAAGGCTGCTTGCTTGGAACGTGAGAAGGAGAGCGAGGAGGGCAGGAAGGCGTGTATCGAGAGGGAGGAGGCTCTCAAGGCTGAGAAGGTCAAGGCTGACGCACGTGTGGCAGATCTCATGGCGGCGAATTGTGAGTACTAACGCCAGTATTAATTACAACTCCCAATTCTGATAACACATCCCTAGGTCCAAGCCAGCATTCCAAGTATGGAGTTGTCAACAACAGAGAGTACCGATTCTGGTGCGCCCGACGTAAGTATCCAACCCCAATAACTCCCAGCTTCTCATCTAATCTTTCTTCTTAGATCACAACCCCGAGGGCTTCAAGGAAGAGCTCCTTAACATTGACACCTTGGCCGATTGCGCGGATCAGTGTACCCGTAGGGCCTGGTGTAACCATGTTCTGCACGGTATCTTCCAGTCCAAGTGCCGCCTGTACGAGACTCCCAAGAATGCCGCGACCACGACACCAGGCCTCTCTACTGTATACTGGAACTGCGCTGTAAAGAAGTAGGCGCGTTGCTATGTCTAGCGACAAAAACAGTCTATATATCTTCCTATCCCTGCTAATACACAAGCATTGCCCACATTACACGTATGACTCGTGATCCCACTCTTCCAGTTCCTTTGTATAGCAGATCCATATCTTATCCGGGTGCTGCTGGGCCTTAAGCCATATATCCCGAAGACTAATACCTTCCCAGCGAGCAGCGTAAAACCATGACTTAATAGACCATATAGCTACCTTAACGTAGCCTTTGTATTTCTCTCCATTAAATACCACTTCTTCTGAGTTATCCCAGTCTGCATCATATGCCCAAACCCAGTAAGAAGCAAGATCATCTTCCTCAAGCTCAAGATTGCTAGCAACTAATTCAATAGGAATAACAATGAAGGTGTTTCGTAGAAGTCCTGGCGTCAGGACATCATCAGGCTCTTCAACATTGTACATTCCTATCCTCTTCTTCTCGTGCTCTAGAATCTCTGACCGATCCTTCTGAATATATTCGTTAAAGTGTCTATAAAGAGATTAGTACATACACATTCCTCAATGCATTGATCATTAAGCTTACTTTCGGAGGTCCTCGTCCTCGGATATGGTTTTATCAGGCTGAAATAATGGCCAGCTCTCAGTCTCCAACCGCTTTATAGTTATCCAGTTATCTATACCCTGAGTATGTATACTGTGATAAGTTACCCTTGTTGGCGAAGAGGTGTTGATAATACGACTCCAGGTTGACTCCCAGCTATGGTTATACTGCTGATATACCTCTCTAGATAGGTAGTATGTAAAACCCCATTGCTGTTGAGTATCCAGGATATACCGGATCCAAGCAGGCGGCACGGGGGATACGTATTTCCACATCCTTTCCAGGGTGCTCTTGTATTCTGCCTGTTTCTGGTTTTTTGCAAAGAGCTCCTTATCCTCTGCTTTTTCTAAGCGTCTTTCCTTGCTATTCTCATCAAACATCTTCAAGATTCTCTCTCTAAGTGCCTTGTCACTTGTAGCTCCCAGGAGCTTTGTTTTTGATTCCTCTTGTCGCAGATCAGGTTGTGTTCTTTCATAGTCTGAAAGATTTTCGAGAGCTGGAATCATCCATTTGGCGTTTCTTCGAGCTTTCAGCAGTGCAGTATAAGTAGAACGCACAATCTCTCTAGCTCGGGCGGCAGGTGCTTGAGCTTCGTCTTCTCGAAGTCGTGCTTCATAGATCTCCTGTAATGTTGTACTGCCGTCATCAACATAATACAAGTCGCAGTATACTAACTTCCAGGCATCTAAAGGCAAGGGGCAAGCAAGTCGATCAAAGCCTGCGATCCGATCGATCAAGCCCTGGCTAGTCTTTGCACTGTTGTTCGTGATACGTTTTACCATCATATCCTCGTCATATGTAAAGGTGTTGCGACCCAATAGAGCATACTTCAGGGGTGCGCATGCTAGAATTTCAGAAGGATCAGCCAGGACCTCTTGAACAAGGTCCCGGCCTGCTATTCTTTCTTGTTGTTGCTGGGCATGGTTTTCTCTTTCGACAATGAGCCGGACCCTTCCGCGTTCTGACAGAGAAAGATGTTGCAAGCGTTCGCGTCGCTCTAATGCAGAGAGGTGCAAGGTACTCCTGTAGAGATCTAAGTTTGGATCCATGGCGGTAATCAACAAGTCGGTTTTGTGTCGGTAAGACTGTGAGTTAATTGTCAAGACTACGGTGTGGAGGGTCGCAAACTGTGAGGGGATTAATGCCACGTTTTATTTTCTTTGAAGGTCTCCACTCACATGCGGGTCCATACCCTTACCTAAACAAGAAGCTCTGACTCATAGCTTTATAGTATCCCTTTAAGGAGCCGTTGGGCAGGTCAGGAGTACTTGCAAGGAATAGTGCCAATTAGATGTACGTTTCTTGAAGATACCTCTAGACCTACTACAATTTGCAGTAAGTAACGGTATCTTACTAATCCCTTATTACCTTACCACTAGCGAGATCCTTCTTAAAATTGGTGTAGCTTAGATAGTGCAAGCTGACTAATAATATCCGTGCTGATCGCTCTCAACCTGCCTTACGGCCCCTAAAGGGATAGTAGTTTGGTGACTTTTCCTTTTCTGCACGACTTTTAATTGGCTAGATGATATAGCGTAGCGCAGGCATAAAATAACCATGCCTATACTACATGTACTCCCTCAGTAGTTTTATAGCTAACAGACCATACCATGCGCTTTGCCAGAGACGACTCCTTGATATAGATAACATAACATCTTCCAATGCGCTTAGATTGTGAGAAATATATCGGGGTCGAATCTCTCAACCAAGCTGGAGTATCCTATCTCATGATTCTCCAGTGAGCTCCAGTGACTCCTCGCTTCCACAAGGGATTCCAGCGCGGCGGCAGCAAGTGGAGTGCCCGAAACTGCTTGATAATGCCGTTCCCTTTTGTCGAGCTCCAAGACCATCGCCTTCTTCATTTCCCTGATGCGATAAGCCAACCATGTTTGAGTCCAACCTTGCATCTTGTCTAGTAACTCTCTCATGAAGTTTCGCCACATATCAGAAAGACCCAAGGGCCCACTATTATGCTGCGCTCGGTAAAGCTCCTCAAACTCGTCTAGCAATTCTATCACGTCTGAATGGGCAGACATGAGCCTTTCCTCTATGTCTGGCTTCTTGAGATAAGAAAAGACTTGTTCGACCTAGCAAGGGTATTAGTATGCCACGTTTTCATTTTCACGACTGGCTGGGATGATAACCTACCAGCATTAGCTGTTCCAGAGCGTGTTTGACAGTTGTATCGTCGGTCGCAGCGTAACTTAGGGCCCAGGTGGTCCCACTGACAGGCTCGTTAAACCCCCATAACTAGTAACAGGTGGGTTAGAACCATCGTAGATATGACGAAGGGAAACAAACGCAGGAAGTAACTCACCAGGCCCTTTATGCCGTTGAACTTGGCCTCCGCATTAACCATGTGCTTAGTGTTAGAAGTTGAGCCAAGAAGTTTGAAAATGGTATTCTGGGGAGTATCTTGATGATTATTGTTCCATCTGGAAAAGCCGTACTGGAAGTCATCAATCCAGACAGTACAAGGTATATCACCGTCTGGGTTGAACGGCCTGTCGATTGTAAGTCCGGAGGGGCTTTCCTTGTCTTTTAATCTGTTCTTAATTCCCATTGTCCACTCCATGAACATGGAAACTGACCGAAGTTCGATAACGTGCTCACCTGTTGGCAAATGGTGTGCCCGAGTTCTGGGCCAGCACCATATCAGTCTTCCACTATTCACAGAAGCCAATCCTGCAGTATCGCAAGATAACTGTAACGGGGGCCTTGTTCCAGGACTGACTTACTGTGTTGGCCCGACCATCGAAGGTTTCGCAGACAAACCGACGCCTCTTCCCCCTTATTCCCGCTCTGGATGCTTCGCTCGTGAGGCCGACACTCGAAACCACAGTGTTTTAACACTGAATGGGGTAAATCATGTCGAGCCTATGTCAATCATCGCTTGTCAGGCCTTCTGTTACCGACTGGGTTGGACCGTATGGGGCATCCAGAACGGCGACTCATGTTTTTGCTATATCGTCTGCGAATGGACAGCCAGATCATAGATGATTCGAAGTGCAATATACACTGCAATGGCAACACGACCAATGTATGCGGTGGCAAAGACGCCATAGAAGTCTTTAGCAGTGACGAGACGTTACTTATTGAGTATGAGAGTCTCGGTTGCTACGCACAAGATTTCCATACGCCAGCAATTCGGGGCACAACTGGTGGCGACACTATCAAATCTGAGGATGAGATGTCTGTGGATGCATGTGCAAACCTTTGCACTGTTACTAAGCGTGCTGATTTCTTTGCTCTCTGGGAGGGTAGCCTTTGCACCTGTGGTAAAGAAATAAGTCCAGGAGCTAAGAAGGTTAGTAATGAACTATGTAATACTCCTTGTAGTGGTCAGGCTGAGGATAACTGTGGTGGAATGGGAGTAGCAGAGGTTTATACAAATAAGAAGAGATATATAAAGTAGTAAGAGGGAAAAGTTAAAAAATCTCTATTTTATACTTTTAATTATTTAATTATATTGACCTTGAACAGTTAATAATATAGGTACATCTCGTCTAAGGTCCACTTCCCTTGACATTACCCACCATAACATCATCACAACGTCAAAGTTGCAACTACGTCATACCTGAACTAGCAGAGTTATAGCCTAGAGAGTCTTGAGTCAATCTCTATGATTCATGTTGATCCCTGAAATAAATGCCGGATATGCCGAGGAGAAAGTGAAACTCGACGCGACCCTACCGTCATCAACAAATCGTCATCATCCTTTCGTAGTACATATAAACCATCCGCGCCAAAATTCAGTAAATCATTTTCCAAGAACTGAAATTAAAATGTCTTCAAACCATCACGACAAAATGTACGACACAGACGAGCGCCAACCTCATGTCTCTATGGAAAAGGTCGATGCGCATTCCCCTCCAGAAACATGCAAACTCATGACCCAAGCCGGCGTCGCTAAAGCGAAGCTTCCCTGGCTAGACCTTATCGTCAAATCCTTCTTCGGCGGAATCTTCATTTCTCTGGGTTCCCTCTTCGATCTTGTCGTGGCAGGCGGCGCGCCTCAACAACGCGAAGCAAACCCATCTCTCATAACACTCCTCGCCGCTTTTACGTTCCCCATCGGCTTCGTCCTGGTTATTCTCACCAATGTCGAACTAGTTACGAGTAACATGACAGTTATGACGTATACCACTCTGCAACGAAAAACAAGCGTTTATGACCTTCTGAGGAATTGGATCGTCAGTTATGTGTTCAATCTGGCGGGGTGTTTATTCTTTGCTGGTGTTTTGGCGTGGTGGAGTGATACGCTGAGTTCTGACGCTATGTCATCGTATGCGGTTACGCAAGCTGAGATGAGAGTCAATGTTGGCTGGGGGTACAGCTTTACGAGAGGTATCGGGTGTAACTGGCTTGTTGGGTTGGCAGTCTTCCTTTCAATGAGTAGCAAGGACAATTTCTCCAAGATTGTTGGTATCTGGATACCGATCTGGGCATTGTAAGTTCCAGGTCCAATCATTAGGATCAACTACTGACATACCTCTCAGCGTCGCACTCGGCTATCAGCATTCCATCGCCAATTTCTTCTTGTGCCCAATCGGTATGTTCTACGGAACCAATTTCGGTGTCGGCAAGTTCATCTACATGTCTATCATCCCAGTCACGTTGGGAAACATCGTTGGTGGCGCACTTATGACGGGCGCATTTCTGTGGTTCTTGTATGGACGGGATGATACCCTCGCTACAAAGACAGGACAACCGTTGAGTGGTGAGAATAAGAGGAGGGATACGAACGGCCGTGGAACAAATGGACAGACTGTCTCGACAGAAAATGGTGGAAGAAGGAGGAATGATAGTATGGTATGAGGAAGATGGGGAAGGTATAATGGTGATGCGATAGAGACGCTGTGCAATGGAGATTATTGATCGAGACACGATGACGATATGAGAGCCAACCAATTGCGATTCATAATTCTCAGTAAACGAGACAGAGCGGCCAATTCACTGGTTGATTCAAAATGGATTCATCATAGAAGTGAGTCTGCAGTGAGAAGGTGCACATATTCAGATGCCACTCAAACTTTTTACTGTTATTGAAATGGATAAAGAAGAGAAGTAGGTATATATGTATTACAATGAATTATGTTTATCTAATACTCTTAATATGTGATGTCTATTTTATCCTTTTACTGTTGATCAAAGCATCCGAAACTCCGTTTATTACACAGCATTTGCAGTAGTCTTCTCCTTTGACTCCCCCGAGCTGGTGTTGCCAGAGACAACACCCTCCTTATGTTGCGACATCTCTCCCTCAGAGTCATCAGTCACAACCTTACGAGTTTTACCCCAGCCGAAGTTGTCCATGTTGATCACAGCGTAGATCATGACAGCGATATTAAGGAAAGGCCCAAGGAAGACAAAAATAGCAAGACCCAGGAGGAACTGGGCTCGCTCTCGAAGGTTTCGGGGCAACCAAGTAGCCATGACAACATAGTAAAGCAGAGGAATGATCATAACACCAGCGAAACACATGATAAGCCACCAGGGTTGGCTCATGAAGGCAACAATCATACAGCCGATGGATGCAATGACGAAAACGTTCAAAGACCAAGTGAGGACGTTAGAAAAGGCGACAATCCGCTCCCACCACTGAGTGTTCCAAGCACAGAACAGAAGTAGGTCGTTGCTGGTTGCACCAAGAGTCCATCGACGGCGTTGTGAGAGGAAAACGTTCCATGAGTGGGGTACGTCAGTGTATGCCCGGGCATGGAGGGCTTGGCGGGTCTGGGCATGGGGGAACGTAACAAGCAGCTGGCAAATGTGGTTACGGTCCTCTGAAGCTGTAGCACGGATACGCTTGAGCATACCGTCCATGTGCTGGGGGAAATAGCCGAAGAGATCAACCAGAACGAGATCACCACAAGTTTCATCGCAGATCTTGAGGAGCTGACAGCAACCTGGGAGACAGGATACCTTCTTGGTAGCGATGGACTGATGAAGACGGCGAAGACCCTGAGCGATGGTGTACTCAGCAGATTGGTAGACAGACCAGAGATTCCAGTTACCATCCTTGAAATCGACAGCGACGTAGCCACAGACACCAACCGTGTTAGGGTAGTAGGATTCTTTGAGAAGCTCAGTGACACACTTCTCCTCGAAAACGGTATCGGCATCCATTCCGATAAGGTGATCAACGTTGTCCATCTTGACCTCATTCTCAAGCCAGTTGGTCATAGACTCAAGGAATTCGCGGGAGAAGATAGACTGGGGATTTTGGGCGCGGGTGTTGAACTTGTAGAGGAACGATCGAATGACGATGAGACTGTCGCGCTTGCCTTGATTCTGGTTTTTGACGATACAGTAAAAAGGCAAACCCTTGTAGAAGCCCTTGGAGATCTCAATGTCCATCTCTTGTCCATCCCACGCAGTGTAGGCCCCGC
The DNA here is from genome assembly GCA_004367075.1 of Fusarium incarnatum. Taxonomy (NCBI): domain Eukaryota; kingdom Fungi; phylum Ascomycota; class Sordariomycetes; order Hypocreales; family Nectriaceae; genus Fusarium; species Fusarium incarnatum. The sequence continues at coordinate 15,657 of QGDZ01000053.1, forward strand.
GGATGGTTCTTCGCTGTGTCTGATGCGTGAAGATATCCTCGTTAAGATAATCTCCGGTGGTCTTGGTCATTCCTGGACCGCGAACTCGACCATCGCAGATGACCATGACAGCTTTCTTGTGAGCCTCAAGACCAGTCTGATCGACGAGGGAGTCGAGGGAGCGAGTGCACTCTTCGTAGGTCTCATTGTAACAGGGGATAACGTAGACAAGACTCTCGGGGTTCTCGGGCTTGATCTGCTTCTCTGGCTTGACCCAGTGAATAAAAGTGAAAACAGCGATAGAAGCGATCATGATACAGTTGAGGACGAGGGGGAATGAGATGAAAGGGAGATAGATATAGTAGTACTTGGGCCACCACCAGCTTGCGAAGATGAACATGAAGTTGACAGCAATCAAACCAGCTGTGAGAAGGTACTTTTGCGTAGCAACCTTTCTCTTACCACGCTTAAGGAGGACAGCTTGGTCAACCTCTGGCTCAGCAGTGGCATCGACCTTGGCCTTAGTATCATCGGCACCCTTGGTATCGAACTCGGGAGCAACATTGTTGCGCTCGGCTTGAGGTTCAGGGATAGGTGTAATCTCATCAAGCTCGGGTATAGAAGACTCGCCAGCATCAGAGCTGTTGTTGGAGTTCCGGTGGTTGCTGATGGAGAGGGGGAGGTGGGGAATGGGTGCAATCAGGTCGTGAGGCTTCGCCTCAGTGGCGCTTCCGAGGATTGAAGCTGGCGCAGGAGTGCCTGGAGTAGTCGCAGGAGTACCGACTGATTCTTGAGTCCATGAAGATCGCGAGGGAGCTCTTGAAGCATTGAAACTGTCGGCAGAGGACGCTACATCTTCGGCAAGATATGCTGGGATGGGAACGGTTGGGCAATCGTCTGAAGTATTGGGGGCATCGGAATGGATCTTTCCATTGTTGACGACGAGATGGGCTTTGGTTTGAGCATGGAACAAATCCTGTAATGCAGAAAGTCAGTAAGAGATCGAATGTAACGCCGTTGCATTGACGAACCTTTTGCTTCCCAATAAGAACTGAACGAGGCGTCTCGGGTCGGAGAGACATCTTGGCACGGAATGTCTTATCCTAAGCGACTGGAGGATAAGGCTGAAGAAGAGCGACTAACGAGAAACTCGAAAGTCAGAAACACCAGAAAGCGAGTGGAAAAGGTGGTATAGTGTAAAGAACCTCGTCTAATCGAGAGCCAGCAGAGCTTGGTGATGATTCAAGGGTAAGAGAAAAGACTCCATGATGCCGACATCTAAATAAGACATCCAAGTTGTCTGCGTGAACAGATTTTTCCTCTTCTTCATTTGCCTCACCGTGTAAGGAAACGATAGTTTCGAACACGCCGACAGCGCTAGACTTCAGCTTTGGGTCCAGATGGGAAGAGGGCTGGCTGAGATCCCCATTGTGCTGTCTGGGGGTCTCGGTCTTCTGTTGCTCGGACCAAGATCCTTGCGAGGGACTCGCTATTAGCGAGAGATCTGCCCAACGGGTGTCTGCCAGAAGTCTCGACCAGTGGTACTTGCTTTCGCCAGCGTTGTGGCAGGAACAGCTGAAGAGAAAGCTTGTATCAATAGTTTATTTCGATAGGCGAGACTCTCGCCTATTGAATCCTCTCGCGGCGAGAGGATTCACCTTAGCGTCCTACATTATTCAGAGGTCACAGCCGCGCTGACGGTAGAAGAAAGAACAAGCCAGGGTAGCGAAGTCTAGGCCAGTACAGCATCATAGCGCACAGGGGCGTTGCAGGACGTTGCAGGGTAATTATCGTATTTGGAAGACGGGGACCCTGGGTCTGGGCGAGACCGGTCCAGGCTCAGGTTGTAAGATCAGCCCAATAGCAAAACCGTCAAGGTTCTAGGTTCACAGCATAATGCTTAAGTGGGAACTCTCCAGTCGTTCATCCCCTGTAGAAGTTTCTGTGACAGTGGTGACATACTGACGATGATCTTCCCCCACAGGCGAGTCATTGACTTGACCTGGATACTCAACAAGTTGGATAAGGGGAAAAGGGCGTTCCCCTAGAAAGTGCGCCTTGAGCCAACGATTTGCGAATAACCTAAACTTCCCATCTATACTCACGAGAATCCTCTGATACACCAGTTATACAATATAACATCTTGGGGGCGCACAAAGACCCTCATCCAACTTACTCGCAGTGGATCCTTGGGCATTACCAGCAAACACCGTCAATCTTTGTCTCTAGTCAGGGGTTTTAATAAAAGTCTACTGAGCTTTGCTTTTTCTGACTCTTTTCTTTTTATTTTATTCTTTAGTTTAATTTTTCGTTGCTTATTCCAGAGCATACTACTCCAAAACAAGTAACCTTTGAACGTCGGTCCAGTTTTATCGTCGCGGATGGAGCGGGTTTTGAGTCGGGTATTATGATCTACTGGAGCGGGTATATACTGGGCCGGACTCGAGCACGGACAGCGTTGCACCAATCAATGGGTAGAAACCTGCGTGGGTTTTATGGATAACTGGGTGCGGTGAGTAGATCTTTTTGTGCTAGACGCTACATTCAATGGTCCGTCGCTAGAAATTGAGTAATGTGGCTGAATGTCTTCCAGCCGCAGGCGCTAGAGGTTTCGAACAGCCGGGAGCTTTGGGTTATAAGCATATTTTATGCAAAGTGGGCACAACCATGGATGGCTTATGCAGCTTCAATTCAGGCTAGGAGCTACCTGCTCCCGTGCCGCCCCTAGCTATCGTCTCCTGAGCCCTAAGTTAGCATAAGGCGCTTTTATCTCCCGCCCCTCCTGTTGATGAGTATGTCACTCAACATCGGTAATTTTAAATCAGGGTCAATTGCGGATATATTTGTGTACATTTTTAAACATCGACCCTGGGTAATAGCCTTGAAAATAATAGCACTGCAGTCTGTCTCTATAAGCTTAAAAGCTTATCTAAACAAGGTCGTGTTCCTCGCATGTTGTTAATCAATTCCAAGCCAGCTGATCATGGAAAATAATCGTTGTTATGGTCAAATCTATATGATGCCTTTTATTTCTCTCATCTTAATGAACCTTGGACATCATGATTCGAGGAAATGAAAGATCTTCTTGATGAGGCTGACAAACCCTGGCCTAGATCATCTTGGCAAAGTCCCGTTACAGCCGACTGTGATGAATCACATCCAAGCACCCCTAGCATCTCGCAGATCTAGACTCTGATGCAGCAATTAACCCCTGGTCTCACTATTCCCTTCCAGTGGATATGCAGATTAACACTCCAAGTAAGCACTGTTCGTTGGCTCCGCATGTGGGGAGATCCAGGGAACCAGGTTATCTTTTTCGACAATCTCGAACATGGAGATCTCCACGTCACTTCGCTGTAGCTCACATTGCACTTCAGCTTGCGTTGGTCTAGGGCTGGCTCATCAATAGCGCCGGACCTGTTGCTGTTAAATTTTCAGGTGCTCGTGTTAGCCCAGCCACGTTGACTGATCTGCAACGACGGTCCATCGCGGACTTACCCGAGCCACTCGTCGACCGCTGAAAGCCATAGTCGAGCCAGCCAACAACATGCTTAATTAAAAAAAGAAAGCACTCTGGAGAGCCTTGGTGTCAAGAGGCGAGGCTTAACGAAACTCATTTACACCGCAGACTATTACATTTAGCATCATGACAAGGAGCAGGGTAACTCGGACCATCGATAGAGCCTGGAAACTGGATCATGATGATTCGATCTTTTTGCGGTGGCGTCTCAGCTCTGAGTGCTCTGGAGCAGATGTTGAAGTTTCAGCGAGCAGAGTTTTCTGTCCTTCTGGTCGGCCCAACCGACGAGCTGAGGGTTATGTGACAATCGAGTCTGGTGAGCATGACTGAGGCTGCCTGAAGCCTTCTGAACCGGGGGTCCAGGCCTTTGAGCATGAAAGCATAAGAGGTTGGAGATGAGCTGCTCTTGTTTGAGCTATTTGGTAGAACATCACATCGCAATTCCTCTTAATCAAGCTTGTTTTGTCTATTTACTGAGATTCTCTCTTTCGACGATTTTACAAAATGCCCGGCATCACTTCTAGCACCAACATGGAGTATTACACTGACATGTTAACACCTTCTGACTCTCCCTCAGAGTCCCCCTTCTACCCTGTCACTCCTCCCTTGAGCTCCGTTCCCTCGGAGACAGATCTCACTCTCAAGACCACAGCTGATGTCACCTCTGAAGACATTCCCGTTGTAGCCGTTGTTGGTGTGGGTTATGTTGGAACACATCTCGTCAGCTCCTTCTCATCCAAGTACCAGGTCATCGGATTTGATGTTTCAGAGAGACGCATCAATGACCTTCGCCAAGAGTTCAAGGGAAACATGAGGGTCCAGTTTTCTCGTACCCAGAGCGATCTCGTCTCAGCTACCCACTTCCTCATCTCTGTGCCCACTCTCCTGAGACCCAACAAAACCATTGACTCTTCATACCTCCGCGATGCCCTGAAGATGGTCTGCCAGGTGGCCCGTCGTGGCTCAACTATCGTTATTGAAAGCTCTGTCGCTGTTGGCATGACCCGCGAGCTGGTCGGCCCCATTGCCAAACGCCTCGGACTCTTTGCTGGCATGTCCCCAGAGGTATGTGACTCATTGCTCCCCTTCTTAATGTTGAACTTGGCTAACCCTCATGACACAGCGCGTTGACCCCGGCCGAACTGAACCTCCTGTCAAATCAATCCCCAAGATTATTTCCGGTCTCGACGATATCCTGCCTGGCTCTCTCGATGCTATTAACCGCATCTACTCCACCATCTTTGACAATGTTGTTACCGTTTCTAAGCCTGAGGTTGCTGAGATGATGAAGCTATACGAGAACTGTCAACGTATGGTCTGTATCGCTTATGCAAATGAGATGGCCGACGCCTGTATCCCCCACGGTATTGACCCTTACGAGGTACGCTCTGGAATATGTTGATCTCAACTTGAAGACTTGGAAGCTGACATTTAAAACCTCAAATAGGTATGCTCTGCAGCCTCTACCAAGCCCTTTGGCTACATGCCTTATGCCCCTGGTGTTGGTGTCGGTGGTCATTGTATCCCTGTCAACCCCTATTATCTCCTTTCCAATAGCTCATTCCCTCTCCTTGAGGCTTGCTCGTCGGCTATGAACAACCGCCCAGCTAAGCTTGCACATCGCCTCCTCTCCTCTCTTCCCATCACAAAGCCACGCTCACGTATCCTTGTTGTTGGTCTGGGCTTCAAGCCTGGTCAGTCTCAGCTTGACAACTCCCCTGGTCTGGATCTGGTGCGAAGCCTCGCTGTTTCAGGTGCTCAGGTTGACCTCACATGGGCTGATGCCCTTGTTAAGCAGGAGGCCGTTCCTCAGGTCCAGCGTCTTGCTGAGCACCAGTGGAACAAGGAGTTCCTGCAGACCTTTGATGTTATTGTGGTGGCTATGAAACAGCACGATATGGACTTCTCTCTGCTGGCCGATCTGGAAGATGTTCGTGTTGAGAACTGGTGCAAATAATCATCAGGTTTGAGTATGTGTTCCAGTGCGATAGTGTCTTTTGGTAGCGCCGTAATATCATTTTGGTTGAGGTTTCTTTTGATGGTAACATAGATAGCAATTAGAGCAATACAATTTATTTAAGCACGCATTCCGGGCATCTTTATCACCAGATGTGTCACCAGCAACCCCGAGTAGCTGATATTATAATGTTCCAGGTTATTAAAGAAAAGATAAAGTAAATTCTTTCGAAGATATATAGGGTAAGTCTATAAAGATAAATCATCCAGTAATTGTTACATGCTAAGAATGACACCTAGCTAATAGTAGAGGTGAACTTGTAATAATTGTTAGAATGTCTACATGGGACAGAGAATGCAAGGTGGAAATGGGTAATTGTTTTTGACCTTCGGGGGTCTTAAGCAAATACTTTATGTTGTCAATTGGTATGGGATTCCTACCATGTACGACGATACCAGGGTTGGGTGGAATGTCTTGAGTCATTAGGCGGAGTCTAATAAATTTTCACACTTGCCAGGCCATGTGACCAAGTGACATTCGGAGCAAGGCTTCACCGAATTTAAGCTAGGAACAAGACAACAGCAGTCTAGTGCCTACCAAATAATACTCAGAAATGCCAAGATCTCGAAGGTCTCGATCACTCAGCAGAACGCATCGTGTGACATTAATTGACTGGTAAAAGAGATGTCCAGCGCGCGGTCAGGTCTTTCGCCAGCCGACTAGGCTCAAAGTAGTAACAAGTCGCCTATAATCCTAGCTCTTCAGGCATGTCAGCTCGGTGCTAGCGACGCACTATCGATTGTTGGCCTCAGTCGAGACGCGGCCCCTTGATCAGCTCTTATTTATTTTTAAGGTATCTGGCCCCTTGATCAATGTCGCAATTGTAAAATCGAGCAATCCTGAATCTCACTTCCAGACAACATGACATCTTTACGAAAATTCACTTTATTGGCGATCATTGCTATTACACATGCACAAAGTAATAATGCCTCCCAACCTGAAACAGAACCTGAAGACTGGGAAGCCGACCAGTGCGACTGCTTCTTGACGGATGGGCTGGAGCCAGAGTACTATACAGCCCATCGGTTCTGGGACTTCAGAAACCTGGCTGAATATGCTGGCATTCCGGATACCATTGCTGGCGAAAACGACACAGCTGATGCTGACGTTACAAGCAAATACTTCAAGAAAAAGGAATGGAAGAACTTTTGGACAGTTCAAAGCTGGAGCAACCGTAGAAGCCATGACACACTGGCTTACGGTGCGAGATTTCCTATGGTCAATTCAGCCAATAACATATACATACGGACCGACCCCGACAAAAACCCAAACTCCGAGACATACCTAACAATGCGCACCAACCGTCAAAAAGAATTCCAGGTAGCATCCGAATTTGACTCGGTTGACCGGTTTCAATTCTTATCAATCCGATTTCGGGGACGTATAAGAGGTGCTGCTGGAGCTTGCATGGCTATGTTTACCTATGTCCCCGCTGAGGAGATTAAAAACGTTCAAGAGGCCGACCTAGAGATCCTCACACGTGAAGGCACCGATCGCATTCATTACACGAACCATCCCGGCTACAGCATCAGAGGTGAATTGTATCCTGAAGCTACACGCAACACGTCACTACCTGATACGCTCAAGTGGAACGACTGGGTTGAACACCGATTGGATTGGACACCGAACCAATCTATCTGGTACGCCAATGGCCAAAAGGTAGCCAACATCTCATTCCAAGTCCCACGAGATCCATCGCTCATGATCTTCAACGCCTGGGGTGATGGGGGAGTTTGGACATCCAACATGACCACTGGCGAGGAAGCGTATATGGAGATGCAGTGGCTTCAGATGCTTTACAATGTCAGCGATGCCTCTGCGAGCAAGCACAAGCGAGAAGCGCAAGACGCTGGACCTCGAGGAAGATTTCTGAGAGAGAAGCGTGATGGACAGGAGAACGTGTGTAAGATGGTGTGCAGTATTGACGAGGAGCCTGGAGCTGGAGTTGTGACCTGGATGTGGGGTAATAACACTGCAGCGAGTATGTTCGCAGGTCATAGTGGTAGGGGAGGCCTGTACAGCTTGATAGGTTGGGTATTAGGATTGATACTTTTAGTACGATGGATTTAAGAAGGTAATATTGTTATTTATTTTATATCAGTTTAATACTTAGAAAAGAAAAAAGAAAAATAATATTACACTAACTTATACGAAGTCTATTACCAATGTTATTGTTTAAAACAGAAAAGGATAAACAGTCCTGCAGGAGATCAACTATAAGTTTAATGCTGTACTGGTCAATTTGGAATATATTCATCATAGACCTAAGTCTGCAGGGAGAAGGTGCACATGTTGACGTCATGATGTCACCTACAATGAACACAAATATATAAGACAGGAAGGACAAGAGAAACAACATCCTTCAACTTCTTCCTATCATCATTCTTACCTACAATTCGTATCAAATACCATTAAAATGCTCGGCGGAAACACCTTCGACCCAAACAACGACATCCCCGACCTCAGCGGAAAGGTCTACGTCGTGACAGGCGGCAGCGCAGGAATCGGCTACGGCATCTCCGCCCACATCCTCCAACACAACCCCGAAAAGCTGTACCTCCTTGGCAAAAAGCAACACCACCTCGACGAAGCAGCCGAAGGCCTCAGGAAATTCGGCGATGTCTCACGCGTCGAGTTCGTGCAGGTCGAGTTCGAAGATCTCCACCAAACGGATCAGGTTGCCAAGAAGTTAGCGTCTGAGTTAACGAGGCTTGATGCGCTTGTCCTAAACGCCGGATTGGGCGTGGGGCCGTATGGAGAGACGAAGGATGGGATTGATAGTCATATGCAGGTCAATGTTTTTGCGCAGCATCATTTGGCTATGACGCTTTTGCCCAAGTTGATTGCTACGCCTGATAGCAGGCTTTGTCTGCAATCCTCAGACATGCATCGCGCAGCACCGAGCTCTATCAAATTCGCCAACCTCGAGGAAATTAACACAGACATCGGTCCATCATATCTCTACAACCGCACCAAGCTCGCGCAAATTCATCTCGTCCGCGCGCTTCATCGTCGCAAGCAACGAGGCGAACTCGGCATGAAGCCCGGGCAAGCACCCTGGATCAACGCGACGCATCCCGGAGGTGTAAAGACGGATCAACAGGAGCAGGCAATTGATGCGTATGGTACATTGGGAAAGGTCGGTGTTGCGTTGGTTAGGCCTTTTATGAAAGATCCGGTTGATCAGGGCTGTCGGCCGATTTTGTTTGCGGCGACGAGTGACGCGATCAGAGAGGAGGGGATTGATGGATGTTATATTGTTCCGGATAGGAAGGTTACTGAACCTACTTCGCAGGCTCTGGATGAGGAGTTGGGAGAGCAGTGTTGGAGGCTGACGGAGATGGTTCTGAATGAGAAGCTTGGGTCTGCTGCGCAGTGAAAAGTCTTATGAGAATTACCTAGAGTCGTATCAGTGATAGGAACCCTCAGCATTTACTTTATTTACCGTTTCGTCCCTAATTATCATGAAGTTTGACGCGTAACGCAGGTTTAGAGTTCAGCCATAGGATGCTTTCGGCCATCAGCCGCACCTGTCTCACATGCAAACATCAGGATAGACTTCATCTACCGTTCTTCGCGACGATACCCCTCACTTTGCCTTTCAAATATTTTGATGCAATCCATCGCGCGCAATGTCAGATAAACAGGCTCAGAACACAGTGACTGCGCGTCAAAACACTGCTGGTCATCCATCCTCAAGATGGCCATGGAGGTCTCTGGGACTTATCGCCGTCGCACTCGCCGTCGTCGTCCCCGCCTTAAACTCTAGTTCACCTTCTTTATGCCTTCAAGCACCCGCCGGAGGATCCCGGGATCAATTCACAGTCAACGTGCTCAAGAGCCTCGACTCGGATACCTTTCGTGAAAGGAGTATCCAGCGTCTTGCTGGCGCCATTCAAATTCCAACTATAGCATACGACGACATGGGTCCAGTTGACCAAGATCCGCGCTGGAACATCTTCGATGACTTCGCTGGATATCTTGAGACGACCTTCCCCACTGTCCACGAGCAACTCAAATTGGAGAAAGTCAATACTCACGGTCTGTTGTACACATGGACAGGCAGTGACCCAACCCTAAAGCCAACGGTTCTGATGGCGCATCAAGACGTTGTGCCTGTTCCTGAAACTACTACTTCGCAATGGAAGCATGCGCCTTTTAGTGGAGAATTCGACGGCTCGGCTATCTGGGGTAGAGGTGCGCTGGATTGCAAGAACACACTCGTCGGTTCTCTTGAAGCTGTGGAGGCACTTTTGGAAGCAAGATTCAAGCCCAAACGAACCATAATCCTTTCTTTTGGCTTCGATGAAGAGATCTCTGGCCACCACGGAGCGTCATACCTCGCATCGTTCCTCCTCGAGCGCTATGGAAAAAATGGTATCGCGCTCATAATCGATGAAGGGGCCCCCATTCTTCCACTTTGGGGCACACATTTTGCTGTGCCAGGCGTATCAGAAAAAGGCTACGCTGATGTTGAGATTATCGTGCGCGCCAAAGGTGGTCATTCCTCGATGCCTCCAGTACATACTAGCGCTGGTATTGCTGCCGAGTTGGTGACTCTGATTGAGAAGACTCCGTATTCCCCTCAACTTCATGAGGACAATCCGTTGTTGGACTTTTTATGGTGCGGTGCTGAGCATGCTCCCGGATTTATGATGGGCCTGAAGTACCTGCTCCCTAAGAAAGGGCAGACTGGTATCTTTGAGAGTGCTAAGCGGATGTTGTTTCCGAGGCTGGTATCGAAGGTGAATCGCATGGCTGGATATCTGATCTCGACTACACAGGCAGTCGACGTGATACATGGTGGTGTCAAAGTCAACGCATTACCTGAGCGCACAACCGTTTTGATAAACCACCGAATCAACATCGGCGATACATCAGCCCTCATCCGTCAGAAGATCACAAATATTTCCAGCGGGGTAGCGAAACGTCACAATCTCACCCTTCACGCCTTCGACAACTCAACAGAACAAGAATCATCAATTACCATTCGTTTCATGGGCAGTGTTCTCGAGCCCGCACCTGTATCCCCAACATACTCCACTGGAGAAAGCCCATGGTCTGTACTCGCCAGCACAACTCGCTCTTTATACGGGAAGGATGTTGTAATGTCACCCGGTATCATGCCTGCAAATACGGACACTAAGTACTACTGGAATCTGAGTCGCCACATTTTTCGATATTCGCCTGGTTGGGATCCGGAGACGTTGTCGATTGAGGGGATACATACTGTTAATGAGAGAGTCAGTGCTGTCGCGCATGTCAAGACTGTACAGTGGTATGCCAGTTTTCTGAAGAATGTGGATGAGGCGAGGTTTAAATGAAAGGCGGCTGAGGGATCGCATCATATAATGCTTACAGGGAATTGATTAAAGACATGCAAAAGACACCAAGAGTCAGGCGATTTTTCACATAGCGTGCCTAAATTGAAACTCCATATTCCCGCCCATAGCACGATCCAGACGTTTCTTCACTTATATCTCGCTGGGTTATTGGAGGATTGACTGATATATGTATAAGCGAAGGGCAAAGCACCCTTATTGTAGCATTAACTTATGTAAATATATTCCTATTTTCTTGGCGGCAGTGCCTTACTGCACACTATTATCATATCAGGCAACTTACAATAAAAGACAGTTTTCCTGTTTCTTCACGGAAGGTTTAAGAGACCCTGCGATAACCTACGCGACATTATCAGTCAACGTTTGTTGGATCCTACAAAAGCAGTTGGCGCCACGACCGTTATGCCTTACCTTGTCAAATACATCTTCCAGATTGAACCGTGTCAGAGCACTGCATTCAACGTATCCGACTGCGCCAACTTCCGTGGCCATCTTCTCACCGTCCTCCTTCTCTATCACGGCCAGATCTCGTTCCGACAGCTTTTCGCGAACACTTGGTTCATTCCTCGTGTCCACCCGGGTACCAACAATCAAGTAGGGAGTACCAGGACAGTGGTAATGGATTTCGGGCAACCAGGTGCTGCGCACATTTTCGAAAGAGGCAGGCAAGTCGACTCCAAAGCAAACAACAAAAACATCGGTTTGGGGATATGCAATGGTCTGTAGTCGCTCATAACCTCCTTGGCCCGCAGTGTCGAAGAGATTGAGATTGAAGGGTTTATTGTTGATCCTTTCATCAGTTAGTAGCCTTTTCCTACCCTTTCAGTAGTGTGTGTGCTAGACAATGGTGGCCATCGAGCCACTATCCCTGCCAATGATCCGATATGCTGTAACTGATCTGACAACGCCATTGTAGATCCAGTAGATGTGTAAGTTGACTCACATCTTAGTGACAACTAACTTGTCAGAAACAGTCGGAAGATATTCAGGAGGGAATTCGTTTGTCGCGTAGCTGAGGATAAGGGAAGTTTTTCCAACCCCGGGGTCGCCAACGATAACGCATCTGATAAAAAGACGAGTGGATCAGTTTGAATCACTGGATCAAACAGGTAGCTTCCTGAGCCAGACTCTATCCCGAGTAAAGCACTCGAAAGTCACAAGACGTACTTTTTGGATACGACAATCGACATGGTTCATTCAGAAGACCGTCAACAAGGGCTGGACTAAGATAAGGTGAGCTATGGTCGCTTGAGAGTGGAAAGGTTTTGCGAAATATTGAGACGCTGAGCAAGGTCGATAAGGGAACGGCAAGGACGGAGTGATCAGTGCATGCCCCACCTGACACTAGACCATGTGAAAAGAGCTTATCAAGTCATCTTGTCCCAGTGGTCTATCCGATCTTTTGCCGAGCCTCAGTAAGCTACCCTGCAGGTCATGTTATTCTCGTCTCAAATTTATCAAAGCTATTGTAGTTTGTCGATACGCAGATGGTCAATATATTACATCGCGTGCAAGTTGTTACAGTTAACTGTTTGTTGTCCTCAATTATACCTACATAGTACGTGATAGAAACGCGTTGGAAGACTGATCTGCTATCAATGAAGGAACATGGGCGTTGATGGTATCAAAATCTCGTCCGGGAGCCCGACGATCAGCTTTGTCAGTTTAATATTCATGATCCCTGACAAGGTTTCGCCGATTGTCTAGCCCAACATCAAGCAAATATACAAAGGAAAGCTAACAGTAATGTCCAACGCCCCAAGCACCATTACTGGCAAGTAACTGTACAAACGAGAAAACAAAATTCGCAATGTCTATCCTCGGGTGTCCTCAAAGGTGACATCCCACGTCACTTCCTTATTAATAATCAGATCTTGACTTCCCCCTCGAGAAACCTCTTCCTCTTCCGTGATGTTATCCAAACTGCTCCTATCACTCCCACGCGTCACCGTTGTCCGGTGCGATATTATATCTGGTCTCCATCTATACGGTCGCCCATTACTCGAAACCGTCCCAGCTGGCGAAGGGGAATTAGGCGTAGAACAACCAAATGTTTGTAGCGCTATTGATTCGGGCGTGCTTGGAACGGATATGTCGACTCCAAAGTTCATGCCAATATTGAAGCGGAACGACTTCATGAAGTTTTTGAGATTCGGCATCGTTGCAGAGATGAGAGACCAAGCGACCATAATTTGTTGGATCATCAAGGCTTTTGTAATGTTGAATTGGGGCTCGTCGGTTGAGGGAATGTCTAATGCTCGGACGTGCACGGCCGCCAGGGCGATGAGCGGGAGACGGAATGAGAATGCGACGACGACTTGCCATCTTCGATTACAGGCAAGATTTACGGATCCGACAAGTTGGAAGACAAGCGCGAGGGTGAGTACTTCGGATATTATGTCGAGGACCGTGATGGCTATCCAGCGTTCTTTCTATCGAGAAATTAGCTTTGCTTTCAGATCGAGAACAGATGTTGTACCTGATGAGTGCATGGGTCGTTTGCGTCGAGCAAACCATTGACATCGCAGTCAACGAGAAAGGATATACATGCGCCGATTCCCAAAAGGACTGTAAAGACCAGGAGGGCTGTGCAGAAAATTTCGCTTTTACCGGGTTTGCACGCAATGATGCGACGGATGAGTGCGAGGACTGAACATTTGGCGAGTGTCAGAGTTGAAATGAAGAAGATGGTCGCTGCGACGGTACACTGCAGATCCCACGGTTAGACACGTCCAAGAACAGTCCAATCAACCTTACCCTCGAGGTTATCACCCATTGATGCGGTGTCGTGATGGAATTCTTCTTGCCGAGCCCGTTGCTCAATCCAACAAATATCGCTATTGATTGACCAATGTGCAATACCTATCGCCACTCAGTGAACTGTTTCTGGTGCATAGAGGAGAGGCACTTACCGTCGCCACACCAAATAAAACATCATCCAAGCCAAACATGCGTCGCTTAATAAAAGCTCTCGCCCCAGCCACATGCAAAGCGTAGATCAGCGACAAAATAGTAACAATCCATAATTTTCCCGCATGATCATCCGGTGTAACAGGGGAGAGTCCGTTTGAGACATTCATAGCAGAGCATCAGGGGAAAAGACATTCGAAGGGAGGACGTTTTGCATTGTTTGAGGAAGGAATTGTTTTTCTTAAGATTCTACGGATGAGCTTATTGACGTCTAATTGCAGCAGTCCTTTGTTGGTTTGTGAAGAGTTTATTGTTGGTGATATGATAGAAAAGTCGTACGGAAACAACAAGGGCTGGACTCGTCAGCGGGGGGTGCTTGACCACACCCTAATTTCGGCCCCACTACCTCCTCGCCCCGAGTATCTACAAGGGTTTGTTTGTTCTGCGACACATGAAGAGGTGCCAAGCACGATCCGAATTCTTGAGATGTTGAAGCTGAATCTCATGTCTCAGAAAGTGCAGCAAACATGGCCGAATCTGTACCTCAATAGATCGTTAGCGGGCGGGGCGGATAAGACGCCACAGACCAGATTTGGGTGTCAATAAGATCTGGCCACTACTTGATGAGTGGCGGAAGATGTCTAGGGCTGTTGGTTCTATTGACGCATGAAACCATGCAGGAATTCGGAGACGGGAATATCACCTCATTTCGTTGGTGGTAGTGAAACAAGGGAGCTATCCCCGTTGACAGAAGGGGACGGACCTTATTGTCAAAAGTCAGATCCAAGAAAATGATCTGATATAAACTGGCGACAATGGATAAAGTTGGCACTAAACGATGATCAATAGGATAAACTGCCCGAGTACCGGGACGGCACGATTGGTTCCCGTTGGTCTAGGCTCAAGGGGGTTTGGCTGTTGGTTGATATCCCTGTCGAGTGCAACTTGAGACAGGGTAATACATGCATACCTTGAACCAACAGAGCAATCGGAACAAGAGAAGAATTATCTTGTGCCGCCCTCCTGCGTTTTTTACCTGCCGATCTTGAATCCTTTATCTTCTCTTCTTTTTTCTCCCATCTCAGGGTCTTTCTCTTCAATTTCAATTGTGTTTGTATTGAGATAACCGTCAAGATGTCGAGCAACGACGACAAAAAGTCCGTGGACGTACATGATACGCCTCAACTTAGTGACAGCGACAATGTTGATGAGAAGAAGGGTACTGCGGCCGATAGGCTGGACATGTACCGCATGGGCAAGGTCCAAGATTTGACGGTTGGTACGATCATCTGAGCGTTCTGCCAGATCTAACAGATATCACAGAGAAACTTTCGCTTCTTGTCCATCTTTGGCTTTTCCATGATTCTCATGGCATCATGGGAATACTCTCTCAGGTAAGTCATAGCGTTATAAATGTTGGTCAATTACTAATTTCACAGTGTCTCAACGCTCGGTCTCGTCAACGGTGGCACAGCCGGATTAATCTGGATGTTCTTCATCTGCTGGATCGGCTTCATCATCGTCAACACTTCAATGGCCGAAATGGCATCCATGTAAGTCCCAATCGCAGTCCTCCTCGCTTCAAAACTAACCCGTACTTCACCAGGGCCCCTACGATCGGAGGTCAATACCACTGGGTATCCGAGTTCGCACCACCCGGCTACCAAAAGCCCATCAGCTACCTGATGGGATGGATGTGTGTTCTCGGCTGGCAAGGAGCCTGTGCTTCATCCTCTTTCATCGGCGGTACACAAATCCAGGGTCTTATTGTTATGAACAACCCCAGCTACGAACCTAAGGGCTGGCACGGCACTCTTCTGACCATCGCGATTGCTGGACTGTCGGTCCTGTTCAACACCTTCCTTGCCAGGAAGCTACCCTTGGTTGAAGCTTGTATTCTGGTCGTCCATGTCTTCGCCTTCTTTGGTGTACTGGTCACGCTCTGGGTTCTCTCACCTCGCGCTGATGCCCATGATGTCTTTACACAATTCAGTGACGGTGGTGGCTGGGGTAATCTTGGAGGTTCGGCCCTTGTGGGTATCCTCGCTGGTGTCCTTCCTCTTCTCGGTGCCGACGCAGCAGTGCACATGTCGGAGGAAGTACGTGACGCCGGACGCACTATTCCCCGCGTCATGATCCTGACCACTGTCTTCAACGGTCTTTTCGGTTGGATCATGGTTATCACATTCTGCTTCTGCGTCGGCGATTTGGAGCAGGTGATCTCTTCGCCAACTGGCCAGCCTTTCATGCAGGTCTTTCTCAACTCTACAGGATCAGCCAGCAGTGCTACCGCTGTGTCATTTTGGATCGTTGCAATGACTGTCTTTTCAAACTTGACCATGGTAGCTACAGCCTCGCGACAGCTTTATGCTTTTGCCAGAGATCATGCGGTGCCTTTCGATACCTGGTTCTCCAAGGTTCCAGCAGGATGGGACGTGCCTGTCAACGCCATTCTTACCACCTTTGTTGTCTCAGGTTTACTGGCACTCATCAACATTGGATCTCCTGTTGCGTTGAACTCAATTACTTCTTTGGCGACGACTGGACTTCTCTCCAGCTGTATCGTGTCAATTGGCTGCATGATCTGGCGACGATGTACACACCGCGAACTTTTGCCTTCCAAGCTCAAACTCGGCCGCTGGGGATTGCCCATTAACATTGCTTCTGAGGCGTTTCTGATTATCATTTTCGTGCTCGCGTTTATGCCTGGTAACCCAAACCCTACCGCTGCCGAGATGAATTGGAGTATTGTCATGTACTCGGGCCTGATCATATTCACTGTGGTTTACTACTTTTTGTATGGAAGACACCGATATGAGGGACCTGTGGCCTATGTCCGTAAGCTTGAGCAGTAGGAGGGGGACCAAGGCGAAGTCCGATTCACTAGGAACAAGCTGGAAGATAGAGATACGTAATTCATTTCGGTATTGGTTGCAGAAATAGTTAGTTCACAATACCAGCGGCCACCACTGGTGTGCGTAGTACATATGATGAGTCACAGTCACCGCTTATGCTTATATCGACTAACGGTTTGGCTTGGACCAACATTCCGGTGAGGGTGCCATCACGAGGACTTCATTGGCTGTGAAATGACTGTTGGTTGAGTACTCTTCAAGGGTGTAAGAGGTGGAGTCGTTCTGCAAAGCCAGGGCGTGAAACACTTCCTGGTCTGCAGACAAAACGCCATACGACCGAGCACAGTAATTAGAGCCGGACCAATTGACCCCCGGACCTGCGCAAAACATTTAAGGACCCTTGATCTGCACCGTACCAATGTGACATCCTGCCCATTCCTATTTGACTCTTTCTAAGAGAGACATGCTTTGAGGCCAACAGACCAGCTGCCCATCCTTAACACTACCTATCATGTCTGGAATCACATTGCGTGACGTACACTACTCAGAGCTTCCCGAGGTTGCTCGAGTCATGTCCAGGGCATTCTGGAAGGATGAGCTCTTCGGTGACTTGATCCATCCTCATCGTGAACAGTATCCAGAAGATGTAGATCTTTACTGGCTTCGTCGCGCAAGAGTTGTCTTCTGGGACTATCGCTGGCGCTTGATTGTTGCTGTTTCTAAAGACCTAAGCGAAAAGGAATCCATTGTTGGTATCGCCCAATGGGAAAGATTAGGAGATGGAGGAAAGAAGCTAGAGTGTTCAACTTTGGATCCTCGTAAGTCCCACCACTCCTTCCTTGACCCAGCTAACCAGCCAGGCAACCTCCTCAAGCCAATGACGTCCCTCGCCATGGCCGTTCACGCACGTCTTTATCCCAACCGCGCGGCCGACCCTGAGCAAGAAGATGCCGTCGAGCGCGCATACCCGTGCTTCGATAGTATCTGGAGCGGCAAGCGCGCTGAGTCATGGTACCTGGCTGCGTTGGCGATACGACCAGACTTTCATGGGAAGGGAGTAGGGAGAAAGCTTGTTCAATGGGGAATGGAGAAGGCGCAAGAAGAGAAGATTTGTGCTTCGTTGGCGGCTGTTGATGGGACGGAAGAGTTCTATATCAAGTGTGGATTTGAGGAACAGTTTGGGAGTGCGAAGGCTGGAGAAGGCAATCCTTTGCGTGATGTACCGGGAGCGCTTATGTTTTGGTATTGGCCGAGAACTTGAAGGGTAGAGTTTTGTTGAGTAGTTGAGAAGAAAGGAAAATGTTGAAAGTTGGAGGCTATTACATTAGCTTTCATGACATACAGAAACTCGATGAGAAGCTAGTGTTATGTATACATAGGCTGTGAGCTGTCTCTATATAAGCACCTGTTTCGATGTTCTCTTACTTGAGAAGGCTAACAAGACTGAAAGGTACCATCTGCCCAGAATCTCCTTGCCGCATAGGTGGGAACATCCATGCCGGCGTCGACCAGACCAGAAAGACAGCAACCCACATATATCCAACAAAACGGCGCATTGTTCTTGGTATAGCAAGTTGTCCGGTCATCGCTTGCACAGCGTCCTCAACCATGACTCCAAACGCCTGCAACAAAAAGAACTTCTCACAACACCACGTATCATCAGCACCAAGCTTGTAAACAGAGACCATGGGATGGTGCATCAGACCAGATAACAGAAAGGCTAGAGTGAGGCGGGCATATCTCGACAGCAGGGTACCGCGGCGCAATCCAAGAATTTTGTCTGGGATGAAGTCTCCCCAACCAGTGAGTTGTCTGCGGTAGAGCTGATGCCACAATGTACTACGAGTCACATTAGCATAGGTCTATCAATGGCGATAGTGTCCTACTTACCCCCAGAATCCTCGAATGGTATAACAAGCACTGATCGGACCATTCAAAGATGGCCATTCGTCAGGCTGACTCAGTCCAAGTGCGAGAGAAGCGATAGCCGCGCAGACGTTATTGAAGCGATTGCAGACGAATGACAATACCCAGTATCCGAAGGTGCCACCGAGGCGAAAGCCTATATCCTCCGATGACAGGTTCGACAGATTAAAGAGAGTCTCTTTGTCCTTGGTGATCAAGTGTCCTTCAGGGAGTGGTGCGTTCAATGCGACATCCAAGATAAGATAGAGACCAAGAAGCTCGATGATCTTGGATCTCAACAGCTGAGCTCGACTTTGTGAGCATCTTCTCATCGAGAATTCACCTCGGACACCGACTCGTCGTAGGTTGAAGTACAATTTCACTCCTCGCCAGAGTAGTGTGGGCCCACTCACAGAGCCCTCAGACTTGTCGATGAGGTCCTCAGAGTGGAACCTGGAGAGGAGGAGCTGCTCGGCACCACTGACCCAGAAGCCCCAGCTCATATTACAGACGGCGCATTTCTGAGTGGTAGTCATCGGTGTCTCGAGAATGACGAGATGGAAGACGTAATTAAGGTAGCACAGGATGGCAATTGCGCTGAGTCGGAGTACGATAGCATTCTTTTGGGTGAAGACAACAGTGGCCGAGAAGATCGAGAGGTGTATACAAATTATACCCCAGATACGAAGTTGCAATGGTGCTTGGAAAGTCTTCATGCTTGGCATATGCATATGTAAAGTTGAAGATGTTTTTATTGTTTCTTATCCGCGTTAAAGAGACACTAGATAGTGCCCACGTCATCTATTTAAGGTTTATAAGACCTTCCTAATGCATCGCCATATCATCAACCTTCTTCTGTCCAATAGCGTTAGCTCCAACAAGCGCATCCGGTCCATCGAAAATCTCCGCCACCTCCTCAAGCGAATGACCCTTGGTCTCAGGGAAGAAGAAGAAGATCAACGTCAGATGGATCGCGATGGCGACACACCACACAATATAGTACTTCCACGAGATAGCCTCCATGGCGACGGGATTGGCGAAAGCGTTGTACACACCAGCCAAGTTACCGGTAAGTTGGTATAACATGGATGCTTTGGCACGGAGGGAGTATGGTGTTGCTTCCATGATGTATGTCGCGCCGATGGGGGAGATGGCGTGGTAAAAGAACGAGAAGACGAAGATCATGGCGAGCACTGCTCCTGCGAAGCCAATGTGTTCAAAATTCTCTTGCTGGTTGCGCGCGGAGCAGATGGTCCAGATGATATACGACGCGCCCATTCCTGACATACCAAGAAGGAAAAGCGATCGACGACCGAATCTATCAACAAGCGTAGCAAAGACAACAGCTGAAGCGAAACCCCACATTTGAAGACCGCCATTCAAAAGAAGTTGGGTCTTGTGATCGGTGATGTTGATCGAGTTAAGGACCTTGGCGAGGTAGTATGAAGTCAAGGCGTTGCCGGACCATTGCAGCATGGCGGGGATGTAGAGCGCAAGGAAGAAACGGTGCCAGTTACCCTTTGTAGAAACCCACTCCGCCCATCGAGATTTCTGCTGGACCTTCTCAATCTCGAGAGTCGCTGTGATCTCAGCCATTTCGAAACGAGCGAGCCGTGAGTTGGGATCGCCGTAGCCGTGCCATTTGACAAGAATATCTTGCGCTTCCTTGTAGCGTCCCTTGTAGATCAACCATCGTGGAGATTCAGGTGCAAACATAACGAGCGAAGCTTGAATGACTGAGAAACTAGCCTGCAAGAGACTGGGTAATCTCCATGCCCAGGAACTCTGCATCTGGAAACTTCCGTAGGTAACCCAAGCGGCAATAATAGCGCCCAATGGCCAAGAGACCATCATGAAACTGACAACCTTTCCACGGTGCGTAGGATATGTAACTTCGGAGAGTAAAGGCGGTGCAGCAGTAGACACAATTCCAAGACCGAATCCGATGATGAAGCGGGAGGCGACAAACATGCCGTAGTTGTAAGAGCATGTTTGAACGATGGCGCCGACAATGATGGTGAGGCTGCCGCCAAGAATGGGAATTCGTCGACCGAGCCAGTCGCAAAGTTGAGACGAGATGAGGATCGAGATGAGGACACCACCATTGGGACCGAACGTCATCGCGCCGAGACGCGTTCCTTTTGGTTCGCCGAAGTAGGATTGCCATTGAGGAAGGGATTGAGCTCCGTTGAGCATGCCTGTGTCGTTAGTGACTAGTCGTTTTTTCAAGGTTGAGCATACTTACTTGCGTCAAAACCAGTGGCAGTCTGTGTCAAAAGACCACTCAAAAGCAACAAATTCAATTTCCATAGCGTCCAATCCTTGTACCACGCCGGACGATCCTTAGGAATCACGTCTGCGAGAACAAGACCTTGGAAGTCGTTGGACTCGGCATCTTGAATGTGCGCTTCTTCGGTGCCCTGCTTCGAAGTCATGGTGATTGTCGTCAATTGAAGAGCTACCTTGACTCTACAGCAAAAATGATGGACAGTGTCTCCACCATCTTTATATCTGAAGCAGCTCGGTTCCTTCCGAAGCGCTCGTACCAGAAACAAGCACAAAAGCCAAGATTTCCCCCCAGAATTGCCGTGTTTAGTTGGTTATCCCGATGCCCGATGCGAATTACCCCAGATCTACCCCGGATGTGAATTTTACTAGGCTCGGTTGAGTGTTCCCCGCACAGGAGAGTGGCGTTTCGGGGCAATCGGAGCCGACAAGTGTTGGGTTTGGTTGTGGACGGAGACCGGGGGAATGATCGGGAGTCCTTCGTCCGGGACCCGGCGTAGTTATCAGATCAGAACAAATTGATACGAGTATACGAGATGAGACTATGATCATAGTAAAGTCACATGGAGACATGATCTGATCATCTGATTAGTGCCAGGCGATACCAGGTTTGCCATGTTCACTTTTAATTGCAAGGTTGTGTTCCGAGTTTCTTGTAGGGTAACCTTGAACGCGTCGCGATATCTCAGTCACTCACTACGCAACAAAATATTTCTAATTAGCTTGCTACAGCACACTTTTTTATTGCTAAAAATTTCCCGGCATCTTACCAATATTACTCCTTTTCCGTTTCTCGTTTTTGTGGGGATCAATTTCGACCAAGATGGCAATATATACTTCAAGATTCTCTGAGATGTAATTTGACAACAACGCACAGACGCAGTATCAGATTAGCGCTCACGTTGCCTTTATCGCATGGAACACAAGAACAAGCAAGTCCATTAAAGTCGATAAGTATGTGACTAAAATCTAGAAACCTCTATATATTTAATTCTTGTCAAGTCTCTTCGCCTCAACCTGAACACACTCAGGAATCCACTCCTCCAAGCTCTCGCAGGTCGGCTTCCAACCCAAAAACTTCCTCGCCCTCTTCGCATCACCCCGACTGTTCAAACCCCAAGAAAGTGCCTGGAATCCCAACTTCTCTTGCGCCTCATCAACATCCAGCACCTTGGTCTCGTCACTCTTGATAAGACCCTTGCTCTTCGCTTCCTTGGCAATGACCGTAGAAATCTCACTCCACTTATGGGTACCGTTCTCAGCGAAGAAGTAGCCCTTGGGACCCCAGATCTCTTCATCGTTCTCCGTGGAAGATGATGCTGCGCGTTGGGAAAGCAGGACGATCAAACTGGAAAGATCGTGAACGTGGACGTTATCCCACTCTGTCTTTCCGGCGCCGATAATTGGTCCAAAGCCCTTTTCGAGGGTGGTTTCAGCCAGACCTGGGATTTGACGACTACGTTGGTTCGAAGGTCCGCGCCCTGTGCCGTAAATAGTAGGAGGACAGACAATGGCAACCTTTACAGCGGAAGTGTCCTTAGCTGCTTCCTCTAGAACGATCTTGTCGACGTCGCGATGGAATGCAGTGTCGGGAAGGGATGTGACTTTGTCGACACCCTCGAGATCGTCGTAGGATTGATCGGGAAGAGGTCCTTCACCGTAGCGCTTGTTGTCCATATCATACCAGCAGAGAATGCCTGTACCGCTGATGTGGATCCAGTAGCCGGGGTTGGAGGCGGAGTGGGTAGACTGTAAACCTGCTCCGATGGCGCGCGCAGCGCCTTGGTGATCGGAACTCTCAGCGGTATCTACCGACGTCAGTATTTGGATTCGCGTCAAGAGGTTACGAACTCACGAATAACAATATCGGCCTCGGAAGCGGCCTTCTTGATAACGTCAGAATCATCCAAGGATCCAATTGCCAACTTCACGTCGGGATATTGCTTCTGGACATCCTTTCCCTTATCTTCGCTTCTGACGAGAATGGTGTACTTCCAGCTTGGCTGGGCTTTGGTTAAAGCGTAGAATGCATCGCCGCCGATGAAACCGGTGGTGCCAGTGCTGGACTTTGTTAGTCAATTGAGACTCCATTGGGAAGTACTCGGAGGAGACATACATAAAAACGTTCTTGGATGCCATTGTGTTGATATGCTTGAGTTGTCTTGATTCAATTGATCTGTTCTTCTGCGTTTGAAGCTCTTATAAACTATTTCTCATAGAAATTGCCGAACATGCCAGCCTTTTCTGCTGAGATATCAAAGACGTCAAAGGAACCACAATGACGTCATAAGGCGCATAACGTTATCGCTTAACAAGATAAGGATTTCTAACAATCTGGGTGAATGCACTAACAGCCACGATACAGGGCTTGGATAAGGTCTTTTCCAGCCCGCTTCAATTATTCGGTAAAATATTCGCTTCAATAATTCGGCAAAATGACAACTTTGTGGCAGGACATCATGACCCGGATAACCAGGTTTTATTAATCATGTAAATGGGGTGATTCTAAGGAATGCCTTCATGTTTAATCCAATAATTATGTCATAGAAGGATTGCCTCGTTGAAAAGTCTTGGCTAACGAGACGATATCGACTAGATGAACCGGTATTTAATATAAGGAAGGGCATGCTTGACAAAGTTGACCTTTTTGGGACCAAAATCGAAAGCCTGGATCTCATACCACTCATGATTGACGCTAAAAGGACCATCATAGTATGTTTTTGTTTTAGTCACGGTGCCAGGAACCTTCATCTGCACATCTGTCCAGCGGTTAAAGTAAACGCCCCCGGATGTAAATTCGAGTCTCTTCTTACGTAGAGGAAACTTGACGAGAAGGTCCTCGACGGCTTTGTTTGACTTGATGAGGTTCGCAAGCGGGCCCTTGAGCTCGTCCTTGAACGCTTTTTGGATCTTGATGAGTCCATCGCGGACCTTGCGGCCTGAAGCAGTTTTGGCCAGTTCCGAGTTCTTCGCCCAGTTAGTTGCCAGGATCTGGTTGATTGAGGTAGCTGCTGCTTGCGCGTCGGGGGCGTGCTTGCTGATCAGGTTGAATCTGTTGACGAGGTTTCTTAGGTCTTCTCCTGCCTGAGGCATATACTCAGTGACCCTGAAAGCCTTGATGAGGTCTCGTATAGTGTTGAGCCGGTAGTCTTCTACTAATCCCACGTAGTACTTTTCATCTGCTGGTGTGGTGCTGTACTTGATAGCGGTGCGGGTGATTTGCGTCATCTTGGGAAGATTTGCAAGCGACTTCTCAGCCGCGCTGGGAACACCCTGCAGGCCCTTGATGGTCGAAATTGTGCTGTAGACTATACAATGTTAGGGTAATCTCAAAACAATCTTTCTGGTGTCACTTACACTTCTTGAAAGCATTGGAAGGAGTGGCGCCTTTGCAAGCACTATTCCTACAAACGCTCGCCTTGACAGATTCGACCTTTGAGGAAACAGACTGGAGACGGCTCTGCACTTGCTTGGCATAAGTCCGAACATCAGTGGTCTTTTGCTTGAGAGAAGCAAACAAAGTGACCCAGTCGTTGAGCATTTGTACAAGGTCGCTGTCAATCACGCTGTCTGCATTCTCCACGTAGCTGGCAAAGAAGGCGCGGACTTTCGGTCCATCACATGTCCCTGTGTAGCAAGAAATCAATGTATTGATTAATTTCCTGTATGTAGCGACGTCGATCTGCCGTTGTGTTAATTGTATTTCTGAAATGTTGCGCCGTGTTCAGCAGGCGAGAAACTTACCTCAGGAGCTCTAATGATGGTCCAGCCCGGGGCAGCTGAAAGCTGACCTTTTACAACCGATGCTTTGTTGGTAGATATGACATAGTCGTTGTTAGAGAGGCACTGCAAATGGTAAGCCAATGAATGAGGTGAACGAACCATGTTTGCTTACCGTTTCCGCCCTGACTATGTTATCAAGAGCCAGCCAACTGACACCCTGATTGATCTGACCATCAAGGGTATTTTTGAACTCCGAGTTATCTGAATACCACGATGCCTTGTTCAGACACTCGCAGTTAACCGATGCCCTGTCAACGAAGTTCGAATTACCAAGGGCCTGTTCGATGGCAGTGCATATGTTGACATCTTCGCTGACAACATCTATTCCATCTTGGTTACCCAAGTGGTCTATTGTTCTAGAGTTAGCGATGGTCAAATATCGTCATGGAATCACCCACCATAGGTCTTTTGGATAATAGATGGGTACTGAAGGTTCCGGGTGCAGCCAATGGTACCCCATGCCTCGTTACAAGATAGCTGGATATCTTTCTGCTCCGCTGCATTGACAGTCAGCAGGGCAAGATTGAGAAGGGCGATTGACGCGGAGGTCTTCATGGTGCTTGTTCTTGATGTAAATTGGGAAGGTGTGATAATAGCAGCTTGTATTGAGAGAGAAGTAGCCTGTTTAAATATCTGATGGAAATTACAATCCAGGATCATTTCATGTCGAGGGCTGAAATCTAGACCGTTCCCGACAATGGACACATGACCCATCTAGATCCATTCACTCGGCACTGCAGCCTATCCAGGGCACTCCCAAGAGCCTTCAGCCTACTGAATCGGGTTAAATGTTATTCAACCTTTCTTTCCGGAGTTGTGGTTAAAATAAGCTTCATTAAAACTCCCGAAAGAGGACTTCACTTTCCTCAATTAGGACAGCTGAAAGGCACATGGCGCATCCCCTGGAATTCTACCGATGATATGGTTCTCAGTTGGTTGCAGACAAGGCTGAAAGGCCAATTTTTATTTTGTTAAACGCCATCATACCAACGCAAGCGAGCCTTCCCATTGATTCAGCTTCCCTCAATTTCAAGCCACAAGAGGTCTAGACCAGAGAAACTGACCTTGGCAGGAACATTCCTAAGCTGGAATGCTGGAAACTCTAAGCTAATGCCCGTTTTGATCAACTTTAAACCTCTTGCTAGAGTGCATTAGTAGCATTTAAACGATGGCGGCTCAGCGAATTATTAAGGTTCTACAAGGCTGACTACCGATGAATACGGCGAAAGTGACAGGCGACTTTACGATTTTGGAAAAGGCTGTGAAGTGGCGGGCTGAGCTTGGAGCCGCACTCGAGAGTGAGTTCAAAGGTTATATTCATGTATAAGCTATAGCTGATTGATCATAACTACATGATATGTAGATTGGGGACTTACGCCTCGGAAAAACTCAAAAATAGCTACACGATTGAGATCACGTTTAAACCGGACAGGTACATTCTCTTTCGGTGTGGTAGTTTAAACTGTATGCCATGGTGATATATTTTGTAAGTAAAACTCAAAATAGAACAGTAGCACTAGTCATAATAGTAACTGCTTGAAGCTTCTCGTTTCTAATCCCAACAGAGCCCCGCACTTATTGGCTTGCCAGCTTGTAGTATCTGGCAAAGAACATAGAGTTCGCAGCCAGAACCACAGGAACAACGCTAACCATCTCGCCCAACCCAGCATACCGAGGCGGAATCCGAAACTTGACCCAAGCACCACTCGCCATCGTGATGGCCAAAATATTGTAGACGGCCGACCAAACAAAGTTAAAGTACATACGTTGGAACCCGACCTTGCTGATGTCAAGCAAAAATGGTATACCTTCTAAGCCATTGAGCAGGACCACGTCTGCCGCGTCTTGAGTCACGTCGCTGGTGCTGCCCATTTGGACACCAACATTCGCTTGCGCAACGGCGATGGCGTCATTCGTTCCATCGCCACAGAAGATAACTCGTTTTCCTTGGTCCATGAGAGCAGCGACATAGTCCCGCTTCTCGGGCGGAGTACGCTCACCGATGGCATTCTCTGGTGAGATGCCAACGGAAGCTGCAACAGCCTGGACAGCCTTTTTCTGGTCACCTGAAACGAGATGAACATTGATGTTGCGAGACTTGAGCTCACGTATGACCTGTACTGCTTCGGGGCGGATCTGAGCTGAGAGCCCAAAGACGACGAGAGGGATGGAATCGCGGGTCACAACAAGGGTAGTGAGACCATTGTTCTGAAGTCGCGACACATCTTCAAGGTGCTCAGTCTGAGTCCAACGTGCATTTCCGGCTCTGAGAGTCGAGTCCAGGTAATTCGCCTCGACTCCAGCACCAGGAATAGCATGGACGTTCACCACCTCAGGGATGGCCTTGACAGTGAGATGTTTCTCAATAGCAGCAGAGACAGGATGTTTACTACCAGAAACCAAAGCCTTTGCTAAAGCAAGGTTATCTGCTAAGTCATCATTCAGATTCACCTGCTCAGTCACGGTAAGCTCAGCCTCTGTGATCGTACCAGTCTTGTCAAAGACAACATCAGTAGTCTTGCGAGCCCCTTCGGTGGTATCGGCTGACTTGATGATGACTCCACCTCGAGCGGCAATTCCACCTGCGACAACGAGAACCATGGGAACAGCAAGGCCAAGAGCGCAGGGACATGCGACTGCGAGAGTGGCTACGGCAAAAGTAATGGCGTTACCGACACTCTTACCAGCGCTGTAGTCAAGAAGCTCAATACCACATGCAACCCAGATCACAAGAACGAGAATAGCGATGGCGCCCATTGCTGGGACGAACCAACCAGCTACCTTGTTAGCCAGATCTTGGATCTTGGGTGTCGAGTTCGCAGCTTCCTCGACGAGTTGGGCAATATCAGTGACTGTGTTCTTGCCAGGGAGACGCGTCAATTGAGCAGTGACAGTACCGTCACCGTTTACGGTACCAGCGATTAGGTCACTACCCTTTTGCTTCACGACAGGTAGCGCTTCCCCTGTCAACATAGACTCATCGACTTCGGTATCACCGGAGATGACGATACCATCAGTAGGTACACGAGAGTGCGGCAACACCTTGAAGGTATCTCCATACTGCAGAAGACGAGCGTCAATCTCGGTATCACCTTCCTTGGTGATAAGTACAGCTGTGATGTTCTGCTTTGATCGAAGAGATACAGCGGAAACGGCTTGAACTCTTGCAAAAGCAGCGATCAATCGACCAGCGAGAATCAGCGTGATGAGCATAGTGCTAGTCTCAAAGAACTGGCCCTCATCAAGAGAATTGCCTGCCATCTCAAAGCTGAACGCGACGATGGAGTACACGTAAGCTGCCGTGATGCTGATGACGACAAGCATGTCCATCTCGACAGTTCGACTGTACCAAAGAGCAGCAAGAGCTGGGCGATAGAACTCCGGGATAGCAATAGCTTGGACAAGTGTTCCAAGGGTCAATCCAATGATTCCCTCAGTCTTGTCGTCCACGAGATCTTCGCTCCACGATACCACTGCGACAGGAATAGTCAGGGCGGCCGCTAGTAGGGTCTTTGTAAGTTGATCCCAGAGACGGCGGCGACTATTCTCCAGTTGAGCATCTCCACGAGACTCTGCCAGACCATTGCACCGATCCTTGATCTCTTCCATCAAGTCTCGAGCACCGATCCTCGTTGGCTCGTATGAGAGGCGAACTGTCTTCTTGTCAAGGGCCTCCACGTCGGTGACACCACGAGGTGGGTTGTCGACGAATTGCTTGGGTGAGGCCAAAACATCAAGGAAATAATTACCGCCGATGATCTTTTTCAGCACGAATCCACTGGCGCCAGATGCGAAGCTGAGGACCGTGTCCGCATTGGTGATGGAGTTATCGACGTTGAACTCTCCTTTGCCCATGACAAAATTGACTTGAGCGTTAGACACACCCGCCGTGTTGGCAAATATACGCATCAACTTGTCTGCGCATGAGGTGCAGTCCATACCGCTGACCAAGAAGCCGATTGTTTCGATATTCTCTCCATGCTCGATATCAACTTCAGGCTTGGACGTTGTGACAACAGGAACGGTACTCTTGCTCCCATGATTGTGTCCGTGTTTGTGTTTCGGCTTGGAATCGCGGGTGTTCGATCGGGTGCTCATACAGCACGTTTCAAGGGACGTCACTCCCTGTTCGATTGCGCTGCGGCAGATACAACGGATCTGTTCGAGATAGCTGCTATACTGGTCGAATGCAGCTTCGAGATGTGTACCGCAGGCTTTTTCGTCGTCGTGATGACCAGGTTCGTGCTCGTCGTGGTTCGGATCTTCGTCGCAGGCTTTCTTGCATTCGAGGGCAGCAATGGCGACGATGCATTTTTCTAGAAATGAGAATGAGGAATGAGCTAGAATTGGTGCACGATAAACTTACCACTACACTGTTCCTCGCTGCCGCAACAGGTCGAGGTCATGCTGGAGACATCAGAATCGTCTCCGCAGCAGCCTTCATGCTCTTCACTTTGATGATGGTCGTCATGCTCGGCAATAGAGGGTTCGTGTGTGTGGCTGTCTTCACCCTGGCTGGCACTTACATGCTCAGACTTGGATCCGCAACATGATGCACCCATAGTGATGGAAGTATACTTGGGAAAGTAAGGTGGTTGGAAGTGATGTGGGGTTGTAAGGATGGTGTCCAGGAATTGGATTATCGTATTTAAGAGAAGTGGTAACACGCAGTCAGGACGTGATATATTGTGAAACTGAGTGTTCCGCGGAAGGCTCCACTGCCGCCGTAGAAAGTCCCCGCGCTCCTTCCGCGCCGCGCTTCCGTTGTTTGCGCTTCAAGGACAATCAATCATTCGAGCGACACACTTTCTAATGTGAACTTGTAAACAATTGTTAAATTTCAAGGCTAAATGATGGGTATCTTAATAACAGCCGTCATTGCAAGGTCTCAGTAGCTCAACCTGCAATGATCCTTTGCGCCTCTGCTATCGCAGCCCTGACCTGGTCAACAGTTCTAAAGCATGCGCAAGCGGTCGTCATATCTACTTCCTTCGGACAGACCTCAGTCGGATACTTCGTGATCGTCAGCGACTCAGTATTTGAACAACTCGTCCCCGTTTCACAATTCTCATGGCCTTCCGTATGAGACTGACTCTGTCTCGCCGCCAGTTCCTCTCCGAGCTTCACAAGACACTTCAGTTCTCCCTTGAGACTTGCTTGAAGAAAGGTAACATAACTAGGTCCCTCGAGGGAGACCTCAACCATGTCTCCACCATCAGCTTGTTTCCCGATGAAAAGCTGCATCGGTGTACTAGACGCCAGAGCTTGTTGCTTCTGGGTATAGAAGAAGTCGCCGTAGGAAGAGCCGATGCTTGATAGAAGAGAACCGAGCAGATAAACGTTGCGCGATGTGCGTGGACTTTTGATGGACTGGAAGCAGATGGTACACTCCAAGATTGTCCTTGCTGATACCAGAGACCTTTTCAGGATTTTGAGGGTTTGGTATGTCTCGAGGGAACTTTCTATCTCCGAAAAATGCTGATTGACTAACTCGATACACGAACACTTCTGAGAAGGTGTTGTTGTGCTCTCGGAATTCAGTGATGGGGTCGTTGCATCCGCTGGCTTATCTCTGGTTGTAGCTCCTGAGGATTGGTTGACGTTGGTATGATCCTGTGTCGTGGACAAGTTGTTGAAGATATCGGGTAGCAATGGTGGCCCTCCTGATACAGCGTCTTGGTCTGTCGAGAAGTCCATGTCGAAGGAAGGCAATGGCGAAGTACCCAGGTCATCAAAGAATTGATTCATGACACCAGCAAAACCTCCCGTCTCAGGCGACATTGACGTCGCGCTGTTACTCGCAACACCATTGGATCTAGACCATCCTCTCTTCGGACGGCCAATAGTCCTCATAGGCGAATATTCGCATATCAAGGCAAAGTGAGAACATCGTTCACACAGAGGAGTATGTCGTGAACACCTGACCTTGCGTTTCCCTGAAACACGTCATCAGCTGATGCTTACAAATGCGAGAAAAGAGAGACTGACGGCATGGGTCGCAAGCCCGGTGCTGGGTCTTGTCACTTATACTTTGGACGTTCATGCTAGGCGCGTACGGATTGAGCTTGTTTGCTGGTCTTTGAGCGATCGGTGCGGCCATCAAGGTTCTCAAACTGCGGAATTGCCAAGGAGAAGAGGAGAGCGGAACGCCGAGGGATCAGCGCGGAGGGTTTTGCGAATGGCGATTGGTGGATGAAGATGTCTCCGCTTTACTGTTGCAGCCGAGATGAGAGGTACTTTGAGATAGGCCAGTACGTACAATGGCAAGGAACAATTGAGAAGCGGAGCATACTATCAGATAATGGAAGACTTACAAAATAAAACGATAGGTAATGATCAAGTCTATTAAGACATGTCAAGTCATATTGAAGGTTTCAAAAGTGATTTAATTAGAGTAGCTGCCTCGGAAGGCTATTGGAAAAGGTATCTCTCTAACGTACCTAGACCCCGCGGAGTGTACGATAAGCTGCCTATGCTTCAGTGGGGAGGCATTTCAAACACTCGCTAACACCCTAGCGACTTGCGCGTATTTAGGGTAAGCTGTCGGTACACGCTTTATCTTGTCGCCGGAAGGTATAAACCATCGTGAGAACATGGAACCGCAAAGGTAAAATAGGAAGGCTATCGTATAACCATTATATTTAATTCGGATTGTCGCAGCGGGTTTTCCATAGGATCTCGTGAGGCTGTCGTCGATGTTCTTCGTGCTTCCAGCTGTGATTTGATTCTCACATCCCGCTTCGTGAGATCGACACTCCATCCAAGGGCAGTAAAAATTCGTTAGCTGGTGGTGTTCTACCATCAACATGGGGGTGGGAGACAATGATTTACCCCAAGATGCTCAACTATCGCAAGCACAGCCTCGGCAACAGTCAATTCCGTAACGTCAAGCTTCAGATGCAATGGTTGGCCCTCCGGCCATTGGTAGATCTCGCTTGACTTTCGCAAATGTTCGACAACTAGCGGTTCTGTAAGCTTCCCATGGAAGCCCCTCTCGTAAGAGGCCAAACGACGTAGATTCTCTTCCCTGCTACAGGTCAAAGTGATGGGTACAAGGAGAGCCCTGTGACGATCAGCCAAGTTGATGTACTCCTCCATAACACCGCGACCGATAAAGTCGTTGGATTGGAAGTCGGTGAAAATATGGATGGAGTTTTTCGTATCGGGCGATGTAGCTATGGCGTCGAAAATGACGGATCGGAGGGCGCGGCGGGCGGGTTGATACTCTGGGCTGGAGCGTGGGAGGATGGCGTCGACTGGGTCGATGAGGAGGTGGTTGTGAACGAGCTTTGCATTACAGTGGGATAGAACTTCGACTAGTTTCCGGGCGATGGTGAGTTTTCCTGTGCCAGGGTAGCCGTTGATATGAATGATTGGAAGAGCCATAGCTGCGGGATCGGTGGTAGCTAGCAAGGTAAAAGTGATGGGATGTGGGGATGCAGAAGTGAAGATGAAGACAGGATGTGAGAGATGTGGCAGATTATTGTGGTACAGTCAAGTTAAAAGCTTAACTTAGGGTATGTTGAGCCCTGGATGATATTTATTGGACGATGAAGAAAGTTGCGGAACAGAGTTACGATTAACCTCACATTAAACAACGAGGTGAAATTGAAAAAGTCTAAGATTGAGAAGCAAAACAAGCTAAAGTAGAAGCAATCTAAGTATCAACAAGAATCCAAGTATATACGTGCAATTTATGCTGCCATTCTATACCGATGCGCCACATATCCATTATGCATATCCCATTTAGTTCAACAGCTCGCTCAAGTCGCGCTTAGCGTTTCTCTTGAGACCACACTTGTTGAGACAAGCATCAATACCAAGAGCAATATTAGCAGGAATGTGCTCACGGAAAGACTCAATGTCCTTGCCGTCGATAGTTTGAACACCTCCCAGAGTAGCAGAAACAACATCGCCGTTCAGAGAGAAGAAGTTCTGGGCAATCTGGTTGACACCAGGGTCAACGTTGTCGAAAGCAGCGACAAAGACAGCATCTTCACAGTCAGGGTTGAACTCCTGGTGAATAGCGCCCTGAGGGAAGACAGCCATCTGGAAAGTGTCCATAGTGTTGGCAACAGGCTTCTGACCATTCTCGGTGACAAAGTTGGTAACAAGACGGCCCTTGACAATGATGTTAAGCTCAGTAGCGCGGTTGTGCACGTGAGCAGTGTTCATGCCACAAGGACCGAGGAAAGCAACAGTCATGGAAGCACCGTTGCCGATAAGAGCGGGCATGGTGAGGGCAGTAGCAGAAACAGATCGTCCGCCCTTGCCCTTGGCCTCTCCAGCGCCGGTGGCGGCCTTGAAGTCAAAGATGAAGTCACCGGGCTGGTCGAGGAGCTTGAGACGCTCGACTTGGGTGGGTGCGGTGATGATCTTGGAGATGAGGTCCCGGTCACCACTTCTTGTGTTGATGGGAACGATGGGTGGGAGCATGTCATCGATGCTGGGTGCGGCGCGGGATTGATGGGATGAAGGGGCGCTGGGAGCTGCGAGAGCTGAGCCGGCAAGGAGGAGCATTGATAGGAACTGCATTTTGATGGTTGTGGAGGAAGTATTAATGGATAAAGTCCAAGATGTTATTGTAATAAGAAGGTTGATGAGAGTGATTAGAGTTGGTGAGTGAGGTGAGTGATGAAGATGTGATGATGAGTGATAATAATGATACTTTAGACAGCGATGCCAATGCTCTTATATCCACATCGTCTCCGGTATCAAAGCACGATGCGCTGTCGATGTTTAGACCCCAACGTGCTTGACCGCTGACAGTCAGCCCTACTGCATGCAATTTGACAATTCTCCCATGAAACTAAATTAGAGAGGCAGTGAAAAAATCACTAGTTCATCCCATGATTTCTCAACGCTTCCCATTTCCGACCAATTACTCCGTTGAAGGATCACTCAGCCTCTCTAGGAATAGCGACCAGTCAAGGACAAGGTCGCCGATTAGTGGAGAACTAGTCCACTTTGGGCAAGTAAACAAGCGGAGCCAGCCGAGCTAGTGAAGCTCCGCCGCTTATTTCGCGACTCTACCCAATTAGAGTGTCAGATGAAGATCCCTGCTGTCAGATTTGTCCCGGCAGGATCTATTAGAGGATCTGTACTTTGGTTTAGGGCTGATGGTAAGCTTCCTTCGAGTCCCCGGCGAGGGAGGCGGTGTCGGAACTAAGCGAGGCTGACTGCGGTAAGCTTAGATAAAACTTCTTACTCCGAATATTAGGTCATGAATGCATCTCGTGGCATAAGTAGAAACATGTCCCGCTAAAAAAAGGTTATTCATCAAGCTTATTTTTATCGTTCTTTTTACTCATCACCTTAATCATGGATCTTAGCGTCCCATCAGGCTACGAGTCTTACTCCAACCGTCTTGATCCCCATGATGAAGTCGAAGAGGAAAAGGCACCACGACATGTTTCTGACGAGCAGGCTCTTCTGAAGCAGCGTCGTGCACCGCCCAAGTCTGCTGGTAGTCTTGATACTGTCCGACTTTCACTGCGTGTTCTTATTCTTCTTGTCAATTTGAGCATTCTTAGCTTGTTGGCTCATGCGGTTAATGTGTGGAAGACTACGCATAATTCTGTGGATCGAGATGAGAATGGGTGGATGAGGACGAGATGGGCTACCATTGATATGCTGTCTACGTGGCTTATGCTGGCTATGGCTTCGTTTGCGTCTTTTGTTCAGGTGTTGGCTCTTGCTACTCGTCTCAGCTTTGTAAGTCATTGGATATCTTCAACCTTACTTCACATGGTCTAACTGGAATAGCTCCGCCCAATGCGTGATGGCGCCATGCACACTGTCGCAGTCTTGGTCAGCTCTGGCATCAATATTGCTGGATGGATCGCCGTGACAATCTACTTCATCGTCGACAAGGAAGTTCTCCGCAATAACCATTGGGATCTCTGGTCTTGGACTTGTCAGAACAACTCGCGACAGAGTTACATTCCTTGGGCGGGCCTCTGCACAGAATTGGTAAGATGGCCGTTGCATGCTGAGACAATCCTGTACTAATTATGTGACACAGACATATACCTTCGCTGCTGGACTCGGTGTGATGGTGCTGGAAAGTGTCTGCTTGGCTGCATTTGTTATTTCGCTGCGTGGTATGAATATTCTTGGAAAGTACAACAGGGCTAGCTCTGCTTAAATTGGGGGCTAGGACGAGGGTCTCGTTTCAATATTTATTAGACGAGAGGTATTACTTGCAGTTCTGAGGGTGCTGTTAATCGTTCGGCGGTTCTGCCTACACCACAACTATTTCGTAAGACAAGATCTGCAAGACACTTCAATTAAGATGTGAGATTGAATTAGAGTCGGTGAAGCAGAGTAATAAAATCTATCTCTATGCACTGTTCAACTTGGTCAGTGCCCGCTACACGTTGTCGTTCATTTGACAGACCACGTCCGCAGATCAAACTGTGAATCGTCCAAAAGAAGCTTCGTGCACATCAATTCTGCATTTCGACTAATTGTAGGACCATGGACATAAGCATAAGCGTGGTGCGCTCTTACTGGTGGTGGTATCTGGTCTCACTATTCAGGCAGCAGCCCCCATAAGCGGGGTGCACTTCTGCCTGACATGTATTGAACTATCGATTTCTTACCATTTCGACCATCGTAATATTTGGAATTCCACTGAATGGAGATCGAAAGGATGTGTAGTTTATGGTCTTTACATGAAGTGCTCCCATAGCTGAGACTCAGTGGCCAGCTCGCTTTCAAAATCCCCAAATTCGGAGAAGACATCATCCATAGCCTTCAACCACCGCTTATGATACTTGGTTTTATAGTGTACCTTTGTGTATTCCCAGTAGTCCGGGAACCAGCCAGCAGTTCCCCAACCGATGATACCGGAGATTCTATTATTTTGTACCATGTCATTTCTCATATCCAAATCCCCATGTGTGAAGACAATCTTATGACCGGATGTGTGGGTAAAATCGGGTAGTGCAGGTGTCTGAAGAGTCTTGTTGAACTCGTCCTCATCGACGAATGGCCCGAACAGGTATTCTTGTTTTAGATCCCACGTCTGGCTGCTGGCGAGGAAGCGCGAATCATGACAAGGCCCACCGATAACATTGCAGATAGCATGATTTAGGGCCACTTGCTTTGGCATTGATCGAATCTGTCCCAGGTATTGCTGCAAGTCTCGAACGAAAATGTTCATCTCGTGTTCCGTAAACGTGTCAATGCAAGTACCTACAATTCGTCCAGGAAACCGAGACATGATAAGGTAAGTCTCCTCCGAATTGGATACCAAGTCCAATGGGAGAGGGACAGGTATATTCGTATGTTTTCGCAGGTGTTGCAAGGTTCGATACTCGTTGGTTAGCCTTCGGTTGTCTTCTTGCCCACCTGACTTCACAAATATACCAAAAGGGAGCCGTTGGACTCCCAAGCTACGTAATGGCCCATATAGACGAATTCCAAGACGCCCTATAAAAGAATAAAGTTTCGTTCTCAGTGGGCATGGGAGTAGCCGGCATAATGTCGAGAATGCAACGACGACACCGCTCGAGAGATGCTCTTGCAAAGATGAAGCAAGTCTCATGATGATTGGCAGAGGCTGCGACTCTTTGAAAATAACGTCTTTTGCGACGTGACTCCATCGTACAGGGTCCGCAAAGCGTGACCACGCCTGCAGCAGAGATGAATCCGGAAGGGCTATATCGAAGTTCGACTTGTTTTTAAACTGGTGCCATCGGGTCATCGGCGTCTTAGCCAGAATTGAGGGGCGGTCTGGGCCACCAAAGTAGACCTGACCGAAGAAACACTGTATGAGTATTAGCGTGACTTTACATAAAGTATCGAAAGCGATAACATGGACAAAGTTACTTGGTTAGGTGCCGTACACTCAACATCGATATAGCCCTGTGATAACGCTATTGAGGCAGATCGGCGGACCAGCCAATAATTTTGAGGGCCGTCAGGACGAGCCGCGTTCTACTGCAATGCCTCAACCACGTCTTGACCTAGAAAGACTTCAAGTATCTCGTGTTGAGACTATTAAAGTCTCATATTAGCCACTGTTGCAATTGAGCCTTGGCTTACTCACCTTTATAGCTGACTCATCGATGGAAGGGATCGGTGATACAATCAATGGATCGTCGAGAGAATGCTCCAGCACAGTGATGCAGCACATTCTACTATCCCTTTCATAAACCTTGCGGACGAATTCTTTGTTGGGTGACCGTTGTTGGGACCCGTCTGCGGATTACGATGAGAACAGAATCTTAAGCGACAATATTACTCACAGGAGGATATCAGTTCGCTCCAATTAGCCAGAACTGGTCCCAGATCAAGAGACCCGGTGCCTCGATCGCACCTTTGGAGAAGATAACGCGCTGCAGCATAAAAGTCAATCGAGGCTTCGACGAAGCGTTCGAGCAGTCGGTTTTGGGGATAGGGGAGGGAGTTCTCGATATCTGTCAGCACCTGGTCCAGGACGTCCTCATCATCAATTATCTTGTTGTAGTACAGGGTGCCCGAAAGCTGCACCTTGTAGTAAGAATTACATTGGTTTGTAAAAAGTTGCTGGGACGTGATCGCGTCTGTGCACGCTGGATATGCAACCGGGGACGCGTTAGCGGACTGCAATTAGGCCAATTGGAATGCCAAGATCAACGTTTAGAGGGGGCTGGGTAACTGGCAATCATCTCCGACAGCAGGTCAATTGGCGGCCCATTTCTTCTTACCCTGTTGCAACACCACGCTTGAGACTGATCAAGGTTATACACCTTAATAACACCTTTTTTTCTTTTTTTCTTTTTTTCTTCTTTTCAATCTTAATAGGTTTAGCCACTATGACTGTGACTTGAACAAATTGAAATCTGTCGGTATATCCACAAGACTTGTAAAATTACTTTCCCATGTACCTGTATTCTCATGTCTATCAATATCCTGTGCTTTGACAGCATAACAAACTACTCGAACAATCCACAACAGCAGAATGATGTTGTAAAGCATCCGCTGATATCGAAGAAGATAGATATCAATGTAACCTTTTTCGCTAATATTTATTTACTCCTAAGATCTGTTCGAATAATAAAGTCAAACACAGCCCAAGCCTCCTGCTTGTCATCTACCTCATCCGTTTTACCTCTTTTGGGACCACTACCGATATCCCAGATGGGAGGCTGGGTAAGAATCTCAAAATTCGTCCGATGCGAAGTAATGAACACCTTGATAATGTCTTCCATGTACTCATGTTCACCATTACGCATCGCCTTTGGAACAATAGTGCGAAGTTTCTTGGTTAGGGTCTCGCTGAAACCTGACTGTTGCTTGCTCGCGGGACTAACTGCTTCGAGCGTGGCCCACTGGACGCATTCAACGTCCCATCTCTGGCCCAGAGAATAGATGTACACAAACACAGGCAGTTTCCCGTTGTTCTGGACATTTATTTCGAATGTCCAGTGTTGATCATTGGACTCTCTTAGTTCCACTTGTTCACCTGGCTTACATTTTCTGCCGTCGCGTGTTCGGCAGCCGACCTCTATATCTTCCAACAGGGATTCGCTGTGAACTTCGGAACTCGTCTTCAGGTGCTTCACGAGCTGGTACTTTGTAAGATGTTCCAAGACTGCAGCGACATCATCGATAGTCGTAGTTTCTTCTCTCATTGGAGGAATAAACATCAACTCTTGTCCGTTGACGTCCAGAATCTGTATCTTGGAGGTGGAAAGTTCCTTGGACTCGGTTGTACTCTTTACCTGAACATGAAACGGTTGCTCGGTATTGGAAAATGCCAACGAGCGGTCGACTAAAGCAGACTGCCATTTGTCTAGATCCCCTAGACCCGGGTCTAAGTGGATGGGAAAGCCTTGGAGGCGAAGTCTCGTTTGAACAATAGCAAATATAACTGGACGCGGTGATGATACATCAGGATCAAGAGTTGATGTAACAGCGTTTAGCACATGGACCTTGGAGACCACATGTTGTAATAGCCCAGTTGAGTCTGTGTAATACACAGCCACCGTATCACCCACGCTTAGCCCTTGAGCTTCACCAGCAAGTAACAGTAGCCTATTTAGATGTGGCTGCCTCACTACCGGAATCCTGGTTGCCGTCGCTGAAGAACCGTCTGTTTCTGGATGAAGATTACCGGGGTGCGAAGCAAAGAACAGCTGCTCTTCATTGCCGAACAGGATTGGAGTTTCGCCCTTTCCCCTGCGATCGTCCCAATAAGAGACCCGGAGTTGACGGTAAATGTCTTTGGATTTCCTATTAAGACCTCCTTTTTTCAGAATTCGATGTAGGCTGCATGACAATTTTCCCACGGTCTTTCCGTTCTTGTCTTTAACAGATAGAGACTCCTCGTGATGACTGCTTGCGACAAAGACGGCGTATTTGCCTTGATCGACAAGCCAATTGCTAGATAAACTGAGGTGCCGGTATCGTGAGGGTGTCGTTTTGCCGTCGGCTGCTTGAGACTTCTGGGGTTTTCCCAGTAGAGTAGCGGAACTGACTGGTGGCTTGGTAGTTATGGCATTATTGCGGTAGAAGGCGCCCGAGTAGCAACAGTCAAGGACGAGGGTAACAGAAATACCCTTTTTCACCATTACGTTGAGAAGCAGACCTAGTGTCTGTCCATTGAGATGGCCGTCGACCAGTGGAAGGGCCAGATCGCCAGTAAATTGATTGGAGAATTCCTCTGGGTTGTCACCAGGCTCGTACCGGAGCCCATGTCCAGAGAAATGAATATATACACAGTGCTGGTCCTCTGCGATATTGGTGGTGTCCGTCATAGCTTTGCAGACGTTCTCCAGTGTTGGCTCAAGGACGTTGCTCAAGGGTGATCCTGAATCCGCATCGTCCGACCCAAGATTGCGCGATGTGAGTGTTGTGATGTTGACTTCGTATTCCTGATCTTCCAGCAGACGCTTCATCATCACGACATCATTGACACCACCCGTCCGTTTGTCGGCTGTTTGATCCTGATCAATTCCGACGAGGATGGCATGATGTCTAGGCACGGAGTAGTCCATGACGTGAATTTGTGTCGCAAGGGCTTTGGAATGAAATATGAAGGATACTTGCTTTCGGTTCAATCCCCGAAATGTAAAAGAAATAAGGAACAGTAAATGTTGCTATGGGATATGTCTAAGCTTTACGGGATAGGAAAGGTATTGTCGTGTTGTGAGGCAGTGGGTCCTGCGAAAACAGGCCGGACTCTGTTGGGGCGCTGTAAGCCGCCTACGCCATTGCATGCAATGAGGCCCAAGGCAATCTCCACAGCGACTTCCCAAGGCAGCCTCCAGGGCACAATAGCCCGTAGCAGGGAAAGCTTTATTTCTGCGATTCACAAGGTTGACAGATGATGTTTACACAGCATTCAGACACAGAGCACCTTCAGCGATATGTGATATCCATTGCTACAACATGATGATATTGGAGACTCTACGCCTTTGTCAACAAACTAGTGCTGACGAGGTACTGTATGGCAGGCGTTTTCTTATCAGCCTTCAATAGCCTACACTTTCCACCAGACACAGGAAGGCCGACAAAGTAGGGACCCTCAGTTTGCCCCGTTTCGTTTGTAAAATACACAGAATCCCCGTTATGGAACTTTGGCCGCTGTAAATTACATGTTAGATGACCTGTCAGGATGCCTTGTACGTTTGAAGTAACAAACCTCTACTGCCTCCTTGACCTCGGGGCGGCTTCCCACTTGCTCTAGATCTAGCGGTTGATCGTCCCTGCGGAGAAGATGGTGAATCAGCACATGCGTCTACTTCACCAGAATTAATTACCCTATGGTACGTACCAGTCGTCGTCGGACATCTTGGCTGGATGGTCGGGGCTTAGCCTTCAGGAGATTTTCAAGGCAACCGTTGGGAATGATTGCAGAGCATAGAACAGCTGATGGGTTGACAAGGGAAAAGAGTGTGTGGGTGTCAGAAAAGGGGTCGGTGAAGATTTTCATGCTTATGAATGATCCAGGAAAGTGCATTTCTGGTGGCTATGCTCACGGTATGGTCGCGTGTCTGGATGTGATTGGCGCCACCCAACACTCTGTGAGACCAACAGGGTCACACAACATTCAATTCCAGACAATCAGCCTCAAGATCACCGGGCGGCAAGTGATCGAAAATTACAATACGTAAGATTGAACATCTCTTTGTTAGCGTATAGCAGGCTTTTCAAGGCCTGTCGATATCCCGCAACAGGAGTGCTAAGCTAGATCAGAGCTTTTCCATACTAAACTGATCAATGATGCATCCCTCATTGCAGCCAGTAAGTAGCGAAAAGAAGTAGAGGACTCAGGCATGTGTGAATTATCCGTTGGTGGGGCGCAGGATGAAGTCGCATCAACAAATCCCAAGTGGCTGCATTGACTTGCCTCATCAGCGCAATTGGACACGAGTGATCTGGGACTCTGAACCTGTTGATGAAAAGGAAAATAAAAATTCAGAAATACAGGGAGTATATATATGTTCGCTCTGATGTTTTAACATCAATGGGTTATGTACAG
Source organism: Fusarium incarnatum (assembly GCA_004367075.1). Lineage (NCBI taxonomy): Eukaryota > Fungi > Ascomycota > Sordariomycetes > Hypocreales > Nectriaceae > Fusarium > Fusarium incarnatum. The sequence continues at coordinate 56,728 of QGDZ01000053.1, forward strand.
GACAAAAGTGCATAGATGTCCACTTTGAGGCTCTGCTGGACACATACACGTTAAACGCTATACACCAAGAACGACTCAATCTTAACGCAGCTTCAGTCTCCAAATCTTAATATTGCCACAGCATTGAAATGAACCTCTTGTGGAATGTCTTCCAAAGGCAGGCCTCCGGCGCAACTGGTGTCCAGGGCTCAGGTCCGCCGGTTGATCTAGAGCAGGCCAACATAAGTCAACCTCTTATTGAGGACTACTCTCTCGGCTATCCCCAGTACTCGGCCCTTATCGCTTCTATCGATGAATTCTTTATCTTTCGCCGTTTCAAAAGACTCCGTGCACGAATACTTCTCCTGAAGCAGGATAGGATATCAACTCTTGAGCAACGTCTTGATGCTATAGATCTAAAAGATCCATACTCTACATTTCTGGGGCAGATGAGGGGTGACGAACACAGTGAAACCAGGACAACCTTGGAAGAAATCGAAAAACGTCTTACCGATCTTGGTATGTCGCTGCAACCTTATATGTGGTACGTTAGCTAATCGTGTGGTAGATCAGTTCATGGAAGCTACTACTAAGGTTCTCATGCACCAGGATGCTGAGAAAAAAGACATTACCAGCCTTCAAAACTGGCTGAATAATAATGGCTCGGTGGCAAGAGACGAGGTTGCCTACCTTGGAACCAAGCGCGATCTACTCACCCTCGCTCCACCTACCGATGATGCGGCATCTCGATTTCAAGGGTGGGTTGAGAAGAAGCTCAGTCACTATAGATGGTTCCGTCGCGTAAGTTTATATAATACTCTCTTGTGTATAAGTTTATTCATCAAACAAGTAGCTTCCATCACATAATGTTTCGTCGAGTCACGAAGTCATCATCTTCACAGGCAGTTTGATCAAACGGATAGCAGGCGGTATAGTCATCGTTCTTATCACAACTCTTCTACTTTTGCCGATCGTGATATGCAATCTTATCACAGGATTGCCTCTTCGCATTTTCGTCGTTATGGCTGCGACTGTTACATACCTAGTTGTCCTTACAGGTCTGACGAAGGCCAAAACACCAGAGCTCGTTATAGCGGCAACTACGTGAGTTATCTTTGGAATCATAGGCGCTGATAATGGACTTGGCTGACAAAAGGCATATCACTAGCTACGCTACTGTGTTAATTGTTTTCGTTTCAGGGACGGGAAATTGAAGACCAGGTTTCCATGCCCTATAATCACGGCAGAGCGCAGGAGAATGCAGTCACCGTTCGAATCTGGAAGGAAAAGTATATTTTCGACTAGCACTTATGCCCCAGTGTCAGAGGCAAACTATGATAATTGGAAGAGTCCTAAGCTATAATTCCAATACAGACGCTAAATAGAACACGAATTAGCTGCACATCCAACATAGGCTTTGTACATCAAAAATCTCCCTTAATAAAGAAGTGCTTGGAGCTGCAGATGACTTACCTAGGAAAAATGAACTCTCCGACGCACGTGGCAGGTGTGGTTGCCGTTAGGCGATATGGGAGTCCAGGACGTGAGTAGAATCCAGGCAATGGGCCCCAAGCCTGAGACACTCTTCACAGACGTTCAGAGTCCTTCGGTAGCAGAGGGTACACTGGCGGTATACGGAGCCTTTACGAATGTAAACAAAGCAGGCATTACATCCTTTAACAGACAGATCTTGTGCGACACTACCTTCTAAACGGTTGTCCGATGAGCGTGGCAGGTCTATGCACCAGCCATCATACAATACCATTCCTCTCTGGCGTGCATTTTCGATAATCAATTCTGCCGCTTTAGTTTCTTCGAGGCGGAGGGCAAAGGTGAGAGCGTTTCGACCGAAAGTATCCGCAGTGAAAGAATTAGCCCCCTTCTCAAGAAGTACTGTGATCATCTCGATGTCACCAGCAAGGCAAGACACGGACAAAGGCGTCGCGCCATAGTAGCTGGGGACATTCACAGCTGACACATCCTTTTCAATCAGCATATCGATGGCTGTACGCTGCACGTTGCCGCAAGCAGACAGCAGAGGGGTGAGGCCAAGCCTGTTTCTGAGTACCGTTTGCGCACCAAACAGAAGCAGCGAACCAACAACCTCGACAAGCCCCACTGCTGCGGCAAAGTGCAAAGGAGTGTTCCCATTGTAGTCCGTTGGCGAAGGGTCTGCACCTTTCTCAAGAAGCCAGTGGACGGCGCCGTGCTGCCTACCCCTGGTTGCGTAATGAAGAGGACTCCATTCATTGTGCCTCGCGTTGATGTCTGCACCACCCTCTAGTATATAACCGAGCATCTCTGTGTTCCCGGAGCTAGATGCGACTGCTAGCAACTTCCCACTGTGCTCGGGGTTTGTGACATCGAACCCGGACCGAATAAGAAGCCGGACAATGTTTGCTCTGCCATAAACTGCTGCCCAGATAATTGCACCTCCCTTGGGACAATTGAGGCGAACGTCGAAAAGAATGTTCTTGAGAATTCCAGAGGCCTCATCAGTATACTGATTAGCCTCATGACCAGCTCCCATAGCTAGGAATATCTTTGCGAGGTCTTCGTTGCCATGCTTGCAGGCCGTGTGCAATGCTCTAGATAGATCTGCCTCATCCAAAACGGCGCCATTGTCGAACAACATGCCTACCATCGCAGCGTTGTCTGCGCCAGTGGCAACTTGAACAGGCGTATACCCCTCCGAGTCTATAGCATGGACCTGAGAACCCATACCAACAAGAAGACGTGCAATCTTTAGCTGTCCTTTCCCTGCTGCTACGTGAAGCGCTGTTCTCTGCATGTCGTCCTGAGATTGCACTGGACATTCGCCATACTTGAGGAGCCATCGAACAAGTTCGATACGGCCCATGGCTATTGCTTTATGCAGAGGATGAACCGCAGCAGTATATTGGGACTTGGACTCAGTTACCCTTTCTCGAAACTCGCGGATTTCAAGGATATGCTCATTTTTAGCCTGTACGCGAGACAGGACATAGTCGATATCTTGAAAATGCCACAGAAGCCAAGACATCTCTGCAATCGACGGCTGATGGCCAGAGTCGTTGCACATGACCTCGGGTAGCATGCGGAGTGATAACATCAAGTTATCCATTGATCCAGTTTGCTGGAAGATCATCAAATTTCCCATTGCTATATCTCTTGATATACGCATTCGAGCGTCTGTTTCTGAAGTAAGTTGAAGCGCTTGCGTCAGTCGCTGAACAAGTCCATGCAGCTGACCGATGTGACCAGTCTCCATCCACATCATGATATGAAGCTTTGCAAGGTATTGAAGCGTTGCAAGCTGATCTGAAGACACACCCGAGACCTCAGCAGCTAAGCATACTTGTTTGAACAGCACCATACCCATCGCATAGTTGACGTGCTGGTTAGTTGCGAAGGCATTCACCCAGGTCTCTATGGGGTAGTAAAATGTAGCAATACCGGGCTCTCCTTCATACTGCCTTGCGACGGATCTCACGAAGGCGTCCTTCGCAGCAGAGATGTCATTCTCGTCCTTCGTGTGGCAGTATTGTATATATGAAAGATGTCCCATGACCCAGTCAAGCGCTTGTTCAGGCTCTGCTTGTGTCGCAACACTCAGGATACAATGGAAGACAGTGAACTGTTTATACAGGACCCGGAGCTCAGCATTTGTCACTTCTGGTTTCTGGCTTTCTTTCCAAAATTCTGTAGAAGCCTGTTTAAGAAACGGATTGTTGTAGTCTTCGGCAAGTGTCCTGAACGCCTCCTTTATATACCAAGCAGCTGTGGCAAGGTCCGTGGGCTCCTGTAACCGTTCGAATCTCTCTCCATACAAGGACCCCAGTATGAAGAACTGCTCAATAATCAGGGAATGCGCGTCCCGAGATATGAACACACCCAGTGACTTTTTCGAAAATTGTGTTGCGATGTCGAAGTCTTCATTGGCGCCAGTTATGGAATATTTACGTTGCCACACCTGAGGCAGGTTTTGAAGATATTGCTGTCGGATATTGTCGGGTTCCAAGTCTTCTTCCGATATCTCCTCATATCTCTTGATAGCGATCTCAAGCAATTCAAGACTTTGTAAACTGGCGCCTCTGTTGCTCAGACAAGTCCCAAGTTGGGCCAGTATGAGAGCTCGGGAAGGGCCATGGTCTGGCGTTTCCGCTAACTCTTCCTCCAGCTGGGAAATCTCGACCAGTTTGGGGTCAGCCATGCTGATCAACGATTTTGCGAATCTCAGAATGAAGAGAGGGTTAACATTTCCTGGCTCTGCAGATACATTACCCCTCTTGATAACGTGAGGGCGTCAGCGGCTCTGTCTTACTGGGTACATTTCAATTTGTTGTGATATCCGTGAAAACTTTTCATTGGCTAATTTCGCTGCCTGGTATCTGACATGCATGCATTCTGGTATGGCATGTGGTCACACGAAACTCAGTGCTGGGTAACATGCCTCATCCCCTTTTCCTTCTCTTCCTTTTCTTCTTCCATGCTTTTCTTGCAGCGTCTTCCTCTAAACATCAGCTACTTGACTGTCTCGATTGGCGGCGGCTATAGTCTCTTGTATAATCATGGAACAACAAAACGGATTTGATGTTACCCAGTCCTGGATACGTACCCAGAGTCTGGGCATCCCTCGCTACTCCATTGGCTTCGTCCAGGAGGTTCTAACTACGGTAGAGACCTACCACTCGAACGCTTTTGAGGCACAAAAGCTTCTACATCTCATCGCCGATGGCCTTCATCACAAAAGACATGCTTTCCAAGCGCAGACGGGGACTGTAGAGGCTCAACCACTCGTCCACATCACTGTGCCTCGACGTAACTACGGACAAGACATGAAGAGTTTGTTGTGTCTGAACTTCATTCCTGGTCTTGAGGATGACTCAGTGGACGGCTCATCGGCACAAAGAGGTCTCGATCTACATGGAATGCAGAGGTAAGTGCTCCTAAATACAGGCTCAACTCGAGTTGTAAAAGACAACGCTACCATCGAGCCAAACACCAGTGCTCATGCGAACCAGGAGTGAGGATTCTCCTTCCGAAAAAGGCCTCGACCTTGCCATATCAGCGCTCCACAAGGCTGTGGAGCAGGCGAATAACGATGAACACGAACGGATGGCGAACCTGCGTTCCCTGGGTTACACATATCTCGACAGGTTTGCTATCACAAGGGCCAGACCTGACCTTGAGCAATCGAAGGCAGCTCAACAACAGGTCCTACACACGGCATGTGCTACCAGGATGGATAATGCCATTACGTATTTTGACCTTGCGGTCATTCATTATTCGGGCCTCCAGGACCCAAGAAAAGATGAATCTGAATCGCTGCGAATTCCGAGCATCACCGGCATCGATGAGGTCATCAGATTATTAACGGCCTCAGTTGATGCCGTTCGGGGCCAATACCTGGCCAAGGTTGTTTACTCCATCTTTCTTGGCGCATCTTGGCTACAAAAGGCCTTCTGGACGGATGCGGAAGCGGATCGTGAGTCATCGGCTGAGGCATTCCACAATGCACGGGCATGCGCGATTACAGCGCATCCAATCCCGGGTTATGTATTTTCACAATTGGGCAAAGCTCATCTGTCGGCATATTGCGCAAGTTCCAGTATTGAACATCTACGAATGACGATTCGAGATTACGAGCTTATGTTGGCGGCAAGACCAGAGCTTCGTCAACCGCAAATTCTCCACCTACTTGGTAGCTTGTATCATACGAAGGCGAAGGATTGCGGAGACCTCAAAGACTCTGACAGAGCGACGCTGCTTTGTCAAGAAGGTCTAGCAATTGAAAGTGAAGATATGAGTGTGCGGCGTGGGTTGTTCTCCATGCTATGCAAGCAGCATTTGACTCGTTTTCAGACGCTTAACCTTGCTTTCGACTTGGAGGCAGCTATTAGTGGATGTTTCGAAGGCCTTGCGATGAGTAGTGAAGAGGATGAAACCACCGTGGTGTTTTTAAAGACTCTGGGAGAATCACTCTTGTCGAGGCATCACAGGACGAGGAGAATGGAGGACTTGGATAAAAGTGTCGAAAAGTTTGAGGCTGCCCTTGACATCAGCAAAGCTCTTAAAGCCCAGTCTCAAGATGATAAGTCGATTCTCTTCCTGCAAAGAATCTGCCAAGATATTTACAATTCTTTGGCAAATGCATTTAGAAGCCAGTTTCATTCCAGCAAAAACGACAATGATATCGAAAAGGCAATCTCTTTATATCGCACTATTCTGGACGACGTCGCCGATGAAAGTCTTCGACCCGCGTGTTTGCTCAACATCGCCAGCGCGTACGCGCAGAGATTCGAAGCTTCGAGAGACAGATCTCATCTGGAGTTCGCAATTAAATTTAGCAATGAAGTACACCATCACACACCCGACCACCATCCTATGATTGCACAAACGCTCATATTGTCAGCCAAATTGCTCAATGAAGCCATGCCAACAGAAACCCTGGACAGGAAGAAAATTGCTAGACTTCTTGAGAAGGCGCTTGATAGCTCGAACGCCTACCCGTTGCATAGGTTCCAGGCAGGTCGTTTGTTCTTTAGGCTATGCGTCCCTCGCCCTTCTGCCTTGACCGCACGCACTGTGTTGAAGATGGCTTCACTTATCCCACTCATTGCGCCTCACTCATTGAGTCACAGAGAGAGACAAGACACAATACGCACCATGAGTGGCTTTGGGCCTTTTGCTGCGCATAACGTACTAATTGCACAGAGATCGCCTTACGAAGCAATACAAGCACTAGAGCTAAGTCGGGGTCTTATGCACGCATCAATAGGTACAATGCGAGCAGATCTGGGAGAACTCCGACAACACCATCCTGATCTAGCATTGGAATACGAAAGATTAACTAAATCTCTGGAGACCTCGGCCACGCTAGGACAGGATTTGCCACCTACGATGTTGGACGGAAATATCGAGCCTCGGTACACTGTTGGCCAGGAATTAGAGGAAACTTTGCAGGAGATTCGTCGCCTTCCAGGCTTTGAGCGTTTTCGTCTCCCTCCGTCTGAGTCAGATATGATGGCAGCTGCTGCCTCTGGTCCCATTGTTATAGTTACCGTCAAGGGCCTTGCTTGTCATGCGACCATCATCCAGGAAAGCAAAATCCAGGTCCTCAGACTTTATGGCATCTCGGATGCCAAACTTGAGGATCGTGCGAACGCCCTATCGTCAAATGGCTCAGAAATGATAGACACTCGCTACACTCTACTCGAATGGTTATGGAGGAAACTGGTCAAACCAATACTTGCCGTCCTAGGCATCGATGGGCCACCACAGAACGGGTCATGGCCTCGCATTTGCTGGGTTCCCACTGGACTATTCACAAAGCTTCCAATCCATGCCGCAGGCATTCATCTGTCCAACGAGTCTGAAACGCTCATGGACCGCGCCATCTCAACATACTCTGCTTCGGTTTCCGCTGTAGTCGAGGGCCGTAAACGCCGTGCACACTCGCAGCCAGAAGCCAGGCCGGGGACAATCGCGTTCGTCAATTCACAGGCAGACCTTAAACACGTGTCAGTTGAAGTGAGAAAGGTTTCAAGAATCTGTGAGTCACAGAAGCTAGAGGTTCTGAGTCCCAAGCCTGTTCATGATGATGTGGTAAATGCTCTTGAGGCATGCGACATCTTTCACTTTGCGGGACATGGGATGACGGAATTAGACCCCTCTGAGAGCTCAATCGCATTGGATGACAAGCCCTTGACAATTGCAACACTCTTTGATATCAATTTATCGAAGAAGCCCTTCTTGGCATATCTTTCCGCATGCGGTACGGCTCGCGTTAAGGATGGGGAGCTTGTCGATGAAAGCCTCCATATCTTGGCCGCATTCCAGCTGGCAGGTTTCAGAAATATCATTGGAACTTTATGGGACGTTGAAGATGAAGTTTGTGTCAAGGTGGCTACAGAAACATATAAATGGATTATGAAAAAAGGGATGTCTCTGGATAGCGTCGCTGAAGGGTTGCATAATGCTTGTAGGAAACAGCGGGCTGAATGGGTGGAGGAAGAAAATATAGCTAGAGATGAAGCTTTACGTGGCCGAGGAATGAGGCAGGTTGACGACCCTGTGGACGATTCACTCATTCCTTGGGTACCTTTCATAGTCTACAGTAGTTAAGCCTCTTGGATATACGGGCGTTGATATTGCACATTTTACGGGAGTGCTAAGAGCGGTCTGCAGCGGGGCTGGGCCGCTGCCTAATTACCACGTTCCGGGTATTTATCCTGTCTCATTGGCCACCGTAAATGCTCATTCATCAACCTCGATTCCCCATTGACAGCATTTCTTACTATGCCTCTCGACGGATCACTTCTGCGACAGTCAATCTACATTGTTCTTGACGCCCGACCCGAGAAGGATGAATATGTAACTTCTCCCCACATGATTCATATCACAAAGCTGACGTTCAAAGCATTGGGGACTTGTCCTCACGGATGACAATACCGCTATTACAGGTCACCATGTTACAAATCGTGCTGGTCCATGGGTTTATGAAGAGAAGCACGATGACCCGGCGTGCTCTCCAACTCTAATTGCGCCGATCAACCTGGGAGGGGTTGCCAATTCTGCCATAGACATTATAAAGAGCGTGCCGGTAGATGGGAAACCCTCAGAAAGAACGGGAGAAGCCTTTTCTTGTCGAACTTGGGTTAAGGATACTCTTGTTTCACTTGACGAGAACGGAGCTATTCGGCTTCCGACAGATATGGGTAAGGAATCACCTTTGGCTCCTGGGCTAGAGCTGATTGCTACTAGATAATCTCGAGTGGCAAGTTAAGAGAATAGGTCGTAAACTAGCGCCTATATGTGAACGGGGTGACGGCGCCACTGTTGTTGAAGCTAGCATCCTCTCGCAGTAATGAGAATGAGTCGCTGTATTTTATATGCATGATAATTATCAATAGACGGAGGCTTTCTCTGAAACGAGAGTTGGTCTGTCTCGAGAATTATACTTAGGGTTTAAGATGCGAGGGTTGATGAAAGTCTTGGAGCAGGCAGGGGACCGAGCAACATGTTGAAAGCGGGGAGTTGAAACACGCCCATCGCGACTATGCGTTGGGTTTTTGACTTGAGATCTGAGGAGAATATATGACAATTTTACCGCTCATTCTCCCCCCAAGTAGTTGACGTCAAAGTTCAACTGACATGCTGTCGGTCTCCAGCGGTCCACATATTTGCTTCCTCGTCGCTTAAAATATCGTCCTTCGAAGATCAGTCAGTCACAGTCTTTAGCTCTGGGCTGGAACACATACCAGATTCAAATGGTCGGAAGGACCGGCTATCTTTGACCAAGTCGGGTCTGCTGGTCCAGCGCTCCGGGATGAACTCATAAGGGCTGACGTAGCACCTTTCAGCTGCAATTGAGACACAAACGTCAGCAAGGGCCTTTCCTTTCATTCGCACCAACAATCTGCCGAGGGGTATAACTCACATCGAAAAATGCTATAACGTGGTGATACAATCGTAACGTCCCCTGGGATGAAACGTCCTGCTATGGTCATCCCTTCCGGAGGAGTATCCCTATTGCCTCCAGTCATGATGGCAGGGTAACAACGCATGGTCTCGTCGACAATGGCGTTCAGATGCGGTAAGTTCTTCAACGCCTCTCTGTCTGTGACATCGACTTGCTGGAGCTCTTCGAACAATTTAGCCTGATGTTCGGGGTGCTTGGCGAGTAGATAAAACACCATCGTCATTGTAGGGCCGGTCGTATCACTAACAAGGATCAGTATTGTCTCAAGGGCTGTGAATATTGATATCACAAACCTGCCTGCAATGATGCCAACGACTGCTTCGCCAGTCAGAAGGTTCTCATCCTTTTCAACTTTGTCACTTCGGATTGAATCAGCTATCAAATAAGATGCGATATTTGTTGCTCCGTTATCATTCTGGGTAGGCATTGGTTAGTCCCAAGTCTTATTGATCGTGTTGTAGGCTGAGACTTACCTTGATACAGTCTTGCAGTCGCTCTCTGCACCAAGTCACTGTAGCGTGCCAGTCACGAACGAGCCATAATCCCTTCATATATTTAAAGCCTATCTGTGCCAACCACGGCGTCATCTGGCATGGCCCGAGGATCTTCATCGCACGACGAAGATTGTCGACAGCCCAGTGGCTCTCACTGCTGCTGATCATATCGAAAGACTCAGACAGCATGAACATGCCCATCACGTCAAATGCATACCAGTAAGCCATGTCTCTGAAACGGACCACAGTTCCCTTGTCAGCATGACTTCGGATGAGCTTTTCCCACTTCTCCGCATGATCAGCGATCTGAGACTCGTAGATAGGAAGATCTGTGGACCGGGCAGTGGTTAGTAGGCAAATTCTGTAACTCCAAGGGGAATGAGCAAGGAAAAAAGTCGTGACATACTCTTGGCGGAGACTGCTTGCATCCAGATCTTGCGGCGTGCATCATGGAAAGGAACGTCCCGGAAATTGACCAGACCAGCTGCGGGCCACAAGAAGTCGTAGAAATCGGATTTGCGTGTTTTGCTTCCGGGTCCATCAATTTTGACCAGCGTCTCGGGATCAAAAATGGTTATTTCATTTGGGCCTAAGGATTCAAGGGAACGTGTTAGCAGGTGTGCGTGGCTCTTATTGAAGATGGGTAACAACCTGTGCGGACGAAATCTCCGTATTGCTTCCTCATCTGCTCCAAGAGCAGGTGGTTCTTAGCCCCGACACAATTGGCGCTGTGCCACAGCTTGGAAATAGCAGCCAGTCTTGGTCCTGGGAAACTCTTTAACTTGTGGAAGAAAACCCGATAGATGGCAATACTAGTCAGCAGCGACAAGGTGAATATCGACATAAAGTATAAGGTATTGATGGCGCTTCCCGTGTTACTCCCAACCCCCCACCAGGCTTCAAGACCGTAGAGAACCGGAAAAGAGCATAGCCAGGTTTCAATGATGGTGGGCGCTTTCAGGTGCCATTCGCCTTTGCGCAGAAGTAGGTGGTGAACGGCAAGTCCAGCGACAACAGCAGTAAGTGCGCGAGAAGTCACCGGGGTTTCGAAGAAAAACCCATCGTAAGAGCTAGACAGGTTCCAAGTGGTTGTTTGATTGGATGATACCATTGTAAATGAAGTACTGAGAATGTGAGAATGATAGATAAGAGTTTACTGTATTGAGAGAAAAGTTGACCCATAGAATGGGTAAGGATAAATAATATCTACTTTGTCATTTAACAATTCTATCACAATCCCTTACTTTTGTAAGAGAGCTATTAGACGTGCGGCTCACATCAAGGGGGATTCTTGTAGAAGAGCGGAAAAATACGCAGACAGGCCCTAGGCGGTGCATCCAAACAGTACTAGTTGTGGGTCAGCCCAGGTCCATTTTAATCCAGATACGCTACAAATACGCTACAAATACGCTACAAATTGTAAATCTCGAAATACGCTATGAATACGCCGCAAATACGCTGGAGCGACTATCGTTGAATACGCCAACTGACCTTGAAACTGTGGCACGGGAAACTAGTCAACACATTGTTACAAATATATATGGCACAAGTCGTTTGAGTTGTTTTTGAGCTGTCCTTCTCCGGTATTGGAGCCTCGATCCCGGGCTGTATCTTTGCCACGATTCCACGGTCTTAAAGCAGTTCTTGCATCACAGGCATAAACACAATCTTCATCAGTTTGTTAATAGGCAGATTCCTTTCGAACTGCGACCCTCCAAACAATACAATCATGACCTCCACCAGTACGATGGCCCAAGTGACGTCGACCTTTCATCCATCGGAAGAGAAGACGGCCTCGATATCCAAGAATGCCCATGACTCGCCAACAGTCATGGCTTCCGACGCTTGCGTCCCAACCTGGTCTCTTTTATATACCATGAGGGTGTTCTGGGCATTTGCGAAGAGCGACATCTTTACATTCAGTACACCTGGGATTCTCTTTGGTATCACCGGTGCTCTATCTAATGGCGAACTATTCGATGGCCCTGACCCACATCCAATCGACGTACTGGGCCGTTTGCCGAAAGTTATACTTTCGAATATCTTTACAATCATTCTTTTCAACTTCGCCAACCAACGCTCGCCTGCTTCAGTCCTGGAAGACAGCATAAACAAACCATGGCGACCCATCCCATCAGGCATGATCGCCCCAGACCAGACTCGTCGAGCTGCTCTATTCGTTGCACCCATTGCATTGGCTTACAACTACAGCATGGGTGTGGCAGTCGAGGGATTGTTAATGCAAGTCTTGACATTTTACTACAACGATCTTTGTGGAAGCGACGAGATCGTCCGCGATGGCATCATCGCAGTAGCTTATGCAGTCGTCAACACCATGTCTCTCAAACTTTGCATCGGACCCGAAAACACTGTCATCACGCAAGGAATGATGTGGATAGCGATTATAAGCGGCATTATCCTTACGACGATGAGCGTGCAGGACCTCAAAGATCAAGAGGGTGACAAGGCCCGCGACCGCAAGACACTGCCATTGGTGATCGGGGACTCGCGGACCCGCATCATCATAGCTTGTTGCGTGCCCTTCTGGAGTGTGCTATGCGTAAGTTTCTGGAATCTCGAGCCTGGTATCATGTCTTGCCTTCCCTTTGCGTTAGGTGCTGTAGTTTCGTGGAGAGTCTTGGTGGAGCGGACGGCTGAAGAGGACTCGAAAACCTGGAAGCTGTGGTGCGCTTGGCACACTGTGATTTATTTTATTCCACTGACCAAGCTGCTATCTCAAGAGTAAGACTCAAATCCCTCAAAGTTTATTAAATACATAGAGGAGGCAGATAAAGACCGAGGGGAAAAGCCATAAAGAGTTAGTCAAAAGTTAACGTTCTATGCTTTCGTTCCTCTGTTACATGTAGCCTCAACTTTCCACGCTTAACTTCTTTATATCAGCTTCATGCTTGCAAATTCCTCCACCATGTCCCCGGAAAGTCTGATCTGTTCATCATTCCCATTCTTCCCTACATCATAGTAGTCGCAGGTGCCCAGTCTACAAACATAATGCAAGCGACCAGGCTTTCCACTATTATGACCAGTCACCTGAGCTTTGCTGGACTGGCCGCAGTGACATGGTGGATTGCCAGGGGTGTTGCCTCTTTCATCTGCAAAACCCAAGAACTTCCTGCAGTTCGTACACTTGTCGTAGGGACGGCCGGCGTTCCCGTTGCGGTTCGATGGTCTAGTTGTTCTTCGTTCGCTGGGACTGTTGCATCTGCAACATATTGGGGAGCGTGTTGGCCCGGGAGCGAGAACTAAATCTTGGCCATTGGATAATGTAAAATTCTAGGTACGAAATCAGTGGACAGCTCGATAATGTTATCAGTGATTTGGAAAGGACTTGACCCGTGTACCATGATTTGAATGGGAAGTTTAATAATTGTAGGTTATAATCAGGTAGCTAGAAAATGGTTTTCAACTTCAATTTATGTGTCCTGCGTAAAGCAAGGATTTATAGCTGCCAGAATGCCGCGCCACCAACTTGAAAGTCCCGTCCTCAAGGCCAACATGTGAATAGGACTATTGACTTGGCGTCAGGCAATCGCTACATTCTGTTGCCTCGTAACATCTGGCCAATAACATCTGAACACGTGAGTCGCCGAGTGCCTACCAAGACGTATACCATGGTTCACAGTTATGATGACTGGTTGCGTGGTCACAGTCGAATGTGCAAAGGAGGCCTCACTATATGCGGGAGGCCGACCGTCCTAAACCCTGCAGACGCAAGCACAAGCGAGCCTGGAAGGTTCACTACTCACATTTCAGTTGCAGTCAATGGTCCTTTATGCCGACCTACTCAATTTTAATCCTTTGGTGGGCTATTCACTTCTACAACCATAACTCGATTATTTGCCTCTGTTTGATGAGCTTTCAATTGGGCAAACGGCGAGGGGTGGCGTGACACAACTCTGTTGACCAATCGATGGACAGCGTTGGCTACACAAGATTGTTCACAAATATGCGGTCACCTGTGGGAGGCCAACCAACGCAGTGGCCTGACGAGGCATTCTTGACTGCCTATCGCTTTCACCTGCGGCGCGTCAACTCATCATTCAAGAAGTGTCTGAGGACTTAAGCCTCCAGCTGTACTCTGAATCACTATTTCCAGTCCAACACATCCTCAACTACTAAACCCTCCATGCCAAGATGGATATCAAAGACGTCTCAAACGAGAGCCAGTACATCGGCTACCTGAAGCAAATTCAGGCCGCTGCAGAACGGGCAGCCCGAAGAAAGGGTCAAGCCGTGCGAGATCACCCCCCTCCTCAACAACTCATCTCTTCCTTCATGATGAAGCTCATGGCCAGCTCATATCGTCCTCAGCCGAAGGAACACACGATCGCTACCACTCAGGTCCCAGCGCCCTACCCACCTTGCATTCATTCTGTGGATGACCTGGAACCCATCATGATATCCGACATGAGACTTGAAACCCATCATCGAGGGAAGAAGATCATGCTCCACGTCCTCACGCCTCCAGATCGAATGACGGCTGTGATGGCCGTTGTCGAAGATGAGAAGGGAACCGCTGTGTTGCTCCAGCTCTATCGCCAGCCTGACGAGACCATTGTCCCTGCCACTGAGATCCTCAACACGAACATGGTCTACATCCTCAAAGAGCCCTTCTTCAAATGTGCCACGGACGGTACATACTCGCTGAGAGTCGACCATCCTAGTGATATTATCCGGCTGGACGGAGCTGACGACCGCATTCCCTCGCAATGGAGGCCATCGATGGTGATTGCAGATGAGAACAGGACTGACATTCGAAAGCAAGGCAACAAAGCTGTACAGGCCAAGAAGTGGGCTGAAGCACTGCGACTGTATGTTTCTCGCTTCGGCTTGTCTGACTTGGGAGATCATGTCAAATAGTTGAGCAGCCGAGAGCACGTAACTGACAGCTATCCAGGTACTCTTCAGCTATTCAAGCAGGCCAAACTTTGGAAGAGAGACAGCTCGCTTTCCTCAACCGCTCACTTGTAAACCTGAACCTAGACCGACCGAAGCAGGCTTCGTTGGATGCCGAGCAAGCCACCAATCCTTCGATGCCACCCGAAAAGTCTCTCTTCCGCAAGGCTCGAGCCTTGTATGAGCTCGGCGACTATCAGCAGAGTCTCGAGACATTGGAGAAGCTCACACAGTCATTCCCCGAAAACAAGGCAGCCATCTCCGAGAAAGATCGGATCAACGAGCGGCTCACGGAACAGCAAACAGGCGACTACAATTTCAACCAAATGTATAAGCAGGCTGAAAGCACACCTCCCTTCATCGACTGTGCCACCTTCTCAGCTCCGGTGGAGATTCGCGAGTCGCCTGGCCGGGGCAAAGGGCTCTTCACCACCAAAGCCGTATCAGCGGGAGAGCTTCTGCTCTGTGAGAAGGCGTTTGCCTATAGCTTTGCCGGCGATGAAGAGTCACGAAAACATACCAAGATCCTGATGAATCTTGCCACCAAGAGGATGGTAATGGGTGGCCAGGCACATCTCTTGACGCTGATTGTACAGAAACTATGCCACAACTCGTCGTTGTCCGCCGAGTTTGGAGACCTTCACCACGCCGATTACCAAAAGGCTACGGTCTCGGAGACTGATGGAACCCCTGTAGTTGATTCGTGAGTTGTCTTATGTCAATTTGACTAGTAAATCAGCTGTGTCCGGCGACTAACCGAGTTTCAGATTCCTGGTAGAAAAGATCATTTCCCTTAATAGTTTCGGTGCTCCGAGGACGAGCCGCGAGTCATACCTCCAGGCAACATCCAGCAGCAAAGATATGACGGGTGGCAAAGACTCCGCGCACACAACTTCGGGCATTTGGCTCATCGCGTCCCGTATCAATCATTCCTGTGTGGGCAACTGTCGACGCTCCTTCATCGGAGACATGCAAATCGTACGTGCAACAAGAGACCTCGCTGCTGGCACTGAACTCTTCTTCTCCTATCGTGTTCCTGTGCCCTTTGAATCTTACCAAGAGGCCCAAAAGGGCCTTAATCACTGGGGGTTCACGTGCGACTGCCAGCTGTGCTTGGGTAAGAAAGCCACGTCCAAGTCCGTTGTGCAGAAACGCAAGGCGTTTGCCGACGACCTCAAGAAGCTTCTTGGTCACCCTGACTCAGGCAACAAAGCCAAGGCAATTCGGCTCACCAAGGCTCTTGAGAAAACCTACCCGACAAACATCGACTGCTCCATTCGGCTAGAACTCTGTGAATTCTACTTCGCCCTAGGCGCCCACATGCTGGAGAACAATCAGCTGACTGATGCGGCCAAGATGATCCTCAAGGGCCTCGAGGCTCTGGGACACAGCATCATTGCATGTCCGCCCAATGACATTACGGATCCACCGCGACACGAGATTCAACGATGGGGAGTGGCGAATGACGCTATGCCATGGGCATTCTACAACCTGGCGAATGTGTATCGCCAGCTTGCTCCTGAACTATGCTCGGCTGCAGAGCATTACGCTGAGGTATCTTATGCCATGGTCGTGGGCGAGAAGGAAACCTGGCCGGAGGTGTTTTCGGCTTCTTCGTGATGGACGAGCCATTTGGTTTTCTGCAACTTGTTATTCTGTACTGGTAGCAAGTGCACCCCAAGTACGAAGACTTTGATGCGGTGCGATGAATTGCATCGGCGGTATTGTTCGTCAAGTAGCACTACATACTAAAATCAAGTTTATGCCCTACTTCTTTACTTTTCCAGTCTCTACCTTTTATTAATACTAACTAACAATATAAGGACTGATATTCACATGGACCAACGACGATCCAATGTATTGTCCGTCCCTCCATAGTATTCCAAATATACATACATATTCATTTAGCACTAGATAGCATTTAGCCTCTTATCGGGTGAAATGCTGCCACTCTGCCTCATCCACACAACCCCTGCAATAAACGCCTCACCGCAACGCTCAGCCACCCACACCCCATAAAGCTGAGCAGTCACTTCAATCTTATCATCCCCTCCCATCTTCTTTCCGCCAAATCTTCTTTTTCTCACTTCCTTCCGAAAGCCAAGTCCAGCGTGATCAAGTATCGAACATGAAGCGAATGCGACGGCCCTAGCAGTGGAGCTCTGTACTGTCAGACTATGGAGAACGTAACCACAGCTGTAGGCTTCACGGCCAGGCTGAAACCAGAAATCCGGCTCGCCCAGGCCATTTCGGAGTTCAACGCTTCTCTCCAAGACAAGAACCAGCGCGCCAGATTCAAAAACCTACGGTCACAGAGCCCCCCAGGTCCAGACGACATCATTAGACTCACCGAAGAGATCAACCGGGACGGTGCCAGAGCTCACCGATCATGGAGGCCGTATGGCACTCGACTCATAGCCATTTTAGAACGCATGCGACAATTTGCGCCCATCGGCGATGTTCTTGTTGGGGGCTCACAGAATCTCATTGCTTGTGGTGTCTGGGCCGTAGTCCGCTTGTCTTTAGAGGTCTGTGAGTATCTACTATCCAATGTCGCATTCGCTAACTAAGGCAGACATCGCTCTCTTTCCTTTCCTACTTCGAGAACGTCACGAATATGATGATGAGACTAGGCCGGTCCTTATCTCTACATAAAGACTTCGCTATGTTGTTCCCCAAGTGTTCGAAACTTCAATCCCACACATGCGAGTATACTATCGTCATGGTCAACATCTGCACCAAGATTGTGCACAATTGTGCTAAGTCTACCCTGTCCCAACTAGCAAACTCGTTCACAACAACATTTGATGCCATTTTCAAGCCCCTAGAGTCAGACCTTGCAGCCTGGGCCATGGCAATCGAGAAACAAGCAACACTTCTCCTTGCCAAAGCCGAACTTCAAAGTCAGTCATCAGTCTTAGATCGATTCAACCATTTACAGATCGCTATGTCAGCGGAGGCTGCCAATAGAAAGTTGGAGGCGCGCAAGCATCGACTGCTTACTATGCTGTGTCCAGATCAGGGCGAATTCGACCTGATCTGGCGAAGGGAAAGAAAGAGAGGCACGTCAAGTTGGATGTACGATCAAGAAGCATACAAAAGCTGGCTATCCTCCGGGGTGGGATCCGTGCTTTGGCTAAAGGGTAACCTTGGATCTGGAAAGACGGTGACGATGGCGTCTGCCGTGGCACACCTGTCTTCGGATGCCCCGTCCATGGATCCGCAAGGTTCGTTCAACCTTTTGTGTCTTATCACATGCTAATCAAAATACTAGGTGCTGTCACCGTGTCGTACTTCTTCTGTCAGAGCGGCGATGCAAAAGCCCTATCTGCCACCAATCTGTTGGGAAGCATTGTTGGACAGGTACTTCAGAATCCTGCTATGGGGCCTTCTCTCATGGCATTACTTAAACAGCCAGAGGCGATGCCGTTTCACGCAACGCCCGAGGAGTGCATTGATATCTTGATTCAGGTTACACCCTCCAATTGGAGAGGAATCTTTGTGCTCGATGGGTTAGATGAAATATCGAACGAAGCTGTCGACGACACTTTTCGTCAATTATATCGACTCGGAGAACAGCGACGGGTAAATATTCTATGCTCATCACGACCCACGTCGACATGCTACTCTACTGTCAAGTCTATATTCGATGGGGTACGGACTCTTTCCATGGAGACTGCAGACAGGTCCAAAGAGATCCGTGCGTATCTTGCGGGGGAAATCTCTAGATGGAATGCCATCAGACCTTTGCCAACCGAGCTAGAGAGGCTCATGGAGCAACAACTCCTCGTGGGATGCCAGGGTATGTTCCTGTGGCTCTCTCTTCAAGTTGAGGATATCTGCTCCAGATATACCCAAGAGCTGCGAACCGATGCGGAAATCCTGGATATACTAGGGAACTTACCCAAAGACTTACCCGGAGCGTTCGACAAGGCCCTATCCCGGATGAGAGATGGCAAACAAGGCAGTAAGCTGTTTAAGTTGGTCGCAGCGGCTGAACCACCCATGAACATGGATGAACTACGCGTAGCGTCAAACGTTGAGCCAGGAAACACTGGTTGGGACAACTCAACACTTATCGGCACTGGGAAAGCTCTCATTTCGGATTATGGGGGGAGCCTATTGGATATTGACGAGGAGGATCTTCGTGTCCGGTTCATCCATTACAGTGTACTCCTACACCTCACAAAACCTTCGTCGGACGAGAAGACTCGCATCTTTCACTTTAGTATCTACGAAGCGGAAATGCTGTTGGGTGCAGTATGCGTAACACACCTGAACTACTCTGTTTTCGAGAATCGGATATCCAAGGCACAGAAAGCCCCATTCACACAGGTCCCTGAATTAACGGCCAAGTCGGTCATGCCGACAGAAGTATTTCGCAGAGGTGTCAATCTACTAGCGAAGCACAGGCGTCATCGAGACCCAAAGGTGGATTTAGAGAAATTGTTGTACGAATTACAGGGTCAAAGGACAAAGATGTCTGACGACGTCCATCTCTTCCTCGATTTCGCCAAGGATCATTGGCCCTTACCAACCCGGGACATCTGGAGTGACGATCGACACAGTATTCTCTCGCTGTGGAGGAACTTGATAACTAGTCCAATTGTCGCGGACTCGTTGCCCTGGGATTCTGTGGCCCAAGCAGCGACCTGGGCTCTTGAGAACAACCATGGCACACTGTTTCAGTATTACCTCCACTCAAAAGACCAAGAAGCTTTGCACGCGGTTCTCACAGCCGCCGCAAACGCTGTTGTAGACGGAATATCACACATCCGCCTCAGGGGTCAAGGCTTGGGGTGGTTAGGCCCTCTCTACCTCGTCTTTCCAGAGTATAAAGCGACGACTTTGCAAGCCTTCATCGAGCTGGGTTGCCAACCATTCCGTCCTGCCTTTGTGGAATCCCCAAGCCATAGAATCTACAGATCTTCGCTCGCGGCTAGCGCTGCATCGCATCTGGCCACAGGTCTGAGATTATACTCCGTGAATCCAGAACTAGAGGCATATATTGCCTTTCTTGGCAATTACTTAGACGATCCTGACCTATTCGTAGGGGGTGGGCCAACACTCCTTCATCTTGCTATCAAATCTGGGTGTACATCTCTGGCTCGTACATTACTCCAAAAGGGCGCAGACCCTAACGGGGGGCTGAAATCGGGGCAGCTGACACCCCTCCAACTTTGTATTGATCGAAGGCTCACACCCCTGGCGCAACAACTGGTTGAAGCAGGAGCGAAAGTCAACTTCAAGAATTTTCAAGAAGAGTCGCCGCTCCTATTTCTAGCAATCGACGACTCGAACTGGAAATTGTTCCATACTTTACTACGTAAAGGCGGGTTCTTATGTAATGGGAGGTATGGCGTTAAGCTCGACACTGCTTGTCATCGTCTCTGCAGGGGACGGCTTGATTTCAGATCAAGGTTCGAATCAGAATTCTCAGAAGCAGCCTTGAAGACCTTGATTCAGGATGGCGCGAACATACACTTGAGGAATTTAGCTGCCGAAACACCTCTTCTATTGGCTGTTAGGGCAAGTAATCAGCGTTTAGCGGAAATCCTCCTTGAACATGGAGCGGATCCAGGAGCTGCCGATATGCTTGGAGCCGAGCCTTTGCATTTCGCTAAGGACGCGGTCATAATAAAACGCCTCTTGCGTCAAAAGGCTGATCCTGAAGCAGCGGCTGGCGGTCACGTTACCCCTCTGATGGTCGCAGCATATCAGGGCCGAGCAGAAGTCGTTAAAGCTCTTCTTGATAATGGTGCTGATCCCAACCGTCCTATTGGGGACGTTAGCCGCGAACAAGCTTTGCTTCTTGGCTGGAAGGATATCGGTGTGCCTCGCACTTGGGCAACCGCGTTCGACCTCTGCTTGACCAGACTGGGACGGGAGCTAGAGGAACAGCCTGGTGTCAGCCGGGGAGGCCAGTTGCGTTCCAGCCTAGCTTCCATCGTCGCTCAATTCCTGAGACACGGAATCAGTTTGCAAATCCACGACTGTGGTGCCCTCATTGGTGTGATGGACTCGCTTTCAGATCGTAAAGATGATGTTGACGTCGCAGCGGACTTTCAATCAGCATTGAAGGTTCTGACTGAAGCGAGAGACTTGTATTTAAATCGTTGACTGGATCTAAGGTTAGTTCTGTCAGCTATCATGATCTATATCTTATTCTTACCAGCTTTATATCTATACATAAATGTAAAGAATATGGTAGTAATATTTTACTATCTCGCTATAAACTATACAATTGAACTGCCTCCTGTAAATAAGAAGCGTGCTACTACTGTTATACTGTGTTTATGCAGTGATCGCCCTTGCTCCATGTTTCATACGACCTACAGAATCGGAAGAAGAATTGAGGTCAGATGAAGTCCTACACCTTGGCGAAGTAACCTTGTCAGGAAACTTCTCCGATACTCTGCATAAGAAGGGGAAATCCTACGTAAATCACCGGGATTCGAATAAAACAGTAATTGATAGACAGACTGACTAATCTATCAACGCCTATGCCTATAAATACAGCACAATTTGAAGCTATAATCTTACATGTCTCTACATTTTCGCTTTCTAATCCCCCGCATACGAAAATACCGCATTTCGGTAGGTCACTCTCTGTAAAACACAGCATTCTCACGATCTGACATATACAGATAAAATGGCAGTCTCACCAGAAACATACACAATAATCTCCCAAAAAAAAGCGCAATACTGCCGCTACGCCGACTCCCACCTGTGGCACAAATTCGACACCATAATGCTCCCCAACGCAACATACTCTTTCCACGAACCCGACGGCAGCGTGATCATGAAAGGCGACCTACCGATGAAGTGGTCAAGCCGTGATGACTGGACTGCGTTCTTCAGCAACGAGAACAAGAATCTGCAGGCGATTCACAATGTTGGACCTGTGGAGATGGAGCAGGTTTCTGAGAATGAGATCAAGGCTGTGTTTCCGTTAATTTATCACGTTGGGAATAAAGAGCCTGACTCGGGGTTTCACGGGACTGGGGGCGGGTATTATCATGAGACGTGGAAGAAGGTTGGTGATGATTGGTTTATGGAGACATTGAAGATGGATAGGCTGTACTGGAAGGTTATCATGCAATGAAGTCACCCTACAGATAAGCAAACGACATGCAAGAGACCTGGGGGCTTCTTTCTTCAGCGCAAATATAACAACCCTGAGATAAGTGGAGTAAATTTTCTGTTGGCCTTCAATCATCCGGAAACATATGGACTAGGCCTCTATTCTGACTTCACCGTTCGCTCCTCGTTCAAAGTGTACGGAATACCCCGGCAAGACCTTCACCCACCCTCCGTCCTTCTTCATTCCGAACCAGGCCCCGCCTCCACATTTTCTCTGGAACGCACGGTCGCAGTTACTCCAGTGGATCGTTTGGCCAGTACCGTCAATTGTATCCTCACTTGTCTCGACAGCTTTGTCAAAAGCTTCCTTGACGAATGGGTGGACCTTCTAAATTTTGTTAATCAAGTGCAATCTTGTAACCAGTCGTCAGATCTCACCATTTTCGCAGTTTTTACGCGAGGTCAACGGGTGTAATCTTGGATAGAACCTTTGTATCGTAATGAATTTATTTGTTTCGCTAATAAAATGAGTTTTGAAGGGTGGAGCACCATTTGGTGGTCCACGACTGACATGTGATCTCCCACGTGATCCTTTTTAATAGGTATCTCTTACCCTATATCAGGAGAGGAAATCATCTAGAAATATCGTAGTAATCCTAGAGATAAGAAATTAATAGGGCAGAGACTAGCTAAACTGTTAACTATATCTATAAATAACTAATTGCTTCCTATTAATAAATCTAGTATCCTGATTGGGTTATTATCTGTTACATGGGTTTTCCCCTCAATTGATTAAAATAACGCACTTTGAAGATTTCTAACTATGTTTCCCTTCCTCTTTAGCTACTTGCTTATCACTGGGAACATAAAATATCTTTACATACTTTACAAAAGATGGCACCTTTAATGCAACAAGAATCTCAGATCCCAGAATCGTTCTCTAACATCTATGATGATGATAGACAGGATATCACAAAACCTGTAAGATAACACCCTGCAATGAAACGAACCTATTACCTGAGCTTGGACTAAATGATCCCACCTATAGATCAATTGTGAGATTTGCGAGAAGATAAAAACTGCGCTGTATGAGCCATCAGAGCGTAGCGGGTCCACACTGGGATCAGGCATTGACGTCTTGTGTTCTCAGCCGAGATGCAGCCAACATCACGACCTAGCCATGTCTGCTTTGCGTATAGATCACAGCCTCTCCGTCGATAAAATACACGCTTTAGCTGCTGGGATCCAGTGCTTGAGAATACACAAATGCCCATTAAATATGGGGACTGTGATCACTCCAAAAATGCGCCCTGAAGCAACGCTCGCTAGGCCACAACTATCCGTATTGTATCTCATGGAAAAACCGAAGACGGCAAAGGAAACAAGCACAGGGAAACTTGTTGATGCGAATTGGATCGACCGAGATTTACCAGGCTCGTGGAAGTCTGCATGCGATAATCATCACGATGGGCTTTGTGAAGCATTTCCCAATCGAGCACTTTCATCTATAAGGCCTGCATGGCTTGTAGACGTCAAGCGTCAATGTCTTATCGCAGCCCCGAAAGACTGCTCTTATATCGCCCTGAGTTATGTATGGGGCAGTCAACCGACTTTTAACACAACTGAGCGTGACCTCATCCACCTCCAGAGTGAGGGATCCCTGTCAGGACCACTGAACAAACCTATCGCTAGGACAATAAGAGATGCCATGGGTTTAGTCGAGATATTATCAGAGCAATACCTATGGGTAGATACTCTATGTATCGTTCAGGATAATAAGGCACAAAAGGCACTAGAGATAGCAAAGATGGCAATGATCTACGCCAATGCTTCTGTCACGCTTTTTGCAGCCGATGGAGAACATGCCAACAGCGGTTTACGCGGCTTCCGGGGCATATCAGAGCCCAGACGTCTGCATCAGACTACTCATTGTATCGACAAGGAAACAATGGTAGTAACAACTCCTGTTGCATCGGGAACTGCCTATGAACCTGGAAACGATCGTTCAATTTGGGAAAGTCGGGGATGGATATTCCAGGAGTACTTCTTTTCCAGAAGGAGACTAATTTTCGATGGCAACTGTATTCGCTGGGAGTGCAACTCCGCCCTCTGGCGAGAACACGCTCAGTTGCCACCAGAACTCGACTCGATCGTGGCAAGAGTCGTCCCGTGCAGTTTTATCTTGGAACGTTCTATCCCAGACTTGAGCTTTTTAAGCCTCATTTTAAGCGATTACAACAAGAAGCAATTCACCTATCCAGAAGACTGTCTTCATGGGTTTGCGGGAATATCATTATTATTTAGCACTCAGTTGTGTGGTGGCTTCATATCTGGCCTACCAACGGCGTTCTTTGATGCAGTCCTACTATGGGAACCAGGAACGAATCTAACTCGGAGGGCTGCCAAAGATCCGAAGAGGGCGAAAGAGCTACCCAGTTGGACCTGGGCTGGGTGGTCTGGCTACGTTATTTTTCCTCATTATCTCAAGTATGACTTCATCAAAACGGAAAACCAGTCAAAAAAGATTGGTATCCGAGGCACGATACGAACCCGGTTTTGGAAATCACACAAGGCGCCAAACTCCACCGGAACGCCAATTCATGCTAGCGTATTTGATTTTAAAGATGCGGCGGATTCGGGACACTTCGACCACGACACAAGCTGGAAAAAGCACAGGATTGAAGAGGCTTCAGATTCAGATTCATATTACCCAAACTCTATCTGCCGCACGCACTTCTACACGCATGAAGCGTTCCCATCTCATGAGTTTTGGCACCCAATCCCACTCATGCAGCCAGAGGAAGTGGTGTCTCCTATGGTATTGCCGTATATATCCTCTACAAGTCAGCGAGCCTGGCTTTTCTGTGACCAAAAGCCTTGGAAGGCGCTGAAAGGATACCCACTACTCTCTCTTCGTCAATTGGACGGGACATGGGCTGGAACCCTGCGACCTCATGACGACCTCGACATATCAGGTCTAGCAATACAAGACCCTAACGAACCTGTTGAATTGGTAGAAATCGCTAGGGGATACTGCTCGGAAACAGAATGGTCAGGCGTCGACGAGATTAGACATCCAGAGAGGCCCAAGTCGAGCAATTGGTATGAATACTACACTGTTATGTGGGTCAAATGGGTTGAGGGTATCGCTTATCGTAGGGGGTTAGGCCGTATCCATAGACCATGCTGGGAGGCGGAGAGAGGAGATCCGTTTGTGTTCATACTGGGTTAAATAAGTACTACCACTTTGATGCATTAAGAACGCGCGTTCTCCAGATATAAGGAACTGTCGTACGACCGGCGAGTGGGCGGCAACTCCTAGATTAGAGGAGATACCTGGACTCTGAATTGTGATCCAGACTAATCGGGACCTGCTCTGGATCAAAGGAAAGCCTGGGTTTGGGGAATCGATATTGCCGCGGTACGTTCTGGATAGTTTCATTGAAATCCTCACCACCGAGGAGAGAGCCTTAGACATCTCATTACCTTTCCACAGTCGTGACCCTGAGCTTCAGAAGGCGCCACTGGGCCTCTTCCGATCACTCCCCCACCAACTGCTGTGTCGAGTCTTTGAAGCTCCGTCCGACCTTGTAGGCGTGTTCCAATGGTCTAGTAAGCAATGAAAGTCATGGATTAGCAGTTATCAACAACGATATTTTTGACAGGCTAGCAGAAGGAATTGACAGATTTATGGATGCAGCTGGAAATCAGACAAGTGAACGATAAGTAGAGCTTAATCGCTCACCGGGAGGCCGCTGCCGGTACCGACAGTGTCCATCAATACGGGGAAGATTAAAATACTTGCCGGAGTGACTGAACAAAGAATGCAAAAAGCGAAAGAATAGTGAGGTTTTAAACCGGGGACACCACCTTGGCTCATGCCATAGCTATCGCCTTGTCTAATGCTTCCTGCTCAGATGGTTGGACTTCCCGTAATAAATAAGACACATACGATCTCTCTACTGGTTGACTCATTCTGCCATTATCACGTCCTATACGATAGATATCGAGAGGGTAGGAACAAGCTTTGTATTGATTTATTCGTGTCGCTAATAAAATGAGTTTTGAAGGGTGGAGCACCTTTTTGGTGATCCACGCCTGACATGTGACCTTCCACGTGATAATCGTCAACTCCTTCTTTCTTCGACCCACGGACCAGCTGTCACAGACTGACTGGGTTTATCCATGAAGAAAATCCCGGACGTTCCGACCGGCAACTTCCACCTCTATCATACGATCCTCGTCATTCCTCATTTCATACCCTGAGCCAGATATTCCTTCGTGCCTGAGAAAGTCTCCTGGTCGGTGTAGAACCACGGCTCATCGGGCATCTCATTCTCCTCCTTCGTGATGATCAACGGGTTGCCCTTGTAATCAATCCTCAGACCGGGCCAAATGAATGCGCGCCACATGTAAAGCAGGATATTCTCATCCTCCAAACTATCCGCAATGTGCGCTGAAATAAGCTCGTCATGCTTCTCGGGAAGAATTGACCAGTGCAATCCAGGGTACAGATGATGTACGGTGTGATATCCGTTGTTGAAGCACAGATAGTTTAACGTCTTGCCCGTGAAGTTGCGGGCGAAGTTGTACTTGGAGCTCATGTCGCACCCATCGTGTTGGAGGAAGTTGAGTGAGAGGATGCAGTACTTTGCGTAGAATTGAGGGAGTAGAGCGAACCAGATCCAGCGGCGCCAGTCGAGGAGGATAAGGACGCCTGTTGTGCCCCAGACGGCAAGCTCTTCAAGCTGGCGCTGTCTTACGATGGGACGGTTCATGCGGGCTTGGGCCGCGAAATAAAGCTTGTCATCTTTGTTGCCGGAGAGGACAACGTGCCAGAAGAACAGTAGACCATTCAGAAGATTCCAGCTATACCGGACTTTCGTTGTGCGCACTGAGAAGCGGTCAGCATTGTCACACCCAGATGAGGGGAAGATGATACTTACTCACATCCCTCGCCTGTTGAGGGTACTTGTGGTGAGACAGGTTATGCCCAGGAATAAAAATGGACACAGCGCCGCCATACTGCAGCGACAAGCAAACTTGGTAGAATTTATTCCAGTTCTTGGACCAAAATACCGGCAAGTGAATAGCATTATGCGTCGTCACCGCACCCATAAACGACAACTGAAACAGCGCAAGCCATAGCGAGAAGGAGAGTAAGCCTCCGTCGAGGGGCGATGTGAAGTTATGCCAGGTAAGCAAGAAGACGGTGAAGAACAGCGCAGTGGTGACGAGGCAGCGAATATCCTCGTTATGTCTCAGAAGTGGTTTGCTATCGACTCTCGACGGTACTGTTTCCGTCGCTACCTGAACGGATTGTGTGCCCGTCATTGCGTTGTTTATGTGATGAGTCTGTGTGTAGGCATGGGCAGATGGATATATAGGGGCAGATGAGAATTTCCCAAGTGTCGCGCTAAGATTACGTGGGATTTATTTCCCATTACGGGGCGACCAATCAAATTGTGGCAGCGCTAGTTATCCGAGGGGTCTTTGCTCGGTCTTTGCCATCTGGACCCCACTAATTCTAGGGTCCTCATTATCGGGCTGTGCTGTGCTGGCTGTACGCGGATACGTCATATGTACTTGTAAGACCACTTGTTAAATCCGCGTTTCTCACTCAAACTGCGCCTCATCACAAAAGATGTACCAATGGTAGAAAATCTAAAAATGAGTCAAATCTTGAATGGAGTGCCAATTTGACTCGCCAGGACCCTTCTATGGCATGGGGGCCCGTCATTCCCGTTGCCGGCCATAGGTATTGATCTCCGTTGATCGGCGAGACTGCATGTGATGATCTGGCCCGGTTGGTAAACGGTTCACTCTGGATCTGAATCAGTTGTGAAATCTTTGCCCTTTCTTAATCAGTAACCAAAGCAAGCACCGATTTAGTAATAGTAATATTGTAAAGAGGTCAGAATGGGCTATTTCATAGAATGCACCTTTGCGGATATCCAAGGGTGTGTTACTGCTAATACATATATGCTAAAATGACTACCCCATAGCTGAGCTACTCATATCACTGGCTGTCAGAAAGAGAGACTCTCAAAAAGCGTATTTGATGAAGCGCCGCCGTTAACTGCCCCAGGAACCTTGTGCACAATGTTCGAAGCCAATTAATGAGCACTATAAAAATGCCTTCCTTTCCAAGCTGTTAACAGTCAAAATCTTCGCTACCATCATGACCATCGGCCTGAGCTACTCCAACATTGAGGCACGGGCCAATAAGCGACCAGGGGGAACAAACCGCCCGCCAACAGTGGAGGGAAACTGCGGGAACTGCCATATCCAGACAATCGACTTAAGATTGAGGGCTATCTGCGAAAAGTGTGGCACAGGATATCATCACATGCAGCGAAACCGACGCCACAATACTGCACCTTCTCAAAGCAAGTTAGGTGGAAAGGTGTCTTCGCAAACATATATAAAAAGACATCACCCTTGAGAATTACCCTTTGACAGATCAATTCAGCGTCTTAAATATTCCTTTCCAAATCTCAATTATTTGCTGCAATGTCTTCTCCGCCTGAAGCTTCTACTCCCCCTGCAATCTTCTACTCTATCGACCCTAATACCAACCCATCTACATGGCCCGGTTCAACTGATACGACTGGTACAGTCAGCGTCTGGAAAGTCGACGTAATCTTCATCAACATCAACGCGGCCTCAGACTTTCACCTTCTTCGCACTGGTACCAACGGCCATGTCCATGAGGCTGTCAATCAAGTCACCAAACATATTACCCGTGGACTGTATAGGATTATCAGCATGAATGTCAGCGAATATTGTTGTCATGTGGTGATGGCTACTGACAAGCCGAGGGATGAGCTCATGTGGAAGAATGGGTTTCCGTGGGATAGGGAGAATGATCCTCAGCCCCAGGTTGTTCTGGAGTAGGTCCCATAAGACGGCACGGATTGAGTGACGAAACTGCATAACAGATGAAATCAGCCGCCTGTGTCTAGGAGGTCATTTATAGGTCAAAGAGCTTAATCTACTGGTAGGAACTGAAAGCGACTTGTTCTACTCCATAATACTCTATGTTGTACTCTTCAAACCCTCTTACCACTAGCCTCTTGTCTTCAGATAAGATGCCTCAAGATGATATAACTGTACTTTACATGCGGCGCTAAAAACAAAAAGAGAGTAGGTAAGTTGGCAATGACAGTGGTTATTAGCATCGCCGCGCATATAACTCGTATATGGGTATCACTGTGCCACTTTTACGCTGTACTGAAAGTGTTCTGGACCACCGCTTCATCAAAGTTCGCAAAAGAAAACAGCATCATGTTGGTCTGGGTTGCCTAAAAAGGAAGCTGGCAGTATTACAGGATCTTTTGACCAACAAACCTACAACCAACAGACCTACAAACCAACAAATAGTTCTCGCCCCAGTAATAGGAAAAAATGGTCCGCAAGTGATTTCAGTGGTGGGATTCTCACAAAATCACAAAAATCAAGTGTTAGTTCAAGGAAGTAGACGTGTCATTCAACCCGTCTCTCTCAACGTTGCTCTTCAATGCGCCGCATCGAGCTTTCAGCGGGCATATAAGACGGCCGCGACAGCGATCATAAGGTTAGATACATCACCATCTATCATTCTTCAACTGCCTATGCCTTTGCGTCACAATCAGTCGTCCTTTCAAGAACCTAGATATCATGCATTCGTTTATCAAAAGTATATCAACCTCCACGAGACTTCTTCCATATCGCTGACATCTATCTAGCACTCGTCATCCTCTCGACTGCCCTCGCCATGGCATTAGCAAACCCAGTTCCCAACCCGCAAGAGACTAGCCCAGCCTCTGCGGATATGGAGATAGAGGCTCGGCCTACCTATGTTTGTGACGACAACGCATTGGCACAGAAATGCCGTGGAGCCCCATACCACTATCGTTGTACCAACTTCAACGACTTTCAGTATGATGCACCTAATGCTAGGTGCCAGGATAGGACAAGATGCTCTTGCGAGTGGCCCTGTAATAACCCTAAGATCTGTTGAGTTTGGATTCCTCTGGAACACTTTGGGTGATCGGGATATGGGAATTACGGACGGATCACACGTTTTTAGTATAATAACTCCATCGCTTGCACCAAAGGGCACATCTAACAGTAACATTTACTTATCAACTTGAGAGCTAGGAGGACGACTCCTGGGGATGCTAAACCGTCGATTCTCTGTTGTTTCATACCCTATGTTTGTGTTCACAGGTGATGGTATTGGTTCTTCCTGTGCGGTTCTGAGACTTTCTTTTACATAAAGCCTTTCATCGTATCAGCCAACTCAGCGATGGGCGTTCTCGACATCTCCCCAATTGGACGAGATATGTAAACCTCCGCACACAGATACCCTTGATCTTCATACCCAGCTGGATCCAGTCCACGAGCCTTCACCTGTGTGATAGCGTCGTTCTTCTCCTTATCAGAAGCAAAGCGTCGCTGCCGAAGCACACCAGGAAGCTTCATTGTCTCTAACCCATGAGCCTTCAAGGTCATTGCTACTTCCTCGTAGGATACTGTCCGGATCACAGTGCTGGCCATCCAGATGTTGGTGGACCGTGGAATTGCAGACATTATACGGCCGAAGGTGCGAGCGCCGACGTAGCTTACACCACCCGTGCAGATGATCAGAGTTACGTCCTTCAATGCTTCGGATAGACTGGGAGAGGGATTGCAGTTTTCCAAGTCTTCTGCCCAGCCATCGTCGATTAAGCCAGTGTCCAAGGCATATTCAATGGCATTTTCCGCCTTGTCGAGTCCCAACACCGTGGGCTTGTAAGACCGTACGCGATTCGCGAAGAACTCTTTGTCAGCCGAGATCTGCTGTTCCGGACCCAATTCCGAACCCGCGTAGTGAGTTGTCCATGCGTCCATGTCGACATCGTGTCGAAGAAGACCTCCGTTGATACCATATGAACAGCAAACGTCTAGAATTGCAGACTTGGTAGTACCGTGCGATGCCAGTTGATAGAGGCGCTGGAACAAAGGCTGCAACTGTTGCGGGATCGTATACTCTAGTGGTGCCAAGGTCGTGAGGTAAGCTCTCGGGTCTTTGTTGTTGTAGATGTTGGTAAAGCTCGCCTTCTGGACTGAGCCAGGCTGACGCTGAATTACAGTCATGGCTCGATGACTGTGTTGGTTGCGTAGCGACATGTGAGAAGGGCTTCTCTGCTGGGCTTTTATGCTGTCCGTGTCTACTGAAGTGCTTCCGCTCTTGCTGCCGTACGGATGATGATTGCGAGGCGTTGAACGTCACTGTACAGGATTATCTGCAGAACTGATTGGTGGTTTCTTATCTGCCTTCCTGATATAGATCTATTGGTCTTACACAGCTACACATAGCGGGGTACCGGTGAGTGTCAGATGTCGGTGGCCTAATCGAGAAGTGTTCACATACTCTAGGATTTCTTACTTGTCCACCAAGTTCTACCCCCGTGGAACGGTCCGATCCAGACAGGTGCATATCATCAGATCTTTGACAACCACTTCAAATCCCTCTCCTTCACAACCTCAGCCCTAATCTCCTCCCTGCTCCTCCGGACATCCTTTTCCACCAACTCAGAATACAATTGCTGAATCTGTTCCGTAACAGCTCCCCTCCTCCCATCCCCAATAACACGTCCATCAATCTCCGTAACATGGATCTGCGACGGAAAAGTCCCCGTACAAAACGCCTCATCAGCGCCATAAGTCTCCGTAAGCGTAAAGTCCAATTCCCTGACCGTAATGCCATTTGCGCGACATACATCAATCGTCTTTTGGCGCGTAATACCTTGCATTTGGTTATCTTTTGTAGGAGCCCAAACTTCGTTGTCGCGCACGATGAAGAAGTTTACCGAGTTGCATGTTTTCACGAAGCCGCGCAGGTCGAGCATTAGTGCTTCGTCGACATTCATTACGTTGGCGTGAATGCATGCTTGGACGTCTGTTGCTTTGGAGATGTGGTTCCACTGTTCATCTTTCACATCTGGAGGTCCGCGACGGACCCATGTCGTCGCGAGTCTCAAGCCGCGAGACTTTGAGTTTGGATCCACTGCTTTGGACTCAGGAATAATGACGATAAGAGGAAGTCCGATGTTGACTTTGGGGTTTTGGTATGGTGTTGCTTTGAGACCGCGACTGACTACAAGACGAATGTGGACGTGCTTATCTTGTCCCATGTCGTTGGCGTCGAGAGTTTGATGGATAAGATCGAGAAGATCGCCTTTCGAGAGGCCGAGATCCATGTACATTGCTTTTGCTGATTGGAAGAGGCGGTTTATGTGTTCTTTTGCGAATTGGACGCGACCTTTGTTGGCGCGAATGCCTTCCTTTGGGGATGTCAGCGATTGCACAGGACCTCTGATGGGGGTATTTGACCTACCCAGATGCCATCGCCGATGAGGAAATTTGAGTCAAATACTGAGACCGAAGCTTCTGCTCGGGGGACAAGACTGAAGTCTCCTGTGACGCCGTCGCGAATTCCAACCTGAGATACGGTCAATTTTCTTGTCCTGAACCAGACTATTTGGCAACTTACTCGAATGGAAGCATTCTTTGCATTGGGCACTGAGCTGTGCGTTGA
Source organism: Fusarium incarnatum (assembly GCA_004367075.1). Classification (NCBI taxonomy): domain Eukaryota; kingdom Fungi; phylum Ascomycota; class Sordariomycetes; order Hypocreales; family Nectriaceae; genus Fusarium; species Fusarium incarnatum. The sequence goes on from QGDZ01000053.1 coordinate 89,225, forward strand.
GCCGCCATGGCTGCCTTCATTTTCTGAGCCCGTCATTTCGTTTTGGTGAGACTGATGATAATGGAATTATTGAATTCGCAATCGGGATGAAATATGGTTCAATCGCTTTATATCATCCACCCAAACTACTGAGGGAAATATTAATCCGCCTCATCTTCCTGAATGCTGTCCAACTGACTCGGTCCCCACCGACCAATTCGGTCCTGTCCGAGCAGGTATCCAAAAGAATAGCCGAACTTCCATCTAGCGCGTGAGATAGGCGTATCATCTGCCCTCTATCTCACCAGAACCAGGCGCTAGATTGACGTGATAGCATGGTTCCCCAATCGTCATTGATAGTGGATTCGTTATCAGCCCAGAAATCGATAACAAGGCGGGGTGATGCAACGCGAAAGACTTGAATAAGTATAGTCTTGCTCGGTAGCGTCCGAGTAGTGGCCTCGGTGGTGACCGAATGACTCGATGTACTCCGAATTGCTATGAACTCCCCGTTGGACCCGCTGAACCCGGGGGATCGGTAAACTTGACGTTGTACTATGAGAAGTGTTTAAAGGTAGCCTGCGCGACACTCCGAGATCATCATCAATTCTCGAGCCTTCCTCAACCTTTGACAGAATTCTTTTCTATCATGCCGTCACAGGGAAAGACCAGTGAGGCGCCAGCCAAAGACATGGCCCAATCAATCGACTCCCACCAACGCGATGAAGTCCTCGAGTTGACGAAAGCTCAATCGAAGCGTCTCCTCCTCAAGACGGACTTGGTAGTCATGCCACTCGCAGTTCTCAGCATGACTCTCGCCTTCTTAGACAAGGTATGCATTACCTTCACACGATCGTGAACTCGACACTGACTTCTACAGAACGCCCTAGGATACGCAGCCATCTTCGGCATAAAAGAAGACGCAAACCTCAAACCCCAAGAATACAGCTGGCTAAGCAGCATCTTCTACTTTGGTTATCTCGCCATGGAATTTCCTAGCTTGTGGCTGATGACCAAGATCCCAATCGGCAAATACGTCGGAACATGTCTCGTACTCTGGGGCGCTTGTTTATGCTTCATGGCGCTCTGCCACAATTTCGCTGGTCTCGCGACGATTCGATTTCTGCTCGGTGTCTTTGAGGCTGCGGTTTTGCCTTGTATGATGATTATCAATTCGATGTGGTATTTGAGGAATGAGCAGCCACTGAGGACGGCGTTTTGGTATAATACTTTTGCGGGTGTTTTTGGAGGCATTTTGTCTTATGCTATTGGGCAGATCAATGGCTCGCTGTCGACATGGAAGGTGAGCGCCTGAAACTCCATCGATACTTCTCACAATTGCTAACATGGGCTGCAGTACATCTTTCTCATCTACGGAGCATGCACTATCCTCGCAGGTGGTCTCGTCTTCTTCGGTCTACCAGATACTCCCTCCAAAGCATGGTTCTTTACCGCTGAGGAGAAGAAGCTCGCCATGATTCGACTTGCACCTAACCAGACTGGAGTTGAGTCGAAGAAGAAATTCCAAACGTCCCAAATTCTCGAATCCCTCCGCGATCCCAAGTGCTACTGCATTTGGCTCGGTGTCTTCGGCTACGCAATCGCCAACGCAGGAATAACAAACTTCAATCCTCTCATCATCGCAGGCTACGGCTTCAGCAAGACTAAAACCGTACTGATGGCCACACCCCAAGCTGCCGTCGCTATGATCAGCCAAGCCATCCTTACCACCATTTCATTCTTCGTTCCCAACCTGCGATGCGTCTTTTGGATCTTCGGTGCTCTTATGGGTCTTGTTGGAGCTGTCATGGTCCATTCGCTTAATGTCGAGACGTCTAGGAATGCGTCATTGGCGGGCGTTTATTTGATGGGATTTTATAACGTTCCTTGGGTTTTCTTGTTGAGTTTGAGTTCGTCGAATACGGCTGGTGCGACGAAGAAAAGTTTTATGGGTGTTTCTATCGCCATTGTCTACGGTAAGACTCCCCTCTATTCCCATTTCTACCACTTCATCGACTAATCATCGTCTAAGCCGTCGGCAATATCGTCGGACCGCAGTTCTTCCTCGACAGACAGGCACCCACCTACGTCCTCGGCATCGGCGCCATGCTTTGCGCTTTTGCTCTGATGGCCGCAACTGGACTCGCTTACTACTTCTTATGTGCCATTGAGAATAAGAAGCGAGATAGCCAATTTGGAAAGGCTCATGATGATACTGATGCTGGATTGGAGGCGGAGAGAAGTGATAAGACGGATTGGCAGAACCCCAACTTCAGATATACCTACTAGTCAGCGATACGCAGGGTTCAAGTTAGAATTCTATTTGATAGCATTTTTATGATAAGACATTGATCGTTCTTGTTGATGCTTCGGACTATACCGAGTCGAGTCTCGGCGCGGTACTGCCATAATTCCGCTCCGCTATGGCGTCAATCGGAGGTGTCTCCACTTTCTCGGACGGGTGCGAGATTTCTTGACTGCCCAGTCTCAGTATACTCGGTGATCGCAAACAGACAATCATTCCTTAGGTTCAGCTTCCTCATGCTATCGACTCTCCAGCCCTCTGTATCGAAAGCATGCAGCCGCTGTCGCGCGCGAAAGGTCAAGGTCGGTCTTCTCCGTCTTATCATCAGACCTCGGCTGACCCCGATGTTAGTGCGATCTCAAGGTCCCGCAATGCTCGGCGTGTATAAGACAAAATGAGGCTTGCAATATTACAGACTGTGTGTCCTATCCTTATGCAGTGGTAAAGGCCTTGCAAGACCGGATCAATGATCTTGAAGCGAGACTGCAGATGGTCCCGACGCCGAACGGCCCTGTAGTGGAAAGTGTCCCTGAGGTTTCTCATGATACACAAGGGACGGGTAATCTACAGAAGGAAGCTGAAGAAGTTGGCTTTCTTGTTACTGGAGGGTCCGACTTGTACTCGGGCAGCAAATATGGTATGTCTACTTACTATCTCTACAGCCATCTGCTCACTCTTCTGCAGTCGGAAGTGCTGCTGGCTCGACGTTTGCTAGGATCTTCTTCAAACAACTAAACATAATTCCCACATGGGATACCGAATCCCAGATAAGTGGCCTTGAACAATCTTTCTGTGAAGCAACAGCCGCACTCCCACCCCAACCAATAGCCAGATCTCTTCTCAACATCTACATCGCCCGAGTTCACGTGTGGTGGCCATTCCTCCAACTTCCACACTTACGACAAATCTTTCAACGCATTTACGAGAATCACAGACAATGCGCTGACCATGAGAAGTTCACTGTGTTTGCTATCCTTGCTCTGGGTAGTAGCCAGTTGACATTAAAGGACAACCAATCCCCAACTGCCATGGATCTGAATGACTCGAACGCTTACTTCCAGACTGCACTACGCTTCCTCAACAACTTCCACTCCCGTCCACGCGACCTCTTAGGGATCCAAGCGGCATTACTGCTGGCAATTTGGATGCTTGATTCGTCTCATGGAAGTCATAACAATGACCTGTGGCAGTTCAGTCGGTATATCATGTCTGCTGCTATTGAAGCTGGGCTACATCGACACAATACGGATTGGGGATTTACAGCTGATGAGTTGGAGACGAGGAATCGGACTTGGTGGTGTGCTTACAACTTAGAACGGTGCGACTCCTTCCGAGTTACTCTGATAAACTCTTGGTTTGCTAATTGTGTTTATAGACAGGTTGCTACCTTGACAGGTCGAGTTCTGTCTGTTCGCGACCATGCCGTTCACGCCATGCTCCCCAGTCCAGCATCCTTTGACAACCTAACTCCTCTCGAAAGTTCAGTCGCATCCACTTTCCACAAACAAAACGTCGACATATTTCGTCATATGGTATCCCTACGAAGGATCGGTGGCCGAATACTAGAGTCGATTTACATAGCCCGTGGTCCCAACGGCACAGCCATGGACACAACCTTCCAGCAGATTTGCGCTATGTCAGACGACATCCGGCGAGACCTCGATCTCTGGGAGCAGCAACTCGAAGCCATGTCATTGAAACCATCTCGAGAATACTCAGAGATGAAGATTGAGTACTGTCTTCTGCAGCTGCTCTTACATAGACCTTCGCCTACCTTTATGGTTCCGTCGCGTCAGATGGCTTCGTATTGTTCCAAGGCTGCGTCCACGGCGATACAACATTGGTCTACGCTTCTGGCGGATTATGGTATTGCGGCTATGTGCAAATGCTTCAGACAGCTTCATGATATTATTCTGGTCGGATTAGCAGCTCTATACTGCGACTGGCAAGCCATGACTCTGCTTCAATCCGCCAACGGCACACAAAGAACCCATCGCCATCAAACCGACACAGCAACATGTTTAGACCTCATCGATCGCGGTATATCTTATATGAAAGCACAACACCTGACAAAGTACAAAGACATATTCCAAGCTGTGCGAAACAAAGTCTATGCAAAGGCGCCAACAGCGATGGACTCACAGAATCTCATTTATGACGATATCATGTACTCCATAGGTGACGGAATAGAGGCTTATGTAAATCAAGTCAGTGAGTTTTTGGATGGTGGTGGGTTTAATGTTGACGAGGCTCTTGATGCCTGGTATGATGCTTTGATGGGAGAGTTGCAAAATGGAAATTCGCAAATAAGTTAGCTTTTTCTAATTAAACAATAAGCTAAGTTTTTTAAAAGTCACACCTCTTAATATAACACCTCTTAACATATATAGGTTAAATTAATATAATAAATAATAATATATATAAAAACCTAATACTAATAAAGGTTTAAGTTTATAAGCTATATATAGTTATAAATAACTATAATATATATTATAAAAGCTTTTTTTCCTTAACTTTAACTTTAACTTTAACTTTAACTTTAACTTTAATATTAATATTAATATTAGCTAAGATAATATCCCTAAGAATAATAATTACTCTTAGGTATAATAGTATCTAGGAAGATATTTATAATAATATCCCTAAGATTACTAAAATTACTATTATATACTTAATATAATTTAAGAAGTTCTAATACTACTAATACCTTAAAGATAATTACCTTTATAGCTATATATTTCTAAATAACTACTAGGTTATTATACTTACCCTTCTTAGCTATAAGGCTATATCTATTAATATCTATTAATAGATTAACTAGGTAATATTTAGAGTTTTACTATTAAAGGAAAAGAAAGCTTTTTTAACTACCTTTTATAATATTAAAAGTACTATTTCTAAGAAGAAGAAAACTACTAAAAAGAATATTAAGAAGCTAAAGAATAGAGAAAAGTAAATAAAATTACTTCTTAAGCTATAGGAGAATATTAAGCTATAAAAATAAGTTATAGATAACTTATAAGGTATTTAGAGAAGAATAAGGTATTTAGAGGAGGTAGTATTATTCTGCGAAATTTTGTTAGATCTGAGTTTATTGTATTAAAAAATCTGGACACTGCAAAGTTAAAGGTCTAGGGAAGGTTTTAAGGAGGAAGGGAAAAAGCTTATAATTAACGCCGTAGCTTTCAACACGATAAAGTTCAATGCAAAGGTTCCATAGCTTTGAACAAATCAACACGTCAAAAGGTGCATCTTCAACGATGATAAAAATGTCTTCTCGCTGCTTCATGTCATTGTGCTTGTGCCATGATGAACGGACTTCTTGCTTTGGGATAAAGGTAAGGTTTCCGAGCATGGCGAGTTCGCGCTTCTTTTGATGCTTATCAGGAATCGTAGTTATCAATGTTGGATCAATTTCATTTTTCTTGAGTATCTCCGCGTTTACGAAATTCTCATCGCTGCCCGTGTCGTATTTGCTTCGCACGGGTACGAATCGGGGAATGAGGATCCCATCTTCGTTCTTGGTCTGGATGATGACGACAAGGCTGCGGGTGAAGTCATTGATCATGAGCTCTTGTACGTCTGCGGCGAATGCGTCTTGCAATTGCTTCTTGGTGGAGGGCGAGAACTTGGTGGCCAAAGCAGGATCAGCACCTTCGGTATCTTCTTCGTCGTTCTCGTACAGGACCTGGGCTATCGCCATGCTTTGGACGGAGTGTAAGGAGCCATGTTCTTGCTCAATTAGAGAAGTACGAACCTTAGTTTCAAGAAGTGCTGGTCCGTCCTCAGACTTGTCATTGTCAGTAAAGAAGGCGGGATTTGGAACTGTCTACCCACGTCAATGAGAGGTCTCTGAGTAGAAACACAGAATCACGGAACGAGTTATAAAGAATTGTAAAGTCCTCCTCCATCGACGGAAACCTCAACATTTGCTGTCGCCGGCGTGCTGGCTCTAATCTAGGATCTCCTAGCTCATCTTGAGGTCTAAATCTATCCATGAACTTCAGTAGCTCATACTGGCTGTTCAAGCAAATCTCTGCCGATACCTGAATTGATGGTGGTGATAGGTTGATTTCCGGTAGTATCAAATAGCAATCTTCCAGAATGTGCTGTATAATCTGAAGTTCTAAATGCATCTTTCTGATCTTCGCAGGACGACAGACATAGTGGTGAGACAACTGAAGGGTTGAGGAAGAAAAAGCTGCTAGCGACGCTACAATTGAAATCGAGGTTCTAGAATCCATGTTAATCAGTTAACAACGTCATGGCGCGATTCTTCCATCGTATCTTCAGCCAGAAGGTCGAGACTGGCAGAGTCGTCGACCTCGAATCTGGGCTGACCTCATATCCGGACTCCAAGCTTATCAAAGCCAGTAACTTGATTGCTGTTATGGTGTCGTCGGCGCTTCCTGTCTTGACCATATTTGTTCTGAACACCCTCACATCCACTACTCTTAGACTTGGTCTCACTGTGTTGTTTACGGTTTTGTTTGCTGTGGTTTTGGAACTTTCTACTAGTGCGAGAAGGATTGAGGTATTCGCTGCTACAGCTACGTGAGTATGCTATACGGATTTCGTGAATGAGGGCTAATATGTGATATAGGTTCGCCGCTGTCGAGGTGGTGTTTATCGGCAGTGCTTTGAAGAATGAATAAGGACAGTCGCCAGGAGTAGGAAAGGGCATGAGCTACTCTTATAATAGTGAACAATTGAGCGAGGCTTTTCTACTACTTGAAACATTATTTCCAATCTGTTGCTATTCCATCTCGATCAAATATGCATAATCAATCACATATGCCTAGGAAAACTCCAATTAAAAGGCTAATAATCCCCGATGCCCAATTGTCTAGGAAATTCCCACTGTCTAGGAAACTCCATTCCCCATCTCCCCATTAACTCCTTCAATTCTCCCTCTGTCCCCGGTACAACATTCACGAAAACCCTTCCATTATTACCCTCACTCATGCAAGGCTCCGAATGCACAGCTCCAAATTCGCGCCCAACTTTAAATACAGCACATTCTCCCAAGTCCGCTACCTCCGCACCACACGGCCCAAGTCTGGCGGCAAGTTCATTACGCACAGCGTCGGAAGCTGCTGCGCATGCTATACATGTAAGAAATGAGCAGTTGTGCTCTGTACTTGCAGCTCGTCTAGCAGATTCTTGGGCCTCCCGGGCTGAGGATTGATGCGATTGTGGGATGAAGAGTGTTGATGGGCCGAGAAGAGTCGTGCAGATTTTCCAGTTCGTTCCGTTACTCCGGTGAGCCTTCGTGTATGATGATTTTAGGCCGAGCCGTGTTCCCGGTAGTGCGTCGGTGAAGAAGAGTTCGTCGGTATGCCACCTCGGTCGATCAAATTCGTGTGTAGGAGTGGAAGCTCGTATGGTGAGAAAATAATGCTGGAAACCCTTTTCTTGAAGGACATAATTTGCGCGATTTAAGAAAGGAATGAGTCTGCTCTGAACAGAGCCTGTGAAAGTCCTCTTTTCAAAATCGTGAAATGTTGACGGGAGACCTTCTGACGTGTCGATCAACGGACCGCAGTGGGACCAATAAGCCGTCCGCTTGACAGTTATCTCATCTTGGCACTGTGACTCGTCTTTATCCCCAAACTTGAGAAAGCTGAACTCCTCATTAAAAGCCGCCTCAACAGCCGCCATGATGCAGTTGTTGTATGAGTAGGATTGAATGAAAATGAAAATGCGGTGTTTCGTTTGCTGACGTGGTTAGTCATCATTGATGAAACAGCTGGCGCGCTGAAGATTCCGCCAGGGCTGACGAGCCAATCGGTTCTTGTCAGCGGAGAGGCGGGGTCTTTGTTGGTTGAACCAACAGATTGATATCAGGTAAATTTGGTGTTTGTGTTTCAGATAGATTATCTAACCGGCTGCCGCGGGTACGAATAATATGGAGTTTATGTGGTTCTTACAGGGCTGCGTACAGACCAACAACACCTCCAGCTCCAATGAGAATAGCTCTGACAAGATTGAGCCAACGGAATTTCTCCAATAGTTGTCTCACTTCCTCATCGTCTTCTTGACTCGAGTCTTTCTCTGTGCGTTCTTGAGGTCCACTTAAATCGGTGAACTCATCGCCTTCACCATTGCCCATGACAGAATCCAACGCACTTCTCTCTGCCTTACCACCGTCTGCTTTCTTGCTCCTTGCCCCACCCAGCTCATTGTTCTTCTTGATAAGCGCAAAATTGGTAGGAATCATAAGTTGAGTAAAAGGCGCGATGCCAAATGAGAGTGCTGCAGCCAGTAAAAAGCCATTTGTTTTAGGCGTATTGGTAGAAATAGAGTATAGTGAGCTGGAAGTGGGATTGGCAGCAGAGGCGGAGTATATGAAGCCCAGGGTAGAGAGGAGGGACGCTGAGGGGAAGACGTGAGAGCCACGACTAAAAAGCCATCGGATGGATGGGAGGGAGCGCGATGCTGGTTGAGATTGAAGTTCGGGAGCGTCGAAGAATGTCAGGGTGGCGATCCCGCCTGAGGCGATGAGCGAGGTTGCGGTTGAGAAGACTTCCACGTGGGACATGTTTGGAACGTTTAAAAATGTTTGTATATTATTAAGAAATGAATTGTTGAATTCAAGTGAAGTATAAGGTCTATTAATATATGCTTTTCGATATGGATGACGTAGATGGATTCGTGTGAAAATGACGTCCAACACATGTGTCGGCATTTTGCCAATTTCCGCTTCTCCGTACAATATGCACCAGACACTAAACTATGACGAATACCAAAAAGGCAAGTAATTCATATTCGAACAATCTATCTACATAAATTCAAGTAATATCACGTACTTTGGAACGAAAGTTGGTGCTGGACGTCGCGAACGTTGCTCACCCACTCACATAACTGGAACATCCCCACACAAACTTTGAAGACACACGAGACACTGCGATCGCCTCCAGAAAATTATCAGGTCCCAGATATCACAGCTTTTCATTGAACAGAGCATGAAGACAAAAGACGTGGTGAGATTTAAGCTTGTGATTAATGCTGCCATAAGCCGAACCTCGCAACAGCTGAAATGTAATTGGTCGGTACGGGCAAGACAGTCAGCTGCCAAGACCTGGTTGTATAAAGAGTCCGCAGCACCGTCGGACACGATGATAATCTTACATCTTTCACGAATTCCATTCTCTCTATTGCCATCCTCTCGCCATCAACATTAACGACAGACGCCAACATGGACGCAGTAGAGAAACCAACAAAGCCGAGGCTCATCTACCTCGCGGTACATCCAACACTCTCAACCCCAGGTACCTCTCACTGACATCTCTCGCAGCACTCACCCAGCACCCAAGGAGTACTATGGCTCCTAGAAGAGCTCAACGTAGATTACGACATCACCAAATTCGACCGACCCGTCAGCACGCTTCAACGCGGCATGAAAGAAACCCACATCCAAGGCCACGCACCCCAGCTCATTCTTCCCGACGGGCGCGTAGTCACTCAAATGAGCGCCTGCATGCTCTACCTCACCCAGACCTACTCCACCGTCCCAACCGACCGTCTTCGTGAGGAATATCTCATCAGTCTGGCTATAAGCGATATCATCGCACGAATGTCAATAAAATACCTTTTCTACGTCCTACCTACCCAAGTTCCCTTCCCTCTGAGCTCGATAGTGAGTTTGTTAGGTTGGGGTCTGAATAAAGGCTGGTTAAATGAGGAGGTTGATAATGCGCTGCAGGTCGTTGAGAATGAACTTGAGGGACGGAAGTATTTGATGGGTGATGATCTTTCACGGGCGGATATTGCGATTAAGATGGGGGTGGACTTGGCTGTTCATCCGAACATGGTTGATTTGAACAAGTTCCCGATGTTGAAGGAGTGGTATGAACGGTGTGAAGCTAGACCTGCGTGGAAGAGATCCCTCGAAGTTGGCATTGGGTATCAGCTTGACTGGGCGGTTAGATACAGGGAGAGTCAGACTGGACCAACTTGGAAGTGGCCTGTTGTAGTATTGGCAGGAGCTTTTGCTTCCTACGCATATTTCTGCGGTCTCAACTAGTACCAACATATTCTATCTACCCCTCCCATAGATACTCCTGCTCAACACCAGGTATCAACTCTTTCAACGCAACCCCATAATCCCCACGATTCGGCATTCTCATAAGCGTATGAATATGAAACTTGGCCGGCTCCTCATTATTCAAGAAAACACCAGAGTGATGATCAAACTCAAAAATAACAACCGGACTCTGAATCCTATAATAAAACGGATCATGCTCCCCAAACCCACCAATCCAGCAGAAATACGTCTCGTGGAACCACTTCTCGATTTTCTTGAGGAACATCATTCGTGCCATGGCGGGTAGGTATAGCAGGAACTGATTTGCTATTCCGATGATGATTTCTTGTTGTGAGAGGGTCATTTCGGAGACGCGGATACCTTCGTAAGGAACGATTCTGTTATCGCGGTATGCGCCGCATAGATGGCGTTGGTCATCGTGGTTCCAGCGTTTGGGCGGCATAGCTGGATCTTTCATGAGTTTGTACACCTGCGCGATTTCCTTCTGCTCGTCTGGAAGACTCTGCATCAATCGTAAACCCATTTCTTCCTCCTGATGTAAGATCCGTGTCCCCTTATAAGGACCTTCATCAATAAGGTTGGGTTCTGCGCCCGTGAACCAGGGCGACACCACGATCTGGGATCCATAAAGGAAAATGTTCAAACACAAATGATGACCGTAGAAGGAAAAGCCCCAAGGGCGCTCGGTGGAAGGTTCGCCGAAAAGAACGAAGTTGTAGGAATATTCGTTCATGATGGATGGTGTTTCAACGAGTTCGCCTAGGAAATGGTTCACTCTCATTGCGCCGATGGCTTTCTCGTATCCTTCTGGCGAGAGCGTGACTTCCAGCACTTTGAGCAATTTATTTCGTACATCGGCGGTGACTTCATCGAGACGAATGCCTTTGTCGCTGAGGAGGAATTCGGGATTGGACCAGCTGCGCCATTCGGGACTGTCGATGTGATAGAATGTCTTTTGCTTCTGATCGTCGCTTAGACTGTTGCAGAGATTGTTGGCTGTTTCGACGATGATGTGGATCGGAATGCCTTCATCTTGAAGGTCAAAGAGGCCGTCTCTCACGACACCTGGAATTGTTAGCTGAATTTTGTCAGGGTGGAATGACGCGTACCATCTGAGGTGATGCCTTGATAAGGTTGCTGGAATAGCTTGCGCCAGTGCAGCCACAAGCCATGAAGCCATGGTGGTTGCGCATTCTGTTTGAAATTCTCTGCGTACGTATGCGCGTCGTGTGTTTTCATGCCTTGGAACCGAGGTGTGTTGAGATCTGGGAGGTACTGGCGAAAGCCCTCACTGTCGGTTGATTGGGCTGCCATGATCGTTCCTGTCGGGCTATTACCCGGCAAAGGTGTGAGTGTCTGTACAGAAAAACGTTACGAAACGGTGATCATGAAAGAGTTCAACCAGGAGGCGATTCCAATGGTCCATGGACGTCACCTCGTATCGAGAACGGATCTATCTCTCGTTTTCAGAATTCAACATCCGTATGGGCGATCGCTGATTGGTCCGATTTGTTCCGTCCGATTTGACCCCGCGTAAGAGCGGGGGATCAATGCACCGAGGTCCACAACCTCCGATGTAGGAGACTCCACGATAACGGGCGTAAGCATGGCGAGTAGGACGTGAGAGAATGTTCACAAAAGTACTCATTGTTACTCTTCACTCATAACCTCCGCGATCAAAATGGCATCCCCAACGTTCAAGCGTGAGTAACCATCCCCACTACCCACCAAGTATATCTAACCATGAGCCAGGTCTCGTACGCTTTATCCCAAAGTCCGACTCTCCAACCATCCTCATCGGCGAGCCGGTGCAAGAAGACTTGGATATCGGTCTTGCCAGTCGTGAAGGCAAAAGTGTCACCGTGACAGTCTTCTCCGGAAGCTCCGTCCTATCCCCAGGTGTTCCCACAGACAGAACCGAGTCTGTAGACAGGATCTTGTCACCTCTGGCACAAGAGGAAGTGGGCACTATCCGCTGCATTGGCTTGAACGTAAGTGAGTTCTGAAACGCTGAGGGATGGCGGCTGATGTTGTAATAGTATGTCCAGCACGCAAAGGAAGTGAAGATGGACATTCCCACCATCCCAACACTCTTCCTCAAACCAAACACAACTTTAGGCGATCCCTACCCATCACCAACCTATCTTCCAAAAATCACCCAAAACGATGGAAGTGGCGATTACGAATCCGAACTAGCTGTCATCATCGGCAAACCAGCCAAGAACGTTTCTGAAGAGAATGCCATGGAATATGTACTGGGTTACACTGCCGCAAACGATGTATCCAGTCGAGTTTCGCAACTTAATCAGAGCCAGTGGTGCTTTTCTAAGGGCTTCGATGGGGCTTGTCCTATTGGTGAGTTTACATGACTGTTGATGGGAGAAAATCTAATGGGGTGGTTGTAGGACCTGTTCTTGTTTCAACATCTGCTATACCGGATCCTTCAAAGTTGCATATCCGCGGATTGAAGAATGGCAAGGTTTTGCAAGATTGTTCTCTAGAGTAAGACACCCTCACGCCCTCCTACCATCTATCCTCAACTACTAACAATACACAGCGATCTCATATTCAGCATCCCCAAGCTGGTCAGCTTCCTCTCGCAAGGAACAACCCTCCCTGCAGGCACCGTCATTATCACAGGTACACCCGCAGGCGTAGGAATGGGAAAGAATCCCAAAGAGAATCTGCAGGCTGGCGACGAATTTAGAGTTGAGATTCTGCCACATATTGGGACTTTGGTCAACACTTTTGTGAATGAGGAGTGAGTGGCTGGAGTCAAGATCCTCAAGGTTTGTCGAGGTGCGAAGGATGGAGGTGGGATCTTTATATAAAGTTCTTGGCTGGGGCTGAAAGAGGGCCAGGTGGGTAACAGATGAATTGTCCTCGCTATCAAAAATAAAATGGCCTGGGTGCCGGTCTAAGTTTGACCAAACTTTTTTATCTCATGCTATTCGCGCCTTGTTCTTGTGGTATGACAGGTGACCAACCAGATAACTAGCCTTGCGGTAAGGTTTATCTGTCACGCTTACACCACTACAGAATGTTGAGTCATGGTGGCTCGATGTGTTGGACCACAAGAAAGTGTCTATTATTCCTGCAGTTTTGACTGATGTTGGCACAGGGTTACACAAAGAATTAAAATATATTTCCTCTCGTCTCAATGAACTAATTCGTCTCGTCTCGGTAACCTAAAGAGCCTAAGCCTTCTTCTCAATCGCACCGTTTATAGCCTAAGTCTCAGAGTCACGAGAAGGCTGATCTCCCATACCTGATTCCCGTTTCAGCCACTCCTGAATCTTCTCAAGACCATACAAGTCATTCTCCCGAGCGCTGAGCTTCATGTTCTCGGCATTCTTCGACCAGCTTGGTGTTCCAAGCTTTCTAAGCTCCCCACCTTCCACCGCGCATGAGTCAAAGTCGATGATGACCGCATTGTCATTCGGGTCCATCATGATGTTGGAGGGGTTAAGGTCATTGTGTGCGTAGCCGAGGCTGTGTAGATGTGTGATGCCGGCCCTGATTTCTTGCATGACCTTCGGTATGTTAATCGGGACCCTTGATTGCACTCGGTCGAAGAGGGTAATGGCATATTTGCCATAGACGAGAGCGGCAATACGTCCCTGCACCACGACACAGCCCCAGTATTTGGCCAGATTGGGATGCGGATTCTGGAGAAGGACTTCTCCGATGATCGCTTCGTCCGTGACCGACTTCTGGATGACGGTCTTGTCGCGTAGTTGGTTGTAGCCGGAAAGTGACGGCACCTTCATGTAGCTATAATTGTGTACTTGAAACGGCGCAATCGTGAGGCCCTGTGTGAAAACAGGCTGATAGTGCTGGACCGGAATAACTGGGTGGGAAAAGACCTCGTTCGGCGCGACCTTGAAGTATCCGATCGCGAATGCGCTGAATGCCTGAGGAATCAGGTCTGGTCCTCGAGGCCTCATGTCGACTTGCTGGAGGTTAACCGTGCAGGGATTAAAGCCGTTACCCATATTTCTGTAGATTTCGCAGATAAAGAAGTGCTCGTTGTCGATGCAGACGATCATCTCGTGACAGAAGAATACGCTGCCGTTCCACTGCGTATTCACGTCGACGATCTTCAAAAAGGGGATGGGCAGATGGCTGTAATTCCAGGACGGTGACATGTTGGGACTCGCGGCAGGCCGAAAGCCCGGGCCAAGTCTGTTGTAAGCCGGGGCGAGAGGGCGTAGATTCGGGTTTGACATGATGAATGCTGTTGGGTTTGAATGCTTGATGTGATGATGTAGAAGAGATGGATGTGGTTGATGTGATGATGTGATGATGTGAAACACTTGGTTGGGGTCGATGTTGGCGGAAGGAAAACAATGACCAAAACAAACGAAGTAAGGAAGGAAGGAAGGAAGCAAAGAAGGTATTTTATACTCCGCCAAAACCTAATGCTTAAACCAGGAAGGAAGGATGCTGCATCTTTACTTCACAGCTTTAAACTTCCAAAATAAAATAACCTAAGAGGCAGTCTCAGCGCCCATAAGGTGACCCAATTATTTCGTCCCTTATGGTGGCTCATTATGACAACAAGTTCAACCTGATTATCACTGCAGGCAAGTGACATTACGAGTCCGATATACGATCACCATTCACCAATGAGTCTGATTTCTTTGGAGGCCAGTTTACAAGCCGTGCCATCGTTGACTGTACGATCCAGAGTTTTAAACAAATGTGCCCAGTATTTTCGAACCTTGGCCTCCTGGAGGCGAATCAACAATGTTACCACCCCAACAGTATAAGGCCATCCAACCACGTTCCTTTAATATGATTGCCTTATCGGTCCATCGGTAGAAACCCCGAGCTTAACCAAGATGCACCAAAGTCCAAAGAAACCCATGGAGCTGGATGCAGCAGCGATATTCGGCGCCACCCCGCATCGACCCCGGAAATACCAATCAGAACAAGACAAATTATATCCGCAATACCTTAAAACGCAACAAATCCCTCCTCCAAACTCAACCTTACTCCACAGTCCAAACACAATGACGACCAGAAAGGGACCCTTTAGATTGGTGACAGTCAACACCGCACCTGAGCGCGCAAAGCGTCTCATCGGTCGGCTTATCACTGAATTGCAAGATGACTATGAGATAATTCACGTGGACAACTGTTCAAGTACGTGACCCCCGGAAAACCCTTTTTGCCTGACTGACAGCTTGTAGGCATCGACGAGGTTATTCCCAAAGTTACAGAGCATAAACCTGATGTGCTGGTACGTCACCCCACTCCCAAACTCGAATCAAAGTCTAACGAATTAGTTCTCCGCTTCTATGTGGTCACCTGAAGAAGCAAAGCAAATCCACGAAATGGCAAAGTCTATTGTGCCAGATATAAAGTTACACGCGATTCCGCAAGGATTACAGGTTGAGAGAGGTCCAGATGCCATTGTGGAGTATCTTGTCGAGAAGGTTCCGCCTCTACTGGACAGCTGAGTTACTTCACGCGGTCAAGGTTGGAATGAAGGTTAAGCGCGCGGATATTGAGTTGCATTGTTGTCAACCAAGAACTTTAGATAACAATCATCTCCATCCACCTGACTCTTCAAAAAGCCTCCCTACTTCTCGTCCAACCGAAAGGAGTTTTCTGTCGTGATATCTCGGCGCAACAAGTGATAGGCCGATGGGCATGCCGTTAAATCCAACGAATCCTGGTATATTAAGGACGGGAACATGAAGAACCTGTACCTCATTAGTCCAATCAAGGGTCGCAAGATGAGTCACTTACTGTCCATATCTGGCAGAACGCCGCACTTCCTGTACTTTCAATTCCCTCGGGTGCTTCATCAGGTACACTCGGCGTCAACACAGCATCGTACTGAGAAAGCATACCATCCACCACCGGTCTTGCGGCTGCAATGTCATCAAAAGCTTTGACCTGCGCCGCGCGGGTGATTTTCATCCTGTTCTCCACGTGTCCGACCAATTGGTCTGCGATACGCGTCTTGTCCACTCTGTATTCTGGCAAAAATGCTGTTCGTCCATCAGAGTTGAAGATAATGTTGTACCAATTCGGCAATTCCTGTAGAGAATCCGGAAACTCGATTTCATCCACTGTAGCACCCTCTGCACGCAGAAGTTCAATGGCTCGGATCATAGCGTCTACAAGACCGTATCCAGCTTGTGGCCAAACCATAGTCTTGCTAATAGCAATTTTAGCTCCCTGAAGTCTGAAGTTGGGATTCGGTGGCTCATCATCTTCCAACGCGAAAACATCGGCGAGTAGATCCAGATCTTCCACGCTTCTCGCGTAAAAGCCAATCGTATCGTTAATAAGAGAAAAGACCTTCTGTCCTTCTCGAGAAATAGAGTTCCAAGTCGGTTTGAACCCGTAAATACCGTTGAATGATGCAGGACGAATTGTACTTCCTCCGGTTTGCGTGCCGAGAGCGATGGGTGCTTGAAAATCACCTACTACTGCGCCAGATCCTGATGATGAGCCGCCGGGTGTACGGGAGCTGTCGTGAGGGTTTGTCGTGGCTGGGCCTTGGGTTGTTGCTGCGAATTCGGTGGTTGTTGTTTTGCCGAGGATTAGAGCGCCTGCTTTGCGGAGGATGATGATGCTTGCTGCATCTACTTGGGGAGCGTCGCCTTGATACAGAGCAGAGTTGAACTGCGTTGGCATATCTGTTCAAAGTCAATTAACGGATTCCCGATGCTGGAGTCGCAGGCTGCCTCACCTTTCGTGTAGATGACATCCTTCACAGCAACAGCAACACCATGAAACGGTCCCCTCTCCCCAATCGGAACCTGATCCAACCTCCTCGCCTCCGCAAGCACTTGCTCAGGATTGATATAAACCCATGCTTTAACAATCGGATCCCGCTCTTGAATGCGCGTTAGCAGTGACGTCGCGTATTGTTCCACCGTGATTTCGCCATCTCTGATCTTGGCAATGACTTCCGTAGCCGTCAGGCTATAAGATTCCGTGAACATGGCGAAGATGAGAAATGATTGAAAGATTCAATTGAGTTTTAGTGGAATAAATGTGATCTGTCCTCGTCAAAGATCTGCGTCTTTTCTGCTGACCTTGGTCGTGAGCTGACATAATGGCTTCTCCACAGTCGTCACCTGAGGGTAGCCAAGGACGCTAGGCCGGCACACTATCACCGACCACAATTATGGTGGATCCTGGAGATGCAGACCTCATGAAACAAGATCCTGATTTATACTGGACCTCTTATCTATGCCAAATTCCCTTTTCTGTACGGGAACTGCTTGCTAAATACTTCAGCGATCTCCGTCCTGGTAGCAACCCAGACATCCTCTTTCTGTGAAATATACTCTACGAAATCCTTCAATGCTTTGAATCGGCTGGGTCTTCCGATGATACGGCAGTGTAAACCGATTGTCATCATCTTCGGTTGTCCTTCTTCTCCTTCCTCGTATAGCACGTCGAACGCATTCCTCAAGTGGTTGTAAAATGTGCTCGGATCACTGAACCCAGTAACGATGTGGAACTTGAAGTCGTTGCAGTCGTAGCTGTATGGAATCATGAGACATCCTTTCGGATCAGGAAGTTCTCGCTCGCGGGGTAGGTCAATCCAGTACGGTACATCGTCGGCGTACGTATCACTCGCCCAGAGCAATTCCTCACCCATCTCTTGAAAAGCTTGCGGCACCAGAGTTCGGCTTCGAGGTGATGGTCGACCATAATACCATCCCCTGGGTGCATACCCCGTCAAACTCTTCAAACTCACAACGGCCTTCTTAATATCCTCTTTCTCCTTCTCAACAGACCAATCATGATGATCTACCCATCGATTACCATGCGACGCAACATCATGTCCTTCCAGCACACAGCGTTTTGCTACTTCAGGTTGCTTCTCCAGCGCTTGAGCGACAGCATAAAGCGTGAATTTCATGTTGTTCTTGTTAAACAGCTTGAATAATCTCCAGAAACCAACTCTTGATCCATATTCGTATTCGGACTCGGCGTTGTAGTCTCGTTCGCTTATGCGACCTGTGCAAGGGAACTCGCGAAGAATTGATTCTGAGACGTTGTCGCCATTTTGGATTGAGTGCTCGCCGCCCTACAGGTTGAGATCAGTAATTAAATTCTACCAATGAAGTCTGGACTCACCTCCTCATAATTAATAACAAACGAGACCGCTATCTTGGCGTTATTGGGCCACTTCAGCCCTACCAGTCCTTGTTCTCCATATCCTCGAAAGTCTCGAGGGAAGTCAAAGTCAGAGTCTGCATATATCTCGGGCATATTGAGTTCTTCGTTGGTGTTTCAATGTCATGTTCGAGACTTGGCAGTATATGTACTCAACCCTGATTGTGATCAGTCGTTTCTGCCAAAGGAAAGAACGTCATGATTGATAGATAATCACTTACGATATCAGTCACAATGTCTCAGGTGTCTTAGTGGAAGCCCGCTTACGCATTCTTCATTGCCAGCCTGGCCAGTGATAAGATTATTTCGTCTCCCATCACCAGCCAGTCTGGGAAAGGCGGCATGTACTCCGAGTCAGGAACTTGCAGCAAGACCCGTTGTGATATTGAATTGCGGGGTCAAAGCAGTGACGTAGCGTAGCATTGGTGCGGAGATGGAGGGGTTCTTATCTGTTATCTGTGACGTGCGATAAGATAAGCTCCTGTAACTCCAGGGTATTGCTGTGCAGAGTCAAGCATGCAATCCTTTATTGTTCAAAACAATCATTCCACCGTGAAAGGATGGCGATTCGGGCTTACAGAGTATATCTGTACAATTGAAGGATTATCTAGCTTTCCTGGTTATGTTGAATAAGACTGTATAGAGTGCACAGCTCACAGTCGGTCCCAGTCGATTCGCACACGAACCGGATCAGTGTCACCTTTGGGAGCCAGAATGTTCTTCGGCTTCACCGAATCAATTCATTCTTTCCCCGTGCTATGAATGACTACACCACTATGACTGTTCTCACTTTTTACCAAGCGTTACCGTGATGCACATGCAAAGAAGCGAGGCTTTGAACGGGCCGCACTGGACTGTCTGATAATCATTTCCGATACGAAGGAAATAATCACACAAGCAATGATATCGTGTGATATCATGAAAGCACATAATCACTCCTAGTTATGGAGTATAAATATCGCCAGTGCCGTTCCCAAACGAAGAATTCTCCATACTCAAGAAATAATACCAGATACTAAACACTCAATACTGTATACTAAATACAAGCAACAAACACCAACTTCAGAATGTGCCATTACGAGAACTCAAACAAGCCCGCCGTTGGCGAAGATCGCATTCTGGTTAACCACTGCGAGTGGAAGTTCAAGGGACCAGGATTCAAGACGCTCACCAAGGTCTCGGATTGTGGGTCTACAACGTGTTACCACTCAACTAGCTATGTGGAACCAAAGGAGCCCACGCCCAAGTCATAGGGCGGACAAGACAATGGGGCAGCTTGTGCTGTCAGATGATGCTTTCAACTTTCTCCAGGTTGACCCTATAGATGTTCTTTGGTAACTCAGGGAGAGGGAAGTGAGTACTGTGGTTGAGACACTGTGCTGGCTAGCTACGCCTTGGGTTACTGAAGTAAACTTTGAGGAATAAATTTGAGCTCCATATTCTTGATTTTCACTGTTAGATTGTGATCTGGGGAATATCCGACAGATGATCTAAGCATAGGTAGTGAAAAAATGAGACTTGAGACATATCCAGACCCTCCTTTCTCAAAGACATGGTGAATTTCCAGGAACTGAATGAAGTAGACCTTCGATGGAATTGTACTTACCAAGAGAGATGACAAGATAGCTCAAATAATATTACTATTCTACAGGTCCCATTTCTCCTCTCAAAGTAGATAGGTGGTGGTTGACATCCATCCACAATAAAATGCACCCACAGCACGTATCAACTTCGTGTCCACTTCGCGTGAACCCGCGTTCTCTGGAATGCTACCCTGAAACATTAGATAGGAAACAACACGAAAATGAATTCTCATGACCCCATAATCCAAGACAATTCCGCGAGAAGGCGCAATGTCATCTTTACACTGCAAATTTGAGCCACTTCAGTGAGAGAGTGCTGAAAAGAACGTTTTAGAAGTTTGGTAATGCTTTGTATCCAGGCGAGCAAAACCATACAGCAACCGAACAGAGATGTCGGGAGTCCTCGCATATCCTGAGAGTAGAGGCATTGTTGATTCATGGATTTCAAAGCCGATGCTGAGAAATGCGCATACTAGGTGAAACATAATAACGTTAACAAAAGTGATAGACGATTGCAGATACAATCTCTCAACCTCAAATTTCAATTTCCTCATCAACCGGGTAATTACCCATGGCTCGGCTCTTCGCTTTTAACTCTTTACCACGAGGCTTTGAAATACACCGCGAAGGATTTCGGCTCCTTCCAGGCTTACAAACCCAATCTCTGGCGCTAAGAAAAATGATTGGTTGAACAAGGTGAATGGTGCTTGGATCGACCGTCAGCACTAGCCTGAGCAATTTGTCATTCGCCAATCTTGGATTTGAGCAAAGGGTCTTTTGGAGTTGCGGGAATAGAGAGGAAATGTCGTGATCGTCAACTTCCGCAAATGTATAAATGTTCAAGATGGAAGGCGTTCTTATTGACCAAGTAACTCAATCATTCAGTCTCAACACATCGAACAATCAGTGCCTTTACAGTCCAAGACTGAACTTTATAGATCAATTACCATGTCTGCCTACAAGAACATCGCCGTTGTTGGTGTAAGTCAACTCCAATTATCAATACCACCACTCACTAACACCATCAAGGCCAGCGGAAGCACAGGAAAGATTATTCTCAACGCTCTCGCATCCACCAACTTTACCATCACTGTCATCGCCCGCAAAGAAAGCAAAGCAACCTACCCCGCAAATGTAAAGGTCCACCCAACGGATTTCTCCGAAGATGACCTCACCGAAGCCTTAAAGGGCCAAGACGCACTCATCTCCGCTTTGGGCGTCGAAGGCTTCGACCAACAGCAGAAGTTAGTTGACGCCGCTGTTCGTGCAGGCGTTAAGCGTTTCTTGCCTTCGGAGTTCTCTTCCAGCAGTGAGGATCCTGTTGTCTTGGGACTGTTGCCATTGTTTGAGGTGAAGAAAAAATTGATTGAGTATTTGAAGAGTAAGGAGAAGGATGGGTTGAGTTGGACTGGTCTTGCTACTGGCCTGCTGTTCGATTGGGTGAGTAATCTCTGTCTAGGTATTGAAGAAGTGAAACTTACAAGGAGCAGGGCCTTGCAAATGGCTTCCTTGGTTACGATATCAAGAAGCGCACCGCCAAGATCTGGGATGACGGTAACAAGAAGTTCACCCTTACCAACGAGAGGCAACTCGGCCGAGCTGTGGTCTCAACTCTCGAACATCCCGAGCAAACACGCAATCGCTATCTCTACGTCTATTCCGTTGTAACGACGCAGAATGAGATTCTGCAATCCCTTGAGACGGCCACTGGGGCAAAGTGGACAGTTGAGAAGACGACTACTGATGCTGAAATTGCCGAAGCGCGAAAGAGACTAAGTGTCGGAGATTTCAGTGGCGGGTTCATTCTTGTTCATGCGCTTACTTATGGAAACACAGAGGGTCTGAAAGCTAATTATGATGAGGAGAAGAACTCGGGGAACGATATCCTGGGAATTGAGCTTGAGAGCGTTGATGAAACTGTTGGGCGGGTTGTTAGAAACTAATGATTCATCCTACTGTAGTTCCACCAATACTAACAGGTTTCTTACACACGATCCTCTGCCATAAAAGCCTGCGAATAAGCCAAAGTTATTCATCAATCTCATTCAACCTTGCTAGTAGCCTCCTTTACAAGTTGTTCTAAACGAGCTAGACTTACCCCTGAGAATGTATCTTTAAGTTTCCTATTATTAAAAGCGTAGAAGGTAGGCAAAGATTGGACACCAAGTTCTTTTGAGACTTCCTCTACGGCCTTAATATTGACCTTGGCAAATACAACTCCGGGCTTATTGTATTCTTTGTTTTCGGATAGCTTATCAAAGTCGGGAGTTATGAGACGGCAGGGCCCACACCAGTGTGCCCAGGTGTCGATGATGATGACATGATTGGATTCAAGAAGCTCTTTGTATTGAGGTAAGCTTCTGATGTCCGTGATGGGCATCTTCGAGGGTGCTTGTAGCTGAATTTGTCTGTGCAATGCGGTTTGTGTTTTGATGGATGTGGAAGAGCCTAAGAGGATGAGTAGGAAGCAAGGAAGGCTTTTATAACCTGTCCAAGCCCGTATTGAAGCGGGGTAGATATTGAAGGAAAGGTCTTGTGTGAACATCGACATCATGATCCATAGGTTGTGTAACTTTATTGTGATAATATGTGAGACATCTGTGTATCTGGCCGCGTAAACATGTTGTTGATTGAACTACCTTTGGCCTTGAGTGACTTCCAAGCTTATGTATTAGTTCTGGAGCCTCATCGGTATCGACTTTAACAAATACGGCCTGAAGGAAACTAACTACCGACATCCAGCCCGTGTTATCCTGCCATAGGTCCACCATCGAGCGCATTTTCAATACCTGATCTTCCAGCACAAAATTCAATACAGGATCCATCCGTCGTCACTCTCAGTTACCACGCTACTTATATTTGTTTATCAGGTTCTCCAGCTGGGGAGGACTTGCCCCCGAGAATTCTTCACTCTTTTGGCCATCTTTGAACGCGATGAAGGTGGGCAGAGTCCTGAGGCGATTCACTTCCGGGATATCGGACGCGGCATCAACATCCACCTTAGCAAAATAGATGCCTTCGACTTGTTCAGCCATCTTTTCGAAAATGGGGTTTATCATGCGGCATGGCCCGCACCAACCTGCCCAAAAGTCGACGATGACCACGGTGTTGTTATCGAGGATTTCATTGAACTCGGTCGAGTTTTCGATTTCGGTGACAGTCATCTTGAGGGAATAGATCTTTATGGTTTTTATGGGCAGTGGTGTATGGTGTTATGTTATGTGGAGGGGTATATGTATCAGTGGTAAAAAGAAGATGAGGGAAAGCTTTTAAGGACAAGCAAGCCTTTTTATAGCTTGGCAAAGTATAGTAGAGTGGAGTCTAGGGCGGTGTCCCAGCCTCGGTGTCATCATGCATGAAATGTCTTGATTGACTTTGGTTGAGCAGAAGTGAGACAGTTGAAAGCCTGAGCGTACAGGAATGTGGATGGTTTGAGTTCTTGGCTGCTATGATCGAACTCACTAGCTATCTTTAGTCTACCCGAAGGGGCACCGAAGGGGCACCGAAGGCCGATCCAGCCTCTTTCGGAACGATTTTATTTAGAAGGACGGAATTAGAATTTGGCCTTTTCATACAATCTTTAAATTGCTGTGATTCGCATCAGAACATGGACTGATGGAAATGATCTCTATGGAGTAATATCTTCCTACCTGCGTCCCTCCAACGACAAGATACCAAATTATTCTCCAACCATTTCCCTTAAACCTTGCTGGTGACCTCCTGCACAAGCTTCTCCAAGCCATTTGGGTCTGCCCCCTGCAGCTTATCCTGAAGCTCACCATCATAAAAGCTGATAAAAGTCGGCATAGCCCGAATACCCAGCTCCTGCGAAACATCCTCCGCTTGGTCAACATCAACCTTTGCAAATACAACGCCGCTCTTGCTGTATTGCGGATCCTCGGAGAGCTTTTCGAAGATGGGACTGATAAAGCGACATGGTCCACACCATGGCGCCCAGGCGTCGATGATGACGACTTTGTTGTTGTCGATGAGGTCCTGATAGTGGGCCCGGTCTTTGATCTCGATAACGGTCATTTTGAGATTATAAATGTAGCTGGCTTTGGAATAGAGATAGGTGGCTTATGTGTTGCGGGAGGAAGAGAAGGAGAAGAGGAGTCGTGAGCTTAAATGGATGCGGGGTAAAAGCTGACGAAAAGGTCTTATGTAAACATTGGCGTCATAATGCAGTTAATGTCTTAACTTTCGTTGAGGCACTGTAGGTTGTGAGACAGCTGAAAGCGGGCATATGCTGCTGATTGGTCAATGTGAGCTGGTACGGGAAAATCCGCCAACTATGCTACCAGGCTAGTCTACCTGAAGCTACCCCCGTGTCGATCCTAACCTTGTAATCCCATCATCGGATCTACTAAACCCGGGTCATGAAAGACCAATGCAGTAGCCAAAGCTCAATCACATACAACTATTCAGCATTCAAAAACAACTTTCCAATACCTCCATCATCCAGCCATTCAGTCTCGTAAGAGCGGTCAAAGCTGAAGGACTCGCCGAGTTAAGCTTAGTGTGGTCTAAATATGTGCACCAATACCACGCTAAAAATGGCTTACTCTGCATGTCTTACATTGATGCTTTCAATTTGTCCTCTGCAAAGAATAAACATGACAATTCCAAGCTTTGTATCCCGCTGTGTCTCAAACGGGCAACACCGCCTTTCTGCAAAGGGGATATGACGTAGTCCGGCAGGCATTCACCAGCCTATGATTAAATTCATGTAATTAGCTATGAACTGCGTGGTAGACCCCAGTTCCCTGCCCATGTCGACTACCAGGCATAGCATATCCTCAATGATCGAGTTCCAGCCATGAAGACCTCGGAACACAAACAACTTTCAATTGCCATTAGATCTTTCAACCGCGTTCTGCACAATCTTCATCAATGCAGGTCGATTGGCCCCGTTCAGGGTTTCTACACGTTCACCATCCTCAAACACGAAAAAGGCGGGTATAGAGCGAATCCCGAGCTCTTGCGCAAGATCAGGGACCTCGTCGGTATCAAACTTGATGAAGGCAACTTTGTCCTTGACGTGATCGTTCTCGGTGGCGTGCTTTTCAAAGAAAGGGTTTATCGCCTTGCAGATACCGCACCATCCTGCAGAGGCATCGATGATGACGGTTTTGTGGGTTCCAAGATACTGATCAAATTCGTCTCTGGATTGGATTTCGATAACGCCCATTTTGACTGTATGAAAGTAGTGTTTTCCGACAGTGATATGTTGTAGTTGAATGTATAGATGTGTAGTTTTGGTGTGTGTTGTGGTTTGTAAGTCAGAGGAAGATATACCGTATTTACAAAAATGGAAGAAGCGGCATTTATATATTGTGCGAGCTTAGATTTGCGCGAGGTTATGCCGTCATATTGCATAACGTATAACATTGTTGAGCTGGATTGTGAGACAGCTGAGAAGCTAAAAGCGTAAGTGTGATGCCGATTGGGCTATCTCCGTGCTAGTCGCGTCATGCGTCGCTGATCCCACCCCAAAATAGGGATTGCAAGCAAGAGCCGTATTGTTGGGAGTTGATCTGAATTGTACGATAGCGGTGAACATGTAAGATAATTCAATGTTAAGTCATCAATACACACTGGTGACTCATTGTCTTTGCCGAGGCTGCGAGTGGGCGCTTAGCAAACACGGTGGTGCTGAGACAGTGTAC
Source organism: Fusarium incarnatum (assembly GCA_004367075.1). Taxonomy (NCBI): domain Eukaryota; kingdom Fungi; phylum Ascomycota; class Sordariomycetes; order Hypocreales; family Nectriaceae; genus Fusarium; species Fusarium incarnatum. Next base: position 114,959 of record QGDZ01000053.1, read on the forward strand.
ACGTTCGAGTTGAAAATGATACAGCGTTTCCCATTAACCTCTTTGCACATCAAGTTATGAAGATTGCAGAGTAACAAAATAGTCCTCTTAATAGCAAAGTCTCTTAAAAACCATGTTTATATCCTTGATTCGGTGGAAGGCAGGTTACATATAGTCGTAGCGACAAACATGATCAGCCCCCATCCTGATAGAACCACTCCGATACAAGGCTCAAACATATTAGTTCCCTCACTGCATGCTGATGGCCTCCCTCACCATTTCCTCCCATCTAGGGGGGTCCAATCCGGCAAACGTCTCTCCCTTCTTGCCGCCAATAAACGTAATAACGGTGGCAAGGTCGTTGGTTTTGAGAAGATCCGCCAGCTCAGGCGCCTCTTCAATCATGAACTTGGCAAATATGACGTTGCTTTGACTGTTCTCTTGGGCCAGCCTCTCGAATTCAACTTCACCAGGTGGGAAGGCGCGCGCCAAACCGGCGACGATAACTACCGGGCACTGTCTTATGAGGGGTTCGAACTCATCCCTGCTCTGGATGGGTATGGTAGCCATTTCGAGATGTTGTTTGAAAATAGGGGATGAGCTTTGTCAACAAAATGCTTTATATTGAAGGGCCTGGAGATAATTCAAAAGGGAGAGTAACGACGGTGCCCTTACTATATACCCATCGAGTGATCTTCAGCCTCTTACGTCATGAAACTAGGTATTATAGTTACATATCACATGTCATGAGGAAAGCTGAGAATCTCTGATCTAAATGTCGTTAACAGGTAACTAGTTCGACAACTAACACCACGCTAAGGCTCACTTACCGTAATCTGACGAAAATAATCAACCATGGCTGCATAGCGAGGTGGAGCTGTAGCTTGAGGCGTTAATTGACCTTCCGATACGCACTAGCTAGGACAGGCAGATCTTCTTAGAGGCGTAAAGAAAGTTTCCCAACCCCTCAACCCATTACGAGCTTTCTGAAGATCAGTGTACCCCAGCTTATTTCGCCTCTTGCCAACAATTATTACCTGGTAAATGCCTCACCGTCAGCTCCTCTGCTCTTTATGACTTGCTTGATATGGTGAATCGTAAGATGCACTAAGGATCAGAATTGTTGTCCTGAGACCGTTGAGTATAGACTTTCTCCATCACACGGCAGGAAAGTATTCGGTAGACGGTAGATCCCAGCTAGCCAGCCAGCTGTTGAGGGATCAACCCCAAAGACGGTAGTTGGCGGTCGTGTCGATCCGATCAACCTTATTCTTTCGCCTTCAGAGCGGGGTTATTCAAGCTATTGAACCTTGATTGCGCCTTGTCAGGCACAACCAGCCTTCCACTGAGACCGGACCCCGCTAATCTTACTAAGAGCTTCAAAGGCGGATCGACTTTGGTGACGCAATCCAGCAGGAGATGGTCTACTCACGAGCTTTCGAGATCCCGAGATGCAGTGAATGAAGGTTTATCGGAGAGCTTAGATCTGTGATTTCTACAAGGCTGCACCCATAGATTGACAATGCTGCTTTGAGAACTGTGTGCCTGTATTTTCAAGTGGTCCAACTCGAGCCGCTGTGAGTACCATCAATTGTTAGATCGTGGTGTTGATGAATGGCCAGCATATATCCGTATCGAAATGACTTTAATTTCTCTCTAGATGCCTTGTAACCAGGTTCAATCATTGCAAGACGACTTCTATCGATATATATACCAGCCATGATACAAATAGACTCCAAATCACAAGAGTAGAACTTCTAGTCTATCTACAATCTATGTCTATAGCAGCATCTATACTCAACCATCAAATCCATGCCAGAACTTCGTAATAAGCCCAGCAACTTCCTCCGCCTTATCCCTAACAACTCCATGTCCCGCATCCTTCACAACAAACACATTCTCAAACCCATAGCTCTCAAGCTGCTCCTTGCTAACCAAATCATCCTTCTCACCCAAAACCGCAAGATTCGGCACACCCGCCTTACCAGCCTCAGCAAACTGTGAGTGCGAATCCATAACACCGCCATCTCTGAATATTCCAACTACAGAAGCGGCATGGCCGGGATGATTGCGCATTTGCCATTCTCGTACTGCCTCGGCAACGATTTCCCCGTTTGCGACTCTTTCTTTCCAGTTGGATGGGACAACAAGGTCACCTCCTTCGAGGAAGTTGAGGATCCATTTTTGAGCCGCTACTTCGTCGTCGCCGTGCATGTGTTCAGGAGGGAAGATTGCTTCTGAGCTGAGGAGGCCGGCTGGAGCGACGAGAGTGAAGCTCTTGACTCGTTCTTGTCTTTTCGCGACATAGCTAGCCGTGGTAGCGCCGCCGAAAGAGAATCCGATGAGATGTGCAGAAGGCCAGTGGAGATGGTCCAATAAGTCATCGATCAATTGATGGAACAAGGCTGGCTCGTGAGGTAGAATTGGGGTATCGCTCAAGCCATGACCCCAAAGATCGACGAGAACTAGATGTGAGTGGGGGAAGGATTTCCCTAGAGCGCGTGCGAGAGGCAGCATGCCTAGGGCAGAAGTTTGTACTCCATGGATGAACAAGACACGATCAATCGGTCCCTTGATCTCCGAAGGAAGTATCTCGTAGTACGCAGCTTTGCCATGAGGGGTTTCCAAAAACTTCGCCGAAGGCAGCAACGCCCCAAAGGTCTTCACAAACTCCGCCTCGGAGGGTCCAGGAATTGGCTTTTCGTTAGAAACATTCGCGCCAGGGCGAGGAAGAACGAGTTCCGACATGATTGGTGATGGTGTTGTTGTAGAAGTGATGTCGTTGAGAGTGGAGATCGGACTATCTCGAACCGAAACCGCCGATCCTAACCGACGCTATCCAATTAAAACACCCGGTTTCTTCCCCGACCTGTCACCTCAGATCCAGATCTTCACCTTGGGCCTAATTGACGAGTCACCCAACATGGACTCACCGAATGACCCTGCGATTAGTGAAGCAGAGAGAAAGTAAACATCCCCTCAATCCATTTTCCTCTTCTCCTTCTACCGTATGTCGATGGTGAATAAGACTGATGGTTTGTCAGAAAACTCCGCAACCGGCTCTCCCAACGCGCCTTCCGACGCCGTCAAGCAGAATGTATCCGCGAATTGCGCAACCGCGTAAACGCAGATCAAAGACCCGATAGCGAAAGGATTGAAGCGCTGCAAAAGGAGAACAAATTGTTGAGACAGCAGTTGATTGATGTTCAGACGAAAATGTCGAGGTTATTGGCGAGTGTGCAGGGGTTGAGCGATAGTGTTGCTAAGACTTTGGATGATACCAAGGATGGAAACGACTTGTCGGAAAAGCCGGATGATGAGGGTAGTGGAGGGGATGGGGAGGCTGAGCTGGATTTGGATTCTTTTGATGCGAATATTCTGCACTTTGACGCTCCTTTTGTCTCGGATGTCAGTCAACCTCAGATGTTGACCACTTCACCAGCACCAACGACAAACGGTCTCACATCAGAACTCGTCAACGTCGCCGGGACGAATCCTTTCTACTCTCAAATTCCCAACATATGGACTCACGAATACCAAATGGGAATCGATCCTTATCTCACAGCCATAAACGCAAGCGCCGAATCAAGCATGGTCCTTGGAAAAGATTACGCTTTCACCAATTCTCCTTTCTCGGACCATATCCAATTGCTTCAGAAGATGTTGAAAAATAAGCTCAACACTCTTGGTTTTGTACCTGAAGGTCATCATCCTGTACAAAGGTAAGTTTTCCCTCTTCAGACACGGATGCATACTAATGAATGGTAGCGTCTATCAACCAGTTCTCATGGTCCTATCAATGTTCAACAGCATGACCCGTCCAGACGTGATGGCCTGGTACGCAAAAACACGCTTCTACCACATCATCGAACTCACAGCCTGGCAATTATATCCCTCCCCAACAACATTCAACAAACTTCATCCTCGCTACCGTCCAACAAAAGCACAAATCGAAAACTCTCACCCCGGAATCATCGACTGGATACCATTCCCGTCAATCAGAGACAGATTGATTCAGTTACACTCCGCAAATCCACACATCGACCAGATCTTCTGCGATGCAGTGACAGGCTACGTCGTCGAAACACCAATGTCCGACCTAATTCTCGGCGCACCACAAATAACAGTCTACGTGAGAGTAACAGATCTAATCAACACAATGTCCACTACCTCCGACGAAAACACAATCGCCATCCTCCCCGCACCAGACATCTCTACACTATTCTCTTCGCCAGCGTACGCAAGAGCAGCGTTTAATAAACTCAACATGGACAAGGGAGCAGGCTATTACAAAATCGACCCCGCTTTCTTCGAAAAGTATCCGGAACTGTGGGATCAGGGTAGTGACCTTACAGCATCAGGCATACCCTTGAAACCAAAGTTCCAGAAAATTCTAACCTACCCAAAACCGTTGGATCCATCTACTGTGGAGACGTATCGAAGTTTTATCGATTTTTCTCTTGATGCGGCGAATACGATTTCCATGGGGCCTGGATCGTAAAGTGATTAATAAAACAAACACTTTTGATCACACCGACTGTCATTCCCGTATCATCAACACCTGATGATGTTACGACCGGGCCGGTGATGAGCACATGATGTGTTTATTACTGGGGAATGCTTTCGGGTGGTGTCATGAAAAACTGAGTAACGCGACCCCACAACAGCGTTGACTAACACTCCACTTACTAACAACGCATCATCGAGTGGACCTCCAACAATCTATATAGAAACCACAAATTAGTGCAAAAGATCACCACACCATTATCATCAGTTATCATCAAAATGCCTTCTCAAATACCCTCTCCCGTCTTTCGCTACTCTTTCATGGACGATTACAGCGAAGGCGCCCATCCAGCCCTCCTAAAAGCTCTTATCGCAAGCAACGCTACACAAGAAGTCGGTTACGGCAACGATACATATTGCGCTCTTGCACGACAGCGAATCAGAGCACATCTCGGTCGTGAAGATGTTGAAATATTCTTTGTGCCCAGTGGAACTTCCGCGAATGCGATTTCAATTGCGGCTTGCTTGAGACCGCATGAAGCTGTTATTGCTGCGAGTTCTGGACATATCGTTACTCGCGAAACGGGCGCAGTGGAAGCAAGTGGTCATAAAATCATCAACGTTGCACCTGTTAATGGAAAACTTACACCGCAAACGATTGAGCGAGCGTTAGACGACAATTGGCATTTTCCACACATGGCGAAACCGCGATTAGTGTACATCTCCAACGCAACCGAGATCGGAACGATATATACAAGGGCCGAAATGGCAGCTATAAAAGAAGTATGCGAAAAGAACGGTCTGATCCTCTTCCTCGACGGCGCACGGATAGGAACTGCCCTAGCATCCAAGTCAAACGATATGACCCTTTCAGATATTTTGGCTTTGACAGATATATTCTGGATCGGCGGTACAAAGAACGGCGCACTGCTAGGCGAAGCAGTAGTCGTAAAAGACCCCCGCCTCTCCTCCGAGTTCGAATTCTACGTCAAACAACACGGCTCCCTGCTCGCAAAAGGCCGAGTCATCGGAGCCCAATTCGCAGAACTCTTCGAAGGAGATCTCTACTTTGACCTCGCACGAAAAGCCAACTTGGCAGCAGAGTTACTTAGCAAGGGGATTGCAGAAGCAGGATATACAGTATATGCAGCCACGGAGACGAATCAGGTTTTTGCAGTGTTGCCGCTGGGATTGATTAACGCTTTGAAGGAGAGTTTTAGTTTTTATGTTTGGGAAAAGTGTGGTGATGATGAGGCTGTTATTAGGCTTTTAACGACGTGGGCTACTGATGGGGGACAGGTTGAGAGGTTTGTTAAGGTTGTTCATAATTGGAGAGTCTAGAATAAAAGTTTATCTAGTATTAATAATTCATTTGGTATTTAATATCCAGCTCGTGAGTATCTGTTGTAGCATTGATGTCTTTTCAATTACAGGTTGAAAGAATAAACACGAAGAGACAGAATGGGGATTTGCAGTTTTGGACGGTCACATGTTTTCGCGATATTCCGTGTTAACAGGTCACATGCTTTCGCGAGGAGTTCGTGATGAAGGGAAGCGGTACTTCGGCTTACTCCCTTGGGGATAGTGCTGTTGGTTCAGCTGAGGTGAACTACATAGTAGAACTCGATATATCTGAGACATGACTAGCTCCACTATAGGTAGTCGAGTTGGCTACCCTGCACCTCAGCTGGTGGTGAGCGAGCTGAGATGTCTTTCAAACTATTCCTATGCCTGAGACAAGTCTAAAATTACTACAAACAGCTCAGTATTGATGTCAGTAACAGCAAGAAAGGTGCACGACCGAAGACATTCGCTGGGAAAACAGTGCATTTAAGCAATTGGGAACAAAAGCGGTTGTTTAAGCAGCGATATATACACAGTTCTCATCCCAACACATTACCACACTTCCAGACAATCAAAGCTCCTGTCCATCCAATCCAATATTCATATCCTTTCAAAATTAAGCAGAGTCAAAACCCTTATCAGCCCGCTCAATGATTGGCGGTGGCTTCTCAATCTTCTTGCGAAGAATATGTCGCTTGATGAAGTACGGCAGCCAGACCTTGGTCTCATAAGAGATGAACTGACTCGTAGGAACAGAAAAGACCTCTGCAGAAATTGTTAGTTCATGATAACGACTACCGATCTGTGGTATACTTACGGTCGAGTTCTTCCAAGGTGAGTTGCTTGGTTTCGCGAACGAAGCAAAAGATCATGCCCCACGCGATCAAGTTCAGACCTGCGTAGAAGCCAAAGGCTCCGGTGGGTGTCATGGCGGCGGCCATACGAGGGAATGTCAGACCGAGAACACCAGCTGTTCACAGTATTAGTAATGATTTTGGTTTCTTGACGACGTTTGCTTACCAAATGTGTTGTTGATGCAGACAGCCCAGGCCATGCCCTGCTCACGCTGGATGGTGGGGAATACTTCGGCTGAATATTGAAACGCGACAGGGCCTTCGCCCAAAGAGTAGGCAATTGTGAAAAGATAGATGAACCTGTTGAGTCAGTGAGAGCGCTGGGGTGGAAGGACTGGAGAACGTACAAGGCAACAGGTCCGATCCTTGCTCCTTTGCTACCAGTGTCTTTGAGGAGCGACAAGCCGGCAGCCAGCAAGAAAACACACATAACCGGGAAGGTCTGAGAGACGTTAAACATGAACACTGCATAACAGGAGGAAAGTGCTTACAGCAAGAGTGAGGGTTCGTCGTCCCTTGGTGTCGATGAGGAAGAGAGTCGGAATTGTAGCGAGAACCTGAATAGCGCCATAGCCAAGTGAGGCATACAAAGCCTGCACAGGACTATATCCAGCCCTAACGAAGATGGTCGAACTATAGAAGGAAATAACTGCGACATGTTAGTATGTTCCATGATAGATGGGACGTTAACCTACTGTTGATACCACACATCTGCTGCGCGATCATAACAGTCGAGGCACCATAATTGGCTCTCCTGATTCTAGGCACAGAAAAGCAATCCCACAAACGCTGAAAGTATCCTGCACCTCGTGCAACAGTCAATTCCTCTTCGTAAATGATCCACGAATAGTAAAAGTCTCTGGCAGCAATAATATTATGCGCCCGCAGTCTCTGCATAGACCTAAATCCCTTAGCATGCTTCCCATGCTTCATCAACCAACGTGGCGACTCGGGACAAAAGAAGATTCCTAAACCAAGGAGAAAAGACGGAATAAATGCCGATCCGAGCTGAAGGCGCCATGAGATGTCGCCTGTGTCTTTGACGATGACATTGGCGCAGAAACCGAGGAAGATGCCGATGACGACCCACAGCTGCCAGAACATGACGAGGGCACCGCGGATGCGTGCTGGAGCCATCTCGGCCGAGTAGATGGGAACGGTGGCATTCTTGGCGCCGATGCCAATGCCCATTACGAAGCGGACTGCGAAGAGCGTTTGCCATGACTGTGTGAAGCCGGAGGCGATGGGCGTAGCGGTAAGACAGCATGCAGTAATGAAAATTTCACCTCTTCGACCGAAATAGTGGTTAAGAGGATCGACGATGAATGCGCCACTAGAAAAATTAGTAAGTCTCCAACAGCTTTGAAGAAGGGGACGTACATAAGTCCAGCAGTCAAGAAAATGATAGAATTGACAAGACCAACAATCCACTGATCGCGCTCACTGTTTTCCTCATCAAGTCCGAATGCCTGTGGAAAAGAGAGATTGGCGCCGTTGGAACCTGTCTGATCCCAGCCTTGGGTGGCGGCGCCAATAGCGCAGAGAGAAATGGAGTACCAGAGCATCTTTGGCCCGTGCCACTTGTGATCTCTTTCATACTCAAGGGCCTGTCGTTCATCTTCCTCGAGCTCCTTAACCATGTTGAAGCGGTTAGCGTCACGAGCCACTAAAGCTGCGCGGGCGAAAAGTTCGGCGTGTTCGGGCATGCCGTGGTTCTGGGCAAAGAGACGGCCATCGTGGGCAGCTTGTTCAGGTGTTACTCTCTACAGAAGCAAAAAAGGTTAGTAAGCGCTTGTGAACAGGGATGAGAGTCGCCAAGAATTCAGGCGATCGCCAAGAAGCCAAGAGATGTTCCCGTTGCCAAGAAATTCAACGACATCAAAACATACCTGCAGAGGATTTTCGACGATGTTGAGAGCGGTAGATCCACGACGGGCACCGCTTCCGGGAGGAATGTCGGAGTGATCGCCAAGGCCATGTTTCTCATTGTGAGAAGCCTGAGGAAATTCAGGGCCCAAATCTTTGTTGTCCATGATGATTGAGAAAGAAGAGGATGTGTTGGACTGAGCTGGCCAAGAAATGATCAAGGGAGGAGATCAGCGTAAGATTAAATACCCAGAGACAAAAGATCCTTTGATTGATTGAAAGAGGCGGGAAAGAGCGACCCCAGCTGGAGCTAGAGCAATTTCCCCGCTTGTCTGGGGAAGGGGAAGTAACCAAGGCTAGTCTCAGCAAAGGCTTGGGGAAATGATCAGCAAAGTCTGAGTGTTTCTCATCCCCGGACCATCCCCATAGTTTGCGAAAGGGTGTGATGGGCCGTATGTAGGGGCTGTTGAGTGGTGGGATGGAGAGGAGAATTGTGGAAACTTAAGGTTATTGTTGTGAAGCAGGGGTCTTTGCTGTTGTTCTCAGGGATGGGGTTGCACTGATGATGAGGGTTTGACAGAGGGTGTTTGAGGACATAATCAGCCAGCCATTGGCCAAGAACCAGTGGTAAACAAATGCACCAGATGAGTTCAGTACAGAGACATGTTTATCGATCTCATTTCAATTCCTCTAAATAATGATTCACTGGTATTTGCCCCAGTATCAACGACAACCGCTCAAACAGCTTCCCCATGCCGCTAAGAAAAGTTGGAGAAAGCTATCCTACCCCTCCAATGAAAATCCACCCAAACACACCTTTGCAAAAAGCCGCTGAGCACCTCGAAATTGGAGGTTACAGCGACGAGTACGTACCAATTAATTCGGCTGCCTAAACGTCATCGGATAAACGGCACGAAAATGACGTCGTTCGCCAAGGCAGCCATATTTCCAGAGTTAAAGTCTTGGCGCTAAATACCAGGCATCAGAATAAATGAAGCACTAAATGATCTGGACTCTGTTATTTTACGGAGAAAGTTATGGTTCGATTAAAATATCCCTCAAATTGATTGTGAGGAAGGGTTTGGTTGAGATGGGCTGTTGAAATATGGGGTGCTTTGCCGTTACACAGCTGGTGTTGAGACATTCCCCCTCCTACAATGAAACCATCATTGACCGCTCCATTCTTCCCAAATTGGGGTGGTATTCACGGAACGATCGGGTAACTCTCTTTCTTGGCTCCCTTGCTCGCGTGATATTCTCGGTCCCGAGCATTTGCCATTGACTTTCTGGGGTGATCTTATGTCCGTTAGATAATCTCAACACTCAATGTCTCTAACGGGCGTTATCATCTGACAGCTCGATTGATTGACCAATCATTTATCTTGCGCTTTGTCAATCACGGCGATCAGATTAATTGAGCGTCAGGATCTTCACGACGGAGTTAAGAAGACACACTTCTCACTGTATTGTCAGTCAAAGGGCATCGCATCGCATCTCACCCTCTCAGCCCAACCTTAAACTTATGCTTACGGTGGTGCATTGGATGTACTGTGGAGATTTTTCGAGTGGTGCATAACGAGTTCTGAGCAATAAGTGAACAGCGATGTCATCTCAAATGATCGCCGTGGGAAAGGCGCCCTTTATTGAATCTGCGACCACACATCATCCTGGTCTTCTTTGCGCCAAGACGTCATAAGCGCGCGCAAACATGCCCGCTTACAGGCCAATAGCGCATGTCTCAGGTAAATCAAAGCGATGTTGCACGTGAGCGATTGGAAGAAGCCCATCATCTTTCTTATCTCATCAAGCAGGACCATGGTCAGACTGCGTTCTACTTTTGCTCCCTTTATGAGGGCACGAGAGTACAGCAGCAATACGTCAGAATAACACCAGTCTATAGTTGTAAACAACAAATATATTAATCGACTATCTGCAAATGTCTATCTAATAAACATAGACAAACTCATCATTCTTAGAATCCGTAAGATCCATAAACGCATTCTGTCCCAACTGCTCATCATCCTCCGCATTAGCCACATACCGATGCTCCATACTCAAATCCCGAATCTTGGCAGGCTTCCCATTCTTAACCCGTCTTCGCTCCTGCAACTTATTCAAAAACATCAAATTCACCAACTGCAGAATAATAACACCAATCATCGCGCCCGTAATACCCATAGTCTTGGTAAGACCAGGCTTGTAGTACGGCGCGTCCTTGGAGCTGAAGAGCAGAGGTCCGATGATGTTGCCGGCTGATACGCCGATGTTGTACAGGGACATGATGACGGATTTTTTAGTTGTGCCAGCGATGTTGGAGATCATCCATGAGACGATGAGGGGGTTGCCGCCGAAGAGGAAGGCTAGCATGTAGTATGCTGCTAGTAAGGGAGCGGTGCTGGAGCGGTCGAGTTGGTGGAGCATCACTGCGCCGGCGAGGACGGGAAGCATGACTGCGATCAAGAAAGCAGACTTGATGCGGTATCGATGAGCGAGATAAGAAGCTGGGAAGATGACAAGAAGTTGAACAGCGCCAAAGGGAATGTTGAGAAGAGATGTAACACCCTTATCGAAACCAAAACCACCAACAATAATTGGTCCAAAGGTATTCGTGACAGCAGCAGTAACGTTAAGACACAACGCCATACCGATAAAAAGCCACGTCTTGGGTTCAATCAATGCCTCAAAAGCCTGCGACCAGGTAAAGTTTCGACTTCCAGTACCAGTTTGATTCGCCCGGAGTCGCTCCAAAGTCTGAAGCTTCTCATGCTCCGTCAGGAACCGCGCAGAGGGGATATCGTTGTCGAGAGCAAAGTACACAATCGGCGCTGTAATAACGGTGATGAGACCAGCAAACAGGAACAAAATGCGCCACGACGCAAGGGACCCGTTGATTTGGCCAAGACCAAATGACAGTGCAGCAGCAAACATGTTTGCCGCACCGTTAGTACCATACCAGCAAGCCACCCTCATCGGCTGCTCCGCTCTTCGATACCACTGCGCCGTAATAACAGAAAAAAGCGGTAAACAAGCCGCTTCAAACAAACCTAGCAAAAAGCGCGTCGCGAGGAGCCCTTCGTAGGTAGTACAAGCAGCCATACAAGCTTGAGCGGTTCCCCACCCAAAGACAAGACAACTCATAAAAATGCGATGCGGCACTTTAACCATGAGCCACGACGAAAAAGGTAGCCAGACGAGTTGGGCGATGGGAGCCATGGAGCTGACCATGGAGTATTCATTTCCTGAAAGGTTTGTGTCTTCGCGCATGCCCCAGACTGCGCCGTAGCCGAGGACGGATTTGTCGAGGATTTGGAGGAAGTAGACCCATACTAGGATTGAGAGGATGTGTTTATCTGTTTTTCGGCGGAGACGTTTGTTCTAAAACTGTCAGTACGGAAAGTAAAGGTTTGAACGGTGGAAGTTACGTCTTCCTCTGTGACTTCGACGTGTTGATCGCCAATAAGTTCAGCTGCACGGTCTGCATGGTTGTTCGGGGGAAGTGGCTTCGATGGTTGGGACTCGATGTCTTCGGTGTGCTGCTGAGAAGGTTCGTCGTCGGATTTAGACATGATTGCGATTGAAAGCAAAACGTTGAGAAACAGTTGTGGATAAAGTTAAATTGCAAAGGAACAACGGTCTTCTTATCCTCGTGGTAAGTTCCATGCATAAACTCAAAAACAATGGATCTTCCCACGGGGAAGCGAATCTGGGGGAGGGGAACAAAGTGGACCGCTCGCTAAATGCCATGATCACAAGCCAAGCAGGCTTTGGGCGACTGTCGACTGACGATCATTACTTGATTTTCATGGTGTTGTTCATGGACGCGAGTCATGCACGCGGGGTTGATGCTACGTCATTCTTCAATAGCCGAAGACGTGGGGGTTTTCGGCAATAGATTTAGTAGGGAGTCGGCAAATGAAAGGAAGCTAAGGAGCGGCACGTGAGGGTGAGTGTCGACCTTGCGCTGAATCTGGTACGATCTCAGGAGAATTTGCGTGGGATGTTTCCTTGGCTGCCGGTTCTCCGCGTTTATAGCTGTTGGTTCTGGACGGAAGCTTTCCCCGCGTTCTGTGCCGCAGGTTATTATTCTTGGGCACGGAGCGAATGCCGAAATGTAGTGCAAGAATGGTTTGCAGACGTGGGGGTTAAAGCTGAAAAGGACAGATTTGTTTCTCGTGAGGGGCTGGTTGTGCACGTAATGATGTTTTGATCGGACAGGTCTAGGTCAACCCGTGCCTAGGTGTTTTTGAATATCCTCCAGGGATAGAGTTGTTTGATAAACATTTTACCGGACTCGACACTAGCGAATTTGACCATAAGATATGATATGAATCCTGAAACTTGAAGGTGCTGAGCACGTTGCTTTACATACATTTATTGAATATCCTTCACGACTGTAACTGTAAGATTGAATTGCCGGCGAAAACCCGAAATTTCCCGCCTGCAAATTAATCAAACCAACATAATTCAAACGTCGCTATATCTGTACACGACAACTTCTTGACATAGATCATTTACTCTCTCTGGTAGGCAATGGTCACCCGATGCTTTCCAAAATCACCATCTACTGAAGTCTGTAGGTTAGGCTTCCCAACCGTTAGCGTGGCTTACCCCAGATTTCCAAATGTGGGGGCACAAACCGGTTTCCGCGTGGGGGTCACATTCAAGTGGAGTCGTAAAATCATGAACTCATCATGCTACCGGAGTTAACGCCGACATACCGTGAATAGAAAAGTACCACCTTCCACTTCCATCTCTTTACAAGCAACCAACCTCTCACAATGGCAAAAATCGCATCAATCAGATACTACCGTGTAAAGCCACGATGGCTCATGGTCAAAATCGTCGACGAGAATGGTCAGCATGGATGGGGTGAGGCAACGCTTGAAGGACATGATCTTGCTGTTGAGGGGTGTTTGGATGAGATGATTCCGAGGATCGTTGGTCAGGAAGCAAAGTAAGGACAGCCTACTCTATTGGGATATTTGTTGCTAACGCGGGGTAGTGATATTGAAAATATTTGGCAGACCTTCTGGCGACATAATTTCTATCGCGGAGGACCGGTTTTCATGTCTGCCATGTCTGGAATTGACATTGCTCTGTGGGATCTCAAAGGTAAGTCGAAACTTATGTTCAGTATGTGCGGAGTTAACAACTTTCAGGCCGTAACTTGAAGGTTCCTATTTATGAGCTCCTAGGTGGCAAAGTGCGAAACAAAGTCCAAGTATACTGCTGGATCGGCGGCGACCGCCCATCAGACGTCGAAGCAGCAGCGTAAGCCATCTCGTCCCGAAACCTAAAACACCTCCTAACAAAATGAAGCAAAAAGCGTCTGGAGCAAGGCCTAACATGCGTAAAAATGAACGCCACCGAAGATCTAGGCTGGATAGACTCCCCCTCCGCCCTCGACAGCACCGTCGAACGTCTTAAGCAAGTAAAAGCTCTCGGTCTTGACGCTGGTCTCGATTTCCACGGTCGCTGTCACAAAGCCATGGCGAAACAACTCGCTAGAGCACTAGAGCCGCACAGACCTTTATTCATCGAAGAGCCGATATTGGTGGAACATCCTGAAGCAATTAAGAAGTTATCTGATCAGACGGTAATTCCAATTGCGTTTGGGGAACGACTTTATACGAGATGGGACGTTAAGCGTTTTCTGGAAGATTCAAGTGTTGATATTCTTCAACCGGATATAGCGCACGCAGGCGGTATTTCCGAGACAAAGCGGATAGCTACCATGGCAGAAGCATACGATGTCGCTATAGCGCCACATTGCCCATTAGGACCAGTCGCCTTTGCAGCGTCTGTGCAAGTAGCCCTTTCGACGCCGAATTTCGCTATTTTGGAGATGAGTTTGGGGATGCATTATAATACGGAGGCTGGGGATATCGATTTACTTACATATCTCAAGGATCCTAGTGTTTTTGGTTTGGAGGGTGGTCATGTTAGGGCGCCGACGGGGTATGGATTGGGTATTGAGATTGATGAGGAGATGGTTGTTAAGATTGCGAAGGAGACGGAGCCTTGGCAGTGTAAGACTTTTCATGGGCCTGATGGAGGAATTCGCGAGTGGTAGAATGTTGAGCAATGGTTCGGTCTAGAACAATGACATTGTAAGCTATGTCTCGCTACAAATCTACATGAAAAGAGTATGTATCCTCCTTTCCAGTTGATCTTGGCGGTAACTGGACACTTGCCTTTCGATCGCTTGTTGCAGGTACCGTTGCGGTCTATGAGCCAATTGAACCAGGCTATCAATTCCGACTTTTAGACAGGAATGTAACAACAGGTCAAGTCAGTCGCCCAATAGTAGATATTTCGCTTTCGGCAGTCATCGTTATGTGGAACGTTGGCCAATAATGTAACTTCGTATCTGTACCGTCAGCGGGTTTGTAAAGTCAGCGGGCACCAAAGCACATAAGCAACTTTTGCGATTATGCTTAAAACTGACTTCCGAATAGCCTATTCGAGGTCCGAGTACCCCGTTACAATCATTTCGTGCTTCAAAAGTGTGAAACATGACACCAGCTTAGGTTAGTCTTGCTTACAAGTAAGCTGTTTGATCCTGGTTGAGACATCTTCCTTCCAACGTCTGATGTCTGAGATTTTTATATAAAATGCGCTACTATGTCTCTTATCTGAAAATTAAATCCCTTCAACTACTCCACTTAAACAATCTATCAATTCTTACAATCATTTCACAATGAAGTTCATTTCTTTCGCCGTTGCCCTCGCCGGAGTTACCTCCGTCAACGCTGCCTGGGAGTCTATCTACATCGTCAACTCTCGAAAAGGCAACGAAGTCTCCAGTGGCTGCGCCTACTACGCAGATAGCGCCAACGCATGGGGACGTCGACCTGATGACTACATCGACGTCACCCATGGACGTGTCCACAACTGGGAAGGCAAACGTACAGCCTGTAAGTCTTACTAATCCGATCAAACGCAATGTTCGATCTAATATTTGTCAGGTCGATTTAATAGTGGTGTCACTTTTAACGTCGACATCAACGCCGATGCATATGAGCAGAAATACAATGCTTGGGTTGGGGGCGGAAATAATGGATTTAAGCAATTTACTTGCCACAAGACTCACGACAGGGCTGTTGTTGTTCCTACCCTGTATACTGTTGATGGGTGGACTGTTCAAGGTATTTACTGGTGCAGGGAGTATTCTGGAAGTAAGCGGGATTGGATTGCGTAAGTCTAATAACCGCCGCTCTAGTTCACATACTGGTCGCTATCGCTTAGTTTGTATTATGTCTTGGGCATTATTTAAATTAGTCTTCTCTCAGTACCCTACTATTATCTGAGAAAATAGATTGGTACCTTCTCTGAGACTTCCAGCCTCCTGTTTACGATCTCAGATCCGATATGTTTTTAGCAATGAGGTCATTTGTAGGGCAGAGAGGAGCATTGAAAAAAGAAAAGACTAAACAATAACATGTGAATACTTGATGGTCTCAAAGATCAGCCCAGTCGAGGATGCTCGGATCAGCCTCTTTGGAGCCCATGCTCACCTTCAAGGTGTTCGGTGACTTGGCATTCTGACCGAACCAACGGGGTCCCCTACCGGGAGGAAATTGTTAGTAGAAAATCAAATTAAGTAACATCCAACGAGAACGGTGATCGACCCGTTAAAAGATCCATCAAGTGACAGCCACTCGGGATTACTGTAAATGCCTCAACATGGATGTCAAAAGCGAACCAACCACTGAACCAACAACAGTATGTCAGGAAATCATACGCTAACAGAATCGTTGCGAATAAAGTGTGGGTTCCCACCATAATCGCCACTCCGCTGTTAACACCCCAGCAATCCACAAAGGTTCCAATCCACCGGTCTACGTTAAACTAAGCCTACAGTTAAAAACTTAAGCATATTCTTTACCTTAACTGACTAACTTGCGTGGGTCCATGATCCACGGGGTTATGGCTCAATTCGTCCAATGTCAATGCCAAGACACCCTGATAGATACAGGTGCGAACCCGGATAGACAGAAACACCATGGTGAAGGATTTTCTAGATCGAATGAAAAAAGACGCTGATTTGTCAATTGACCGTAGAGGAAGTGGTAATGACGCCACTGCGAGGCGATTTCTGGCTTAGTTACTGGGTTGTTTGGTGATGTTGGGTTGAATTTCACTCATTTTGCGGCTGATGCCCCCACGACAGACACCAAAAAGCAAACATGAGCCAATAGTTTATGCAAGGTCTAGATCATGTTTGGTCGTTTGTTGGTTGCATGTTTCCACATTGTGGGAACCCGGATGCTACGATAAACATGCAAGGCCAGTCAAAGACCTGTATAAATAACCCCAACCTTCACCTGCATAGTCCATCTTCTCTCCTCAGCCTCTCACAGTCTTGACAAGCCTTTCAAACCAAACACTCTTCAAGATGATGTTCAAGTCCAACACCGCTGCCATGCTTCTCTTCGGAGTCGCAAGCGCTACTCCCATCCAAGCCCGTGCCGAAGCCAGCACCACCAAGTCCGCCTCTACTTCCTCTCCCACCAGCGCCTACGACTGGTCTGAAGGCTGGACCAAGGACTACCCCATCCACCAGTCCTGCAACGCTACCCTCCGCCATCAGCTTTCCAACGCGCTTGATGAGACCGTTCAGCTGGCGCAGCATGCTAAGGATCATATTCTGCGCTACGGACACAAGTCTGAATTTGTGCAGAAGTACTTTGGCAATGGATCTACTGCTCAGCCTATTGGATGGTATGACCGTGTTGTCAACGCTGATAAGACGGGGATGCTCTTCCGATGTGATGACCCTGACAAGAACTGCGCCACTCAGGACGGTACGTTACTCTACTCCCATTTTGAAGATTGATACTAATTGTTATAGCATGGGCTGGTCACTGGCGAGGCGACAACGCTACCTCGGAGACAGTCATCTGCCCTCTCTCCTTCCAAATCCGCCGCAACCTCGACTCCGTCTGCAACCTCGGCTACACCGTCGCCAACTCCAAGCTAAACACCTTCTGGGCCACCGACCTTCTTCACCGTGTTCTTCACGTCCCTGTCATCAGCGAAGAAACAGTCGACCACTTCGCCGAGAACTACACCGACGCTCTGGCTCTCGCCAAGAAGGATCCTTCCAAGAGCGCCATCGACAGTGATGCTCTGCAGTACTTTGCCATTGACGTTTGGGCCTATGACATTGCTGCTCCTGGAAAGGGATGTACTGGTGAGGTTGAGGAGGAAGAGGAGGAGAAGCCTACTGCTACCAAGGCTGATTCTTCAAAGCCTAGTGCTACCAAGGAGGCTCCTAAGGAGTGCCATACCCATGATGATGGTGTTGTGCACTGCTCTTGAGGGAGATTGGATTTAGATAGATAGATTTCGATTCTTATGACCCTTTTTGTTGAGCTTTGCTGGACGACTGGTGTTCTCGGTAGGGAGAATCTAGAAGTTCAGGTTCAAGTCTGCTTGTGTAGACTAGGGAGGCCAACCATGATTTAATGATAATAGACTATGTTTATGTCCACAAGATGACCAAAATTTGAAGTCAATGTGACATTAAATTTCAATCGGGTGTAGTCGATCGCAAGATTCTCTTAAACCGTTCTCTGCCTAAAACTCTACGATATAGTATAAAGCATAGTATAATTTCAAAGGCTCCCCCAGTCCATTACTTTCCCAATCTGCTTTACACAAAGTCTATCGAGTCTCCGTCCTCAAGGAACCAATATTCGCCCCCGAAAACACAGGCAATATTCCCCCCCGATCCTCCAACCTCCCAACCCTCTCCTCCAAACTCTCCTCCCCATCCATCAACTCCAACTGCCTATTAACCAACTCCTTAACCTCCCCCCTCATACCAATCATCTGCTCCCTACACAACTGACAATACGCTTCCAATACCTTTATCCGTTCCTGTAAAGCCTCTATAACCTCCCATGCAGCAGAACTATTCTGATAAGATCCCTTGAGCTGCATTTCAGACTCTTCCTCATTCCGTTCCACCGTCTCTTCTAAATCGCTGATTCGACAGACGAGACTTTCGAGTTGGTAGCTTCCTTTTTGGTGGAGAAGTGTTTCGAGATCCTTTACTCTTTGTTTTAGAGATGAGATGTCGTCGTTTGAGTGTGGGAAGGTGGCGGGTGTGTGGAAGCAGGAGAAGTGGCCGCAGTAGCATGTTGCGCCTGGGAGAGAAGTATTATGATGAAAGCCCATGCATCCGCATCGGTGACCTTTCAAGGCTGGTATCGTGAGGATGTAGCGACATTGGCCTTTTGGTAAGTTTGTGGAATCTCCTGGTGGTGCTGATGCGGACTGTGTTGTACGGTCTAGACCATGGTCTCGATAAGATTTCGACATATCTGCGGCTTCCAGTATCCTCTGGCAATATATTTTTGAAGAGTTTTGAGGAGATGAAAGAGAGGGAAATGAGCGTTCCCATTTTATTCCAACGGCATCGCCACTGCTCACACGACCGGCCCCGCGGAAGACCTCGGTGTCAATGCCGAGGGGGACGTGGGGGTTCCTATGAGGTTTCTTTAGAGTAAGCAATCGGCGCTAAAGAAGAACATCCCACGATCTGCGGGGAAGTGTTTCGGGATTAAAAGTGTTGGTGTTGTTGCCGAGGAATGCGGGGAGCTACATAACGTTACATTATTCACATGATGAATGAAACACCCGGTATCGGAACGATTCACATTGAGTATAGCATTAATCTGCTTAGAACCTATCTTCATTTCTCCTTCGCATTCATCAACCTCTTGTTAACCCCCAGTAACACAGCATAAAGCGTCTCAATAGTCGCAACATCAACCCCCAACTCCCTACCCTTCCTCACAGGATATCCCAAAATAACCTCCACCTCCATCGGTTTCCCATTCTCACAATCCGTCCTCATACTACTCCCAATAGGCTGCATACTCCAGATCTTATCCATCAACCGATCGATAAGATCATACTTGAGCGGCACATCCAAAGCATTAGCTACATCAATCACCTCCTTCATAAGCCGTCGTGTCATTGGTGTGGAGAGATCGGATGAGGTGAGCCATGTGTGCGTGTCCAGGAGTGTTAGTGCCGTGAGACTGTTCCATGCTGCGTTCCAGACTACTTTTTCCCAGCGCTGGACTTGGATTGAGGGCACGATTTGGAAGATGGTTTTGCCGATGGAGAGGAGGGCTTCGAATTGGGAGAGGTGCTGAGTGTCCGTGGTGGCCGAAGTGGGTTGGTTGGGATAAAGACCGATTTGCATGTCTTCGGATGTTGTGTGGTGCACGATACCTGGTTCTGGCTGTCGTGCTCCTACCCATGTCTAGACCCTGTTAGCCCATCTTTTGCACTGTAGATTTTGAGGACGTACCACGCAGGATATAATAGTCGCACTAGGAAAACGCTCTCGAAAAGCATCTTCATTGCCCACACCGTTCTGGATAATTACAATCGTGGTATTATCACCAACGCCGGGTGCAATATCTGCAGCTGTACTAGCCTGGTCGACTGCCTTGTTTGTACAGACAATGAAGTCAAATGTCTGGTTCGCATCCTTGACTTGTTTAAGGACTAACCATCCTTATATCAGCATCCCGTTGTCATCGTGTGTTTGATTAACTCACCACTATCGGGCTTCACGTGGTGTTTTCCATGGTTCTCACTGTTGATACTAATCCCATTCGCAGCAACGGCGTCATAATTCGATCGCGCAACGACTGTCAAGCGAACATGCTCTCCACGACTGAGTACGAAAGCGTAGAATGAGCCAATGCTTTAACCATGTCAGCGTTTACTCGAAAAAATGGGGAATCAACTTACGCTCCGAGGCCATAGACCAATACTTCCAACTTTTTATCACTCATTTCGATAATTGCTCGCCTGGATAAAAAGGTGGTTTCGGTCGGGGTTTATGTGCTACTTTTCCGAAACCCCTCACTTCAGAATAAGCGGGTTTCGTCAGCGGGCTTTTCCCCATGCCAAGCTAAGAGCGTGGGGGTTGCCGAGATGCATTACCGAAGACTAGGATAATCTGTTCCTGCTGCGTGATGTTATTGTCAAGTGTACGTATTTGAAGCCCTTATTATTATCGGCCAGGGTACGTCGGCTCTCTTCATGCTTAGACCCTTTAAGCCAAGCTATGTCGTTGGAGTAATGTCCAGTCTAGCCCGCATTTGAAAAGTGGAAAAAAGGGTTCAGCTGAGGTTAAAGTGTCTGCAGGGATGGGAGTTGGTCTCGTGTCCGTGCGTTATGTCTCATGAGTCAAGGGTGACCCCTTCAGGGTAGGTCGAAGTGTAAGCCCTTCCAGTGATTCTTCGTGCGTTCAATTATTGACAATGGTGCGCCGAGATTTCCCATGCAAACCGGCAGCACTATTTTGCATCTTCACATAGCCTTCGTTTTAGAGAAGAACCTCGCCTGGGCTTAGCTGGGATAATAGATTAGACTCTGTGATTCGGTAACACATGTTTAAAATGCTGACGCTCTGGTGACAAGACACAAAATGGGTCGATAGAGTATAGGGTAGGCTGTCTGCTAGGTCTCGCAGGAAATTGCACGGCTGAATAGATGCATCTTATCTTATCTTATCTCTTCAATCATGTCCTCCAAAAAGCCGTCACTGCTTCACCAAAACGGCACGCACGCCAGGCCGTGACAGATTCCCCATCGCGCAATTCATCACCCATCAACCCTCCGAACCTTGAATAAGATCGGCTTCTTCGCCTTCAATGTCAAACTGGGATTCCTCATCGCAACATCCCCCAAAGCCTCCATCTCAAAATCCCTAACCAGTCCCAGCAGCAAAACCTTCATGTTCAACATCGCCAGCGCCTTGCCGGGACACATGCGCGGCCCGTTGGAGAACGTTTCCATGGCATATGGACTTAGAACAGCACCCTCCCATCGTTCCGGCCTGAATGTCTCAACGTCGTCACCCCAGATCTGAGGATTGAGCTGGATCATGGCTGGTACTATTTGTACCGTCGTGCCTTGGGGAATGTTGACTCCCGCGATGGTCATGTCTGTCTGAGCCTCCCAGGGTATAATCAGGGTCGGGGAGTAGAGGCGTAGGGTTTCGCGGATGACGTTCTCGAGGAAGGGCAGTTCGTCTATCGCTTTGGCGGATATGTCGTTCGTATCTAGCGATTGGATCTCTTTTCGCAAACGATCCTGCGACGCGGGGTTCTTGCCAAGTGCGTATGCTGTCCAAACTAGAGCGCTTGCGGTCGTCTCGTGCCCGGCAGCGATAACCTGCATGGTCTCATCTATCAATTAGCACGACTTTATTGAGTCAGGATCAGAAACCTACTCACAATATCGATCAACTCGTCCTTCGACAGTCTCTGCCTTTCCCCAGCGCTCGCCTCAATCATTCTCGTCAATAACTCGTCCGAGAGCTCGTCTCCGCTTGCAGCCTCCACCTCAGCAGTGCGTTGCTCAATCAGCTCCGCCATCATGGTCCTCAACGCAGCTTTGGCGCGGATGAAGTTCAGATTGGCAGATACAGGCAACCACCGCAGGGGGATGGATGGATTGATGAAGCTTATAATTTGCCCAGCAAGAGGCTGTGCAAGTATGTCGTTGTAGCATCGTTCGAAGGATAGCGGGGAGGATCGGGAGCGAAAGTCGCGGAGTTCTTTGCCGAGGAGGGAGACACCGATAATGTCGAGCGTGACGCGGGTTATGAGGTCTTCGACTATTGAAGGTTAGACAAACGGGCAGTGAAAATGTGACTGATTGCGTACTCTCGATGATTCCATCATCAGTCCGCGCCAAGGACGCTTCGATCTCGCGATTGAGCTTGTCGGAGTAGGCCACAAACGTCGGAAACAGGTTTCGTATACTCGGTCGCGACAATGGTCCTATTCACGTCAACACAGCACGCGGATTAGCACTCTTCCGCACTCACCTGCAATGATGCGCCTCAATCTCTTGTGCTGATCTCCAACACTAGACAACAGCCCGACACCCAGAAACTCCCCTACCAAGGTGTGGAAAAAGCCCGGTTTGGCAAACAGGTACGCATTCGTCTGCAGCACCTCCCGACACGCTTCGAGATTATTGACGAGTAGAAACTCTTGGTTCAGCCAGGAGAGACACCTGACGAAAGGCGTGTCAGGCCAGCGTCGCATCCATTGGAGGTACAGGTCGTTTGGGCCCGCGCCGCGGAGGATGCGCAAAACATGACCGACGAAAAGCTGATGGTCCTATGACGACGGGAGGGAGCGTGTCAGTTCCAGGAGGAGATGAAGGCTGATGGTCGGCGCATCTTACCTCTGGTCCTGGGAGATGTCGCAGTCGCGAAGAGTGCGGGCGGAGGGTATTGGTGATGAAGGAGTAAGAAATGAGGCCAGCAAGACTCAGTGCTATGACTCAGTGGAGTGTCGAATAAGTGGGGTCCATTGCCCTGGAGTTTTAGAGGTGCGCTTCACGAGCAGAAGAGGAACAAAAGCATTTGGCGCAAGGAATATCGCAATGAATGTGACAATGTATCTTGAAAAAAATCTTACCATGAGTATTAGTCTACCACTATTGCTATTATTTATATTCTGCATCACTTGGTAAATGCCGCTCGTCTGGCTCATTTAACTCGGGCGCATGCTTCTCAGGTCGCCGCTTACTCAGATACGGGCGGGCGGGGGGACCACTCCCTGCACCTATTACTGAGGCTCCCGCCGTAACCTTGCACCACCCCCCTTGCTAAGTACGCCGTGACCCAGGCTCCAAAACAGGCGCTATAGCCCATCAGCTATAGTGCTTACAGGGGCACCTCGGATAAAGCCACAGAGGCTACGCCTTCTATAACTCTCCACTGCAGCATTGATCTACGGCAGGCTTCAATTCACAGCTAAAAATTGCCTTCTTGCCACTTCTTTCTTCATTTCAATCGCATGTAGTTAGTGGGCTCTTCAGCGCAATTATTACGGGTGGTGGTCCAAAGTTACAGGATTCGGTTGGCTCTGTGTGCACTGGGACTGATGGTAGTGGTTCCCACGGGCGGGCACCCGAAAGCGAAATGACCAAATGGTGTAATCATGTCTACAATAAAGCTAAAAAGACCCGGAGACGGTCAGGTCTGCGAATGAACAGTACATATGGACATCTTCTCGTGAAGTAAAAGTCTTCAAATCTCAATTAATAAAACCAATTCCAGGCGACAGCTTGTCATAGCTCAACGTTGTCAATAAATTTGTTCCCGCTCACATCTCCATATTTGCTCAGCATCTCATCCGTGCAATCCACCAATTTCTCCCTGTCAAAGTACTCGAGAGTGATGTCCAGAATATGCACCAATGGGGTGCAGATGTCGAACCAACAAGAGTCACGTCCAAGAGGATTCAGGGCACGGTGTGATTCGACCTCCCCCGGTTCAATTTCTCCCTCCTCAATGATGTTCTTGTAGTTCCAGGGTTGATCGAGAGTAAAGTTGCATTGTAGCACGGAACTCCGTTTGTCAACTGGTGTAATCTCTGTCATGGATCGTCGTGTCATAAAAGGGTAATCGGGGTGGTCGGGAGCCGTAAATATGCCTCGGGCCACGATGTCGGAGTTCATGGTTAACCCTGCAATCATAGGCTTCATGATGGTGTTGAAAATTTCGGTTGAGTAGTTGAGATCGGGGTCTCCGTCTAGAGTCAAAGTGTAAGATGCCAAAGACATGCCTTCATCAAGAACCTCCATTGTGTGCACCACTAGCCAGTCGACAAACCCTCGTATGACTGAGGACGTGAATACTTGATGCGACCCCATGTAGTTCTGCTCATCCTCTTCATCAAGTACGGTCTCGGCTAAGTGGGCCACTTGACCAGGTGCAGGTGTATGTCCCCACGTTCTCATGATAAAACTGCGCCATAGGTTGACACGATGGTCGATGTATAATTTCGGGTTCTCCCTACAGAAAGGGATCAAGCCAAGTGGATGACATTCTGGGCGTGGTCCCGAAAGTCGATCTTCGTTGATGATCAAATGATGTATGCAGAGGCGCTGACGCTTCGTAATTTGATTGAGAAACCGTATGGCCACCGAAGAAGCGGAAAAATAGCGTCTTCTTCGATATCGGCAGATTGGACCCCTATAGGCGGTATCGAGGTACGTCTTCTTGTGCCATTCTGGGTCGTCGTCTTCTTGTACCAGATTCCATTCTTCAGCCAGTGCTGTTGCTTGGGCCAGAGAAGGGATCGCCCAGGGAAGGAAGGTAAGGTCGAAGAAATCGAGAGCGGAATGAGACGCAGACCAACCAGGCTTACCCTCATCAACGGCTGCTACAAACTCCCCGGGGCACCTTTCTGCGAAGGCTCGTAGAACTTGAGAAATAGCCTGGTCCAGCAGGTGGGAGTTGCTATCACATCCTCGTGACGCTCCGAGGTCATCCGATTTGAGGCGACCCCTCATATTACCAAAGCTGTAGGGTATTGAAGGGTATCTGGCCTCTCTCGAGATGCATTTTTCAACCTCAGCTTTTACTGCGGCCATGTGTTTACCTAGATCAACACCCGAGTTATGATACAGGTCGGGGGTTATTTGGTGGCGTAAATGTTGTAGAATAGCTAACTGCAAGTAGCTGTAATCCATGACAACCTCTGTCAGATAAAACGCCTGTTTCTGCCAATCTCTTCTGTAAACAGTGGAGAACTTGATGGTGTTGAGACTGAAAGGAAAGTCTTGTGTCTCCAAAGCGATTGAGCGACAGGTCGATCGGAGCGATATGTCGATGGGTTTTCCGCCAGGCTGAACAAGCTTATTCGTATCACCATCGTAAACGTAGCCACCATCGACCGTGAAGTAGTCTTGATAAATTTGGTTGCGGAGTTCTGAGGGTAGCCCTAGGAGGCTTGCCCTGGGAATTTCGGATGATACCATGATGAAGCGATTGGTGATACTGATTATTGAAGATGATGGAAGCTGAGATTGAAGTCTGGTGGTGATGCCATTTTATAGACTGTTCACCTGGGGTCAATGTGAGTCACACAGCGATATTGCAAGAGCCACTGCAAACAAGGTTGAAGCCAACACCAAGCCACACAATGTGACAGGCCAAAGAAGCATCAAGCTTCTACATCTAAAGGAATTGTATTAACTAGTTAAGGTTTTTCTGTGGAGCGAGTCCTGTAAAGCATGTAGATTAAACAACACAATGATAATCGCAGGCTGTGGATGCTAATGCTATTCAAGGTCCGGTCTCAAGGTATGTATCTCGACTCACAAACTTAATATCATGATGATTACCATACAAGCTCTAGAAAAGAGGTTAGCAAAGGAGGGAACCAGTGAAACAGAGAGGCGTCGCTCATCTTCCCCCTTTCACAGGTTAGTTGCCAAACACTTTCTCATCGAAATAAGATGAATCCGACAACCGTACAGCACGATTGCCGGCGGATTAGCTATGGCTAGTTGTTCGTAGTAAGATTGATACATACCATCCGTCAGAGCAACAATCGCCCTTGGGCACTGTCGTGCCCAGGAGAGTATCTACAACAACTAAGTTTAAGTTAGTAGCAGATCAACCATCATTATGAAATGGATTGTTTACCGACCCAGCGATGACCAACATCAACACCACACACCCAAGGTGGATCGAGAAGTCAAAAGCCTATAAATACCTCAAAAAGGATAGCCCCAACAGCGAATCGATCATGAAAGACCACCAGGTCTTTGCTAAATATAAACGATTAGTTAACGCCTGCATGGAAAGAAACTTATCACTCACCGCTAGCCCTTCTTATCTGCGAGGCCATGTCCATCATCATCCATCAATATACCACTCCGGCGATGTTCGGAGCCTTGCTATCGAAGAAGAACGCACTCAAGGCCCTCTATCACGCCGTCACGAGTCGCAAGGATAGCGACCGAGCCGGCAAAGTTGATGTCACGAAATTGAAAGACCTTAGCTGGTTAGTAATGTCTCAGATAAATAAGAAAAGGAACCTGTCGAACTTGAGTCCGTTTTTAGTAGGAAAGGACTTGAAGACGGGGCGAGGGTAGGTTAGTACCCTGCAAAGCTAAGGGGCTGGCTGGACTCGTCAGATTGCATTCGCTCATGTTGAGATCTTGCGAACAGGGAAGACTAACGGAAGGGTTTTAGGAGGAAGGGGAAAAGCTTGCAATTAACGTCGTGGGTTTCAACACGATAAGATTAATCACAATGGCCTTTTCCCACGTCAAATGGGAGATAAGGCGACCATTTGAAAGGCGGATTTTGTGGGTATATAACGTAAATCCACCCAATCAATACCAGACATCTTAAATCAGGCTGTGTTGTCACGCCACATTAGTGGCCTCCCCTTAGAGCCTGAATCATAATTGCAGTATCTCTGGCGTTTCCCCTCATTTCATAGCCTAATCTCATGAAAACCTGAAAAAGACACATCTGGATTCATCCTTGAGCTACAGGCTTACCAAGATCTAGGCGTGTCATTGCGCCTATTACTTCCGCATTTTCGCCCAGCTGTCCCTTTGTGATAAGCAAGCCCGTCATCCGTAGCTTGTTTTTCGTTAGGAAGCCTCTTATGGACCCTGTCTCCACAATAGGACTGGCTTCCGGAATCTTAACATTCCTCCAAGCGGCCCTTAAAC
Source organism: Fusarium incarnatum (assembly GCA_004367075.1). Classification (NCBI taxonomy): domain Eukaryota; kingdom Fungi; phylum Ascomycota; class Sordariomycetes; order Hypocreales; family Nectriaceae; genus Fusarium; species Fusarium incarnatum. The sequence continues at coordinate 142,039 of QGDZ01000053.1, forward strand.
TCACGAAAGTAGCTTACGAGATACACAGCTCACTCGATGGTGTATTAGATGATAACAGGCATACAGAGAGTTTGACGGATCGAGTCAAGGAAGCAGTGGAGAGACTGGATACTGGGAACAGCAGGCCTTTAACAGAACAGCAAAAGTCTCTTCACTTTCTCGCCAAGAAGTGCCAAGTGCTTTCAGTAGAGCTAATCACTGTTCTGAATGATATTAAGCCAAAAAGGAAATCTTCAACTCTCCTCAAGGCGTGGAAAGCCACCAGGGCGGTTGATCGGATCAGAAACCTCGAGCGCAGGCTGGGAGATTATCGTGGCCAGCTTACCATGGCACTGGTTGAGTTGGCAAGGTAAGCCCTTTTTGTTTCCCTACTTTTCGAATAATGGCCGACAAGAAATAGATCTGAAGCCACTAATAACTTTCGAGACCTACTCTTGCTCGGTCAGGAGAACGCAATCCAACTTGAGGCTTTAACAAAAGCCTTAGAAAATTTGCGCCATGGTGAAATTACGGACAAGATCACGGACATTGGCAGCCAGGCTTCCAACCAATTACGGCAACTTCTCAACATCGACAAAGAGGCTCTCCGCGTTATCACACAGCAATGTATATTGAAGAGTCTGGAGTCAAGAGGAATCAATAGCAGATATGACGCCGTACAGGAAGCTCATAAAGACACATTCAAGTGGATCTATGAACCAGTAGATATGGTCGCAGATCATTGCAGGTATATCGAGGCCCACAAGGTAACGTTGAATCTCGTGGAACTTAGAAAATTGGCCAACTAAACCTTCTACAGATACAGCAAGAGACCCGGGAAAGGTTTATGAGCTGGCTCTCATCCCCGTTGTCCGAGTCCCCAATCTTCCATATATCTGGAAAGCTTGGATCAGGGAAGTCAACCCTGATGAAATTCCTCTATCGCCATGACAGGACCCAGGGGGAGCTTCAAAAGTGGGCAGGTAAGGTGCTCATATACTATATTATCAAGGAACAGATTCTCACCCTCATAGGTTCTAAATCGCTTGTTTTTGCCAATTTCTTCTTTTGGAGACATGGCTCGCCACATCTAAGAACTATATCTGGTCTATGCTGCTCGCTTCTACACGATGTTCTCAAGAAACGCCCTGACCTCATTGCTGATATCCTCCCGGAGTGCTGGGAGCAAGCACAGCTGGCGCCATGGCATATACAGGATGGGTTGATCATATCAAAAGATGTAATAAAAAGTGCACTACAGCGGCTCCTCAATAACGAGCGAATCTTTGATAGTCACCGATTCTGCTTCTTCATTGATGGACTCGACGAATTCGAGCCTGGTGTCGATAGTGGCTTGGACTATATTGATTTAGTCAGAACCCTTCGTCTTTGGACAGTTCGAGCAACCGGAAATCTCAAACTCTGCGTGTCAAGTCGGGAGGATCCAGTTTTTATGACTGAATATGATCAGAACCCTGGCTTTCGACTTCAGTACCTTACCAGACTTGACATGCAGAACTACGTTCGTGATCGCCTCACAGATATGAAGAATCCAGAGCTTCGAGATGAGTTTGTGCATGAAATTCCCGATCGTTCGTCAGGCGTGTTTCTATGGACTTATCTCGTTGTCACCACTATTCGAAATAAGTTGTCGCACGAAGCTAGCGATGCAGTACTAAAAGAACAGCTTAATTCTCTTCCGCGCGGGGTTCAAGATCTCTTTGAGCATGTTCTGAATAATCTCGAATCAAAGGACCAGGTAAAGACTTTGAGAACAATAAGCTTGCTTCCAATCGCCAACTCCTGTGTGGGGTTATCATTGCTTGCATTCTCATTCATGGACGATTACGAAAAGGATCCAACGTTCTCCATACGAAACGATCTCACAAATGACAAACCAGATGAAAAAACCCTCCAGAAGCGGCTTCATGGTATTTGCGGAGGGCTAATCGAATGCCACTACGATAATTCCAATTCATCGAATTGGCTTGCATTCGTTCATCGATCTGTCCCTGACATGTTCCATGCAAATGCACAGGTACCAGAGTTGAGTAGTCGAATGGATAATGCTCTCGACGAATGGGACGCCGTCGATGCCTATTCACACTTATGCTTCGCTGCTATCAGGGTTTCAGACATGGAAGAAATAGCAGTGAAGTATGACTGTAGGCGTATTATTCGGATGCGCCTCACAGAAAAGGTCGACCAGTCACCATACAGATTCCTAGAGTATCTGTCGACATGGATCGACAACAAATGGCCGATCATTCCACAACCCGCATGTGAATCGCATTTGGAAAGGCAGTCAGAGTGTGTTTCCATCCTCATCAACACACGAGGCCTCTTCATAGGCTCTGAGTGCACAGGGCCTATTTCACATAGGCTCTATCTCTGTACAGCCATGATAGCAGCAGAAGAGGGTCTCAAGGAGTTTTTCGAATGGAAGACTCGGAACGATCAAGATATTTCTCGCGAGCCATTGAGAAGGCCACTGACCGCCCTGGCTGTTCTCGAGTCATGGAGATGGTATTACTTCTTTCGGTTTCCGCTTATAAGCATCCATCACAGGAGCGATCTGATCCCAGATCCTTTCAGGGCCAGTGGTCCTCGTCCCACCCGCTTTGCAGCTAAATCAGATGCGTTAACAATCTGGCAAATATATGTCGCGCGATTTCTTCTTTCTGATGGCGAGTTCTATACATGGACTTGGCAGGTACTTGAAAGGTTCCTAGAAGAAGGACTTGATTTATATTGTGAAATCCAAGTCGAAACCGACGGAGATGCGGCGGTATGTTTGTCAATTTCCTTCCCAGAAGCGAAAATCTACTATCGTGAAGAAGAACCGAACTATGATGGTGTGGAGATTCTGTTGTTGAGAAATGTTGTGGGCTATTACCAAAGATGCAGAGGTAAGACAAGGCTCGAATGGGGACAGAGCTTCAACGAAGTCGTTTCGCTTCGTGAAGTGATCGCATCATCTGAGTTCAAAGGTCGCAGCCGATTGCTAGAGCTGTTAGACCATAACGACAAAAGATCGATGAACTCCCAAACTAAAACGGATCACCAACCATTTTTAGGTATTTTTCACCCTCAGCACGAATCTACCTATTAGCTAATCGCCCAATTAGCGCTCGGGGGTGTGGTGGGTATCTTTTGCGTCCTTTGTCTGCTCATATCAATTATATTTGGGTGATAAACCCCAGACAATAACATGAATGGCAGCCCTAGAAGAACTACCTCAGGAAAGAGGGCCGGGACAGCCCGCGTGATTCTGAATCGCGCTTAGCACCCAAGGAGGAACTTGATGAACGCCGATGGGGTTTATTGTATTTGGGAAAGTTGCCAAGAAGCTTTGTCGCATCTGTGTTAAATGATAATAATCCCGAATAAGTAGATAGATATCTGTTGATTAACGGAAACCTGCTGAACCAAGCTTGAGAGTGTGCTTGGCCTCAAAACTCTTGAGAGCTATCTCACATGATATCCAAACATCCACAGTGAACGAGCTCAGTCTGGCGTCATCAGAAAGAAGAAGCTCGGTCGGAAGTGACTCGAGGCCATAGAATAGTTGCTTCATCCTTGCATCGATGGTTCTGCTTTGTAATATAGCATTCGCATTCATGCACGACATATGCATCAAAACCAGTGGAATATCTTCGGCTTGAATTGTCCTTCTAGATTGAAAGAGAGAGTGAGCCTTAATAAATCTCGCTGCTCGGTCAGCATGTCCGGCATTAATCTAAAGAATTGCTCTAAAGGATCGCACATACAACTGACCGGAGTTCGTACGTAATCTTCGTACTCTTCGGCATGCAAATGGTTCTTCAAATGTGTCAAGTGTTGATGCCGCACCGGCTTACCGAACGGCTCAGATTCTTGCACACGCTTACTGACCTTGGGCCTAGGTTTGCTCCTACGCGGAATACACTTGCGGGCTGATCGCCTGAATTCTTTTGGAATCCTAGTTATAAGGTATTCCCAGAAGTCGCCAGAGCCATGCAAATAATGGCGACTGTGATTTAATAACTTATCACCATCCGTCTATCCTTGTAAAAGCTACACATGAACTCCCTATACCGTCAACTCTAAAAAAGCATGCTAACACAGAAATCTATAAATCCTCTTCCATCGAGGCCACCCCAATCTCTCCTCTCTCTCCTGCTCATTCATGACATGCACCCTCGCATACCTCCACCCAGTCTCAACATCCATCTCCTCCACTCTCACAATCCTAGTCCGATACCAAACCTTGTGACAGACATAGAATGTCAAGATAATCGGTATTGCTAAAACCTTGAGAAAGAAATTCTGCACACCGCTGGTGTTGGCGTCAGGCACGTATACAGGCGACGCCGCAATCCAGATCTGCGAAGCAAGAACGCCAACGTATCCGATAAATGCACACCACGACCCTGTGACTCCCACGTGTGATGTAAACGGTAGCTGTTCCACTTCCTGTTTGTTTTGGTACTGCCACGCTGAGCGGAAACGGATGTGGCAGAGACAGATGCTTCCCCAGGTGAATAGTGTGCTTAAGGCGCTGATGGATAAGAGCCAATTGAAGATGGCGTCGTGGGAATCGACATCAGCGAGAAAGGCGAGGAGGCCGATACACGATGCGAAGAGGATGGCCACGAGAGGACGTCCTTGACGATCAACATACGCAAAGACCTGCGGCGCATGAGACTGCTCCGCCAAAGCAGCCAAAGTCCTCGAAGACCCAAACACCGCCGAATTCCCAACACTAACGACAGCAATCAAAATAACAGCATTCATAATCCCAGGCAAAATCGAAGTGCCCGCCTTTTCAATGGCAATAACAAACGGACTGGCCGTCGCATCAGCCACATTATCACCACCGACAAGACGCCCATCGTCAGAAGGCACCAACAAGCCCACGAGCAAGAGCGCCACGAGGTAAAAGATCATGATGCGCCAAAAGACTTGCTTTATCGCTGTCGGGAGGGATTTTCGAGGGTTGGCTGTCTCGGCGGCGGCGAGACCGATGAGTTCTGTTCCTGTGAAGGAGAAGGCTGATGTGACTAAGACGCTGCAGAAGCCTTTGAAGCCGTTTTTGAAGGCGCCAGGGTTGCGCCAGTATTTGCCACCTATGTAATGGCCTTCTGGCTCACCACCGATGTTTATCACGATGGCGAGAAGTCTGTAGGGGTGTCAGTTGAGGAGTGCGAGGGGTCGTTAGATGATACTTACATAAAGCCAACGATGGCAGTGATTTTAATAAGGGAGAAAATAAACTCGGCTTCTCCGTATGTCTTGACGCCGAATAGATTGATGATGACGATAGTAAGTAAGAATATAGCCACAAAGACTGATTTGCTAATGGCTTCGTTCCAGTAGCTTATCGTAAAAGCACCAGCGATGATTTCCAAGGGTAGAACAAACAGCCATTGCAGGCAATAACTGCAGGGCATGTGGTCAGTACAAGACAAATAGACAGTTTGATAAAGCAACTCACTTCCAACCCATAGCAAATCCCCAAGACGGATCTAGAAACCGCGTCGAAAACGCTGAGAACGAGCCAGCTATAGGAAACGCCACACAAAGCTCACCAAGCGACTGCATCGTACAATACTGCATTGCACCGATAAGAATATATGATAACAACACGCTGGCTGGACCACCTCTGTATAACGAACCGCCTGAAGCGACGAATAAACCCGTTCCTGCAAGGTTAGCTTATGAATGAGAACGAACGAGCGCCTTACCTATAGCGCCACCAAAGGCAATCATCTGTAAATGTCTCCCTTTCAACTCCCTCGCCAGCGCTGTATTCGCCGTTTTCGCATTCGCAGCTCTTATATCATAGAAGCGCTCTGGCGCATCGGTAGGTAAATAACCCGGTCTGGGCTCGGCGCGTCTGAAGCCATCGATCCAATTGTCATTTGCGCCCATCTCTATGCGCGTCTCATCGTCTTTCATTTTCTTCACTGTCGAAAATGAAAGGCGGGGTTGGGAATGAGAATTGGTTTGTCGTAGTTGGGGTGACGAATGACGTTGTATGTTGTCGTAAATGTCGTCGCAAAGATTATTTAGCGACGAAAAAAAAAATCTTGATTAGCTTCTGGAATGCTTCTAGAAGGTTTTTTCGGGTTTGCCACGGGTCTAAGCTTGATGACCGCTAATGGACAAGATCGTCCTGGGATGGTGATAGAGATAAGTTCATGTTTTGGAGAAGTAGAAATTGGAAATGACATAAAAAAAGTTTGCGGGGAAATTACCGGTGAGTGAAAATGGAGGAAGGGCGCGTTTCAATCGAGATGAGATCAGCGAGTTACCGGGTTGATTGATGCTGTGCTTGGCGATTGTTATCTTATCGCATCGTGACAAAATGGCTCAATATGCATGTTGTAGTAGTGGTACTTGGATAATATGTCAGCTCATCGCAAGATCAGGTATTTCTGCCCATGGGGAATTCATCTTTTATCCACACTGGGTCTGGGGTTGAAGCCATCGTGGTGGGTTTTATGTTGCTGTTACGTACAGGAATTGGGGTAAGCATGTCATGAAGACACACGGACCATCATAAGAGACGAAATAGTCTAGGCATTTTATGAACTCTTGGACGATCACTTAGGTTGCTTTATTCTGGCGCCCTAAACCTTAGAGAACAATTATTCTGTCGCTCACGAAAGATCTCAAATCTGACAAAGTAAATGGTGGTATCCAAAAATATATACAAGAAATTGTTAACGCCAATCAATTTGAAGGCTGCGCTCTCTGCACTTCCCTCGAACCACCCGCAATAACAGCCGTAGGAGGTTCTTTATACGCAAACTCATCCCGGGGAATATCCATCGACTCCCCCTGCAACTGATCCCTCGTAATCAACGAGTCGTGACTCTGCGTCGGACTAACAGGTCTCTCCCCAGCACTACTCTTGGACACAGAATCATGCGTCTTGGCCCAAATCCCCTCCGTCGTGCGCACAGGCATCTCATCCTCATTCTCCCATTGACTCTGTGCCCGGTTCGTGAGTCTCGTACCCTGCGACTGCGACCTCGAGTTTGAGTAACCGTCATAACTTTCAGAATCCTTATACTTCTTGCGCTTGACGCCACTGTCGCGAAGGAATGAGCCGAGCGCCACGATGTTGCCTACTGCCGTCGCTGCGAGGATCTCTATGGATGCCCACATCGTGCGGACAACTTGGCTGCCGTTTGCTTGAAGGATGCGCGGGATGCGGTAGAGTGTTATTCCAACTGTCAAAAGCCCAAAGCTGAAGAGCATGATGAGGAGAACCTTGCGCTTGGTGGGGATTTGCGTGGAGAGGATGATGGGGATGGGGAAGGCGATGAGAAGAAGATCGGTCAGGGCGTTGCAGGAGCCCATCGTGAGCATTTGTATAAATGCTTGGCGGCATTGAGGGCCTGCGTCGGGCGTGACTTGCCAGTAGTGAGGGAAAGGTTGGCATTCGGCGAGATCGCTGATGACGACGGCGAGAAAGGTTGCTGCGAGGGTACCGCGGATGGCGTGGATCATAATACGATGTGATCTTCGTCGGGTAGCGCCAGCAAGACGCTCAAAGAATTCGAGGGTAGTCAGTTTCAGAACCCAAAGTCTACACCTGTTAGCATGCATCCCCTCAATAACAATGTCTCACATACACAGCAGCGTAGAATACTCTACTAGCCATAACCATTCGACTTCCGAAAATCCTCTTCTCGATATCCTCATCGCTTAGATCCAATCCATCCAAATTAACATTATTAGTGCCATTCTTGAGCACGAAATGCACGCAGACTGCTCGTAGAATAAGCGGTACAAGTGCTGCGGCGGCGATGATATCCTCCTTGAGTAATTTCTCGACGCGAACGTATCGACCAGCGAGTCGGGTGAGGATGATGGCTGTACAAAAGACTGTGATCCACCACGAGACCAACAGCGTCGGTTTATCCTCCTGAAAATCTCTGGCGTCAGGTGCTGTAGAGTAGAGCGACATTGCGAAAGCGCAGGGCTATGCGCCCGATGGATATTTATCAAAGGCCAGGAATGAATGTAATTGTCTAACAATCGCTGGCAAACAAAACAAGAAAACGAAAAAAAGCAATGAATGGAAAGAGGTGGGGGAAAAGCAAAGTCAAGGGTTCCAGGAATGCGGGACATAATGAATTCCCAGCATATGGGATGGCGGATGGGTGACAAGTGACAAGGGGGTGTGGTCCAGACAAATCATATCGCCGAAGTAGGACAAGACGTTGGGAATGGTCAGCTAAAAAGCGGCGCAGCTCAATCCGCTATCGCACGTCACCCAACCGTTCAAGTCAAGCTAAGCTAATGCCAGGGGCACGCCACCCATAAGCAATAAAATGACCAACCACTCACACACAATACGCTGATAAGACAAGTCGAGTTTCAATAGCTGCAACTTGTATGATAATACTGAGATTTATCGTCTGTCGGAGTTACAAGTACAAATGGGTGAAACTATTCCCGATGGCTCGGACATTATCCATGTCGCGTCGTATCATCAAGAATGGCGACAGTTACATCGACGAGGTCCTGACAGCCAGGGGTATCGCATGGCGCCTTCCCAGAATTACCATTTACAGCGAGGTGCATTGCGAAGTCGGCGAGCGGAATCTTTTCCCCTGTGGCGCCATCAATCAATCTGAGGTAAGCGCGTATACAGTGGACTGATAAAGATATTTGACCGATAAAAAACGAACCAATGATTGAAACTATCACTTTGTCCCCCCGACAAGATCGGTCTAGCGTTTAAGTGTTGGTTGAGACATTGGCTGGTTCACACGTGGAAATAAGCCCCTAATCACAAGCCAAGATCCCGAAGGATTCATGGCGCGGTACAGATATTTCTCACATGTCGTTGTCTCACGTCAATCTCTCGCCAAAACCTGGGGAAATAAACATTTGATCAAAGCATTCCTATTATTCAAGTCTGGGGATCGCCTTGTAAGGCCAGCCAAAGAAAATTATTGTCGTTACATAAACGAGACGTAAAAGTTTGAGATGTGTCGCTCGTAAAGGTGGAGTTGTTTTTCTCGTTCGCTTCAAGGTCGAGGTGGATTCTCGGTCGGCCTTATTGGTGGAGTAAGAATCCCTGCTCAGGGGATTTTGTCTAATCTTCATCGAGGTTATCAGCTGTCGTCTGCCTTCCTGAATTAATCTAGACTCGGATTTGACTTTCAGCCATTTTTTGAGACGAGCCGAGGATTGAAATTCTGGAACGTGTGTCTTGAGCCATGAGACAAAATGTGGAATGCCACGTTTCTGGGCTTTGTGACTAGGCTTGATTAGGTTGTTGCTTGGGCCAGCTTGTGAAATCTTGAATTCGCCATCAATGCCTCAATCCCTCCATCACATGCTTGCAAAATTTATCCGCAGTGACTCGCCATCCACTTCAAGTGAGAATTTTATCGCATTATAGATTCTCAGTTCTTGATGTCCCCTTTCAATAATCTAGCCCCTCTTGCCAGCATCCAACATGATACCACTCCGCTGGGTCCTCCCGCCATAGCGTCGGCCTTTTAACGATTAGCTTCCCCGAACCGGTAGATCCTCCGGATTGGCGTTCTGAAAGAGTTCAGCTTGCGAAACAAGACTTCGCTAGCCACGCCGATAGCGGAATTGTGTCGTGTGGGTTTCATCCGCAAATAGATTTTTCTAGAGCTATAGGGTAATTGCAGTGGATGGTGCCAAGGTGCCATGGAATGGGAGGATTTCAGATGGAAACCTAATAGCAACTGGAATTTGATTGCGTGGAATTGATTTTCATATGGGTATCATCTGAGCGACAAGGAGGAGTATTCTATAATTGTTCGTTGTACTAACTTGAGGCACTTTGAGGATCGAGTTCTGCAGTGTGACCGAATAAAACAACTGAAAGTAGGGCGCTGGCTTCTAGCACTTGTTTCCAGATACACAGTCGCCTCTTGGCGAAAAATATCACAGCAAAGCCAAATAATCCTGTTGTCATGACCATAACCGTCGTAAAACACAGTTTATCCGCTGGTGAAGTGACATTTTCTTCTTTTGATCAAACACTTTGTGGTATACACAAAAAAAGAAAACATACAACAGTGAGGATTCCCCNNGGACGGGATCCCGTATTTTCCAAGAGCTGTGGTCGTATGTGATTGAGAACCTCTAAGTGTTGGTTTATATCGGACACGCCATGACGGTTTGTTGAACGCGATTGTTAGGGTGAATGTGCACGTAAGCGGCTTGCGGTGAAATATTGATCCGACTAAGCTTCTGAGTGACACAGACCTCGGAGTTGGGGAATTACATTCGCTTTCTGGTTTTAGGTGTCTCCATTTGCATTTGAATCGTTTTCGAGTATACCAATTAGTCTTTTTAGCAATTCGAAATAACTAACTCATATAGCCAGCTTAACCTTTAATATAGTTTATCCATTTTCAGAGGGCTAGATACGTGCGCATCCAATACACTTCAGACGGGACACTGACTGAGAACCTTATTCTTGAGGACTCAAACTCAGGGAAATTGTGAGTCACAAGATCAACATGACGCACAAGCTTTTGACGTGATAGCCTTGTTACACAGAAAACAGCCTTCTGGACAATGTCTTCGAGTATAAGAAACTGTCGCTAATCCACCATCTTTTCTCTTCATCACATCCTGATACTTCCTTTGGCGCACAATATCATCCAGTGGCCAATTCTTCCAAAGCTACCTTCACATTCACCCCCCCGCAAGCACCGCAACCAGTGAACCAAGTCAGTCACCAAAACAAGTGGCATACAGCTGGCTTAGTGATAGAGATTTCATCGCTCAACAACCTTGGCAAACAATCATCTACAATGGCCCCAGAAACAATTTTTCAGCTCAAAAGCTTTACCGTACGCCCCTACAAAGAAAGCGATACCGAATCCCTCACCAAAGCAGCAAACAATCCAAAGATAGCACGATGGTTGCGCAACACATTTCCGAACCCATATACAATCCCCGACGCCAAGAAATGGATATCCATCGCCAATACCCCTCCACTCCTCGACTTTGCAATTTGTTCGCCAGATAGCTCAATCGTCATCGGTGGCATCGGTCTCAAAGCACGAGACGATATTCACTACCGCACTATGGAAATTGGGTACTGGATTTGCGAAGAGTATTGGCATCGCGGTATCGCTACCGAAGTCGTCAGCGCCTTCTCCAAGTGGGCCTTTAAGAATTTTGAGCATTTGGTGAGGCTGGAGGCTGAGGTTTTTGAGGGAAACTTGGCAAGCTGTCGCGTTCTTGAGAAGTCGGGCTTTGAGTTTGAAGGGAGACAGAGAGCGGCCATTGAAAAGATGGGGGTTGTCATGGACGCTTTCATATATGTCAAAGTAAGACAAGGAATATAGAGTCTCGAGGAACATGACTAGATCAATATCAACGTTTATCACGTTCTGATCTGTTTACCTCAGCATGAGTCTGATGAAATATAATGAAGACAACATTCAAGTGAAGCTGCGAGATGCACGGCCATCGAACACCCAAGTCTGGGGGTCCCGAAACTAGAGCGCGTTTTGCAAAACCGCATGAACGATTTTAGCAATGGCCAAACACTTCTCCTCCTCAAATTTCCTCCCCACAATTTGAATTCCAACAGGCGCTCCATCATAAACAGAAGCGTCGTCTACGCGTGTCAGTCTACTTTCCATTCTGTATCAGGGTGACTCACAGGCTTGCCAGTTCTTCTTGTCCAAATCACCCAACGGTTTATACGAATCGTCAAATACATCAATGGCCGCATCTGCTCGGATGGTGGGGATGATGACAGCTGAATAGTTCGTTACGTTCATCGCGTCGGTGTATGCTGTGCTCTAGTCAGCGTTGGAATTGACAGCTCAGGATTTGTAGATCTTGCCTCCGTGGTAGAACTTCCCGGGAATCACAGCTGCGTGTGGTGCAACCGGCATTAGAACTGCATCCACAATTTGTCCTGCACGGGTTAGTATATCTGTAGTTGCTCAGAATGTCACTTACCATCGGAACATTCAGTCGAATTCCAGTAATCTGAGTATTCGCGCTCATATTCGAGACCCTGTAGTGTTAGGTCCTGGTACTTCAACAACCCTGTCGGACCTTTAAGCGGAAAGTCAAGGTCTGGTACTAAAGGTTCGCCCGAACGGTCTAGGTGACTATGAATGTCATGTGCTCCATCAGCAGAGAAGAATCCGCCCTAGGGGGAATACATTAGCTGCGTGTCGTGATATAAGAAAAGAAGAACTTACCAGTATGTTTGTGGCTCTTTCTTGCGATGGCGGGTCCCAGTCCACTACCTAAAAGGTGTCAATGCAAAGTCTAGGCGATTTAGATATAACTCACCTTGTGACCAGCCTTTCTCAGAGCATCGACTACAGCATGTAGACCACGAAGAACAGGTGGATGAGGTCCTACCATTCCGTCCGACCAAAGCACACCCATCTTCAAAGGCTTCTGCCCGGATCTAGAATTGCCCTTCTGATCAGCTCTCGAGGAATACGAAGCCATCATCTCCTCTCTGAACGGAATTGGTATGACGGCAGGATCTCGTAGCCATGGCCCCGCGCCGAGAACGGACTTGAACACAACCTCAAGGGCCTCAACCGATGTACCCATGAAACCAACCGTTGACCGATAAGTATCTTGTCCAGGATTCGTATTCGCAACGTCGCGGTACGAAAGTCGATTTGAAGTAGGTTTGATGGAGAAGATACCACAGAAACCAGTTGGGATGCGTAATGATCCACCGATATCTGTACCGACGCCAACAGAACTCCCACCCAAAGCCATCAGCGCAGCCTCTCCCCCGGATGAGCCACCACAGGACAGATTTCGGTTGATTGGATTCAAAGTCTCACCAATGAGGTTGTTCTTAGTTTCGCCAAAAAGTAGTGTTTGGGGCAGACTGGTCTTGCAGTATAGCACTGCTCCCAGTGATAGCAATTCTGTAACAAGCTGACTTTCCACTTTGTGAGTTTCCTCTTCGGAGACTCCCAGATTGCCTCCGATCCAACCGATATATCCCATCGTGGTATCGACACCTTTGACATGGAATTGATCTTTGAGACTGATTGGTAGTCCGTGAAGAGGTCCAACTGGTTTGTTGTGCTTGGCGAAGTAGTCGTCAAGGTACTTTGCGCGCTCAAGTGCTTGATCGAAGAAAATCTCATGCAAACAATTATTCTGACATGAGTTAGTAACTATTGTTTGCCTGACTTCAATAACCCACAATTTGATGCGCAACAGCCGCCCTCCTGCAAAAAGCTGTTGCAACCTGAACAGCCGACCATTTCTGTTCCTCCAGAGCCTTCAAAAGCGGTACACTTGTCATCGACGTGATGGAAATCTCATCTTTATCTAGAAATTGCTCGATGAATGAGCCGGTGATGTCGCGTTGTTGACTCGCCCGTTCAAGGTCGTCTGCGGATAACCTCCATTCCGGGCGGATCTTGTCTAGAGTCTCAGCCCGCTTTGTGGCCGCACGATCTTTCCAAAAAGCTTGTGACATGGTCAGTTTGGTTCAGGTTGTTTGTGGCACTTGTGGAAAGGTTGAGATGCTGTGACTAGGACGGCGAAGGTAAGAAAGAACAAAGGGCGAAATGAATGACGATGACATTGCTATTTGTGAAACACGGCACATGTGACCCTACGGCATAGACTCAGTTACTCCCTTTGGAATTGAGGGGGCACCCCTCCGTTTCCGCCCGGCTCTCGCTAAAACAACCTACCCTTGTGAATGGAGTTAGGACCCTTGACGCCAAGAGATTTAGTCCAGGAACTGTGCTCGGATGGGTCCATCGCAGAGCCGCAAGTTCCATTGACTCCAAGATTCTCGTCGCTAAACTATCCCTGACTCGGCACCACAATCAACAATACAGGCGCGACCTGCGAATACATCTCCTACCGCTGCCTTCCGAGTTCGGATTTACGGGCAGTGCTATACGTTGTGATTTTAGACCTGTCAGACCAGTTCTTATAAGAAACCAATATGCCGTGTCGGGGATGCGCTGTGAACCTTGGGAGCGTACCGAATGGTATCGACACAGTTCCCTGAACTCCCAGTGCAGACAGGTTGAATGTCCATTAATCGACACGTGTAAAACCCTACCTCTCAATGAGTTTTATTTTGACCGCTCGGCTTGTCACGCAATACCTCTTTGATGGAGCATCCTACCAGCGACGATCTGTGTGCCGATTTGTTCCTTCATGACTGCTGACACAGTCTGTCTCAGACACCAACATCAACCTGATTTTCGAGCGCGTCACTCAATTACGTTTAAATCCCCGTTCTTTGGTCCCGGCAAGCGCGCAAGCTTGCCCCCTCTAGTCGGCGAGGCGTTTGAGTCTGTCGGCCCTGTGTACTCTGGCTTCGAGGCCACAGAATGTCAAACTCGTGTTGTGCCCGACCTGCTTATGTACCCCTTGGTATCACCGCAACACTTCCTGTACGAGCACCAACTCAGGGGGAAGAACCACAAACACCGTATCGCGCCTCGCGTACTCAGTCTTCTCGAACTAGCCAGTCTCCTACGCGAGCTGTGATGGTGATATCGTCTCAGACCTACTCGAACCTGTTACCGTTGATGACGAAGCTAACATGGAGTCTAGTGGCAGAGTTGTAGATCATCATTAGGCCTTCGCGATAACAATTTGAAAACTCGAGTGTGTTTCCGTGTTTTCTTCTAGGATTTGCAAACTGACTCTTTGGTTGGCAACTGCAGTAGCCCTGTGTCTGGATACATCGTCATCGAGAATCCATCCACTCAATCTTAGACTGCCCTGATTACTAGGATTCCTGGCGATGGTGACTTTAACTACTTGTTCAAGGGGGCTGCTGAGAAGTGGCTGAACGTCATCTGCACCATCTACCCTACAACCTCGATGGGAACAAGTCGATCGGATAATGACGGGAACACAGAGCATGAAATTGATGCACGTAGTAGTCAAGGTTCCCATCCCCAATTTCACCAACTTCGCACCAGGCCATGTTATGCAGCCGCGCACTGTTCGCCTCAACGTCCTCGACTCTCTCTTTCAGTAAGACCCGGCTGCTTCTCACAACAAGCTTTCATGGCTGCCGTCATGCCCCTGGAGTCTCTGCAACTGCAGAGCTGGACAGCGCATCCGACTCTAGGATCATGGTAGTCTTGCAGGACCGGCGTCATGTCATTTGTGAGTCTACTTGCGCCTCCCCCCTCTCTCACTTGAGCCTCGAGATTGGATCTTATCAGGCGAAATTCGACGCCACAGCCGACAAACGCTCCGCACCAGTCACGACTATCGTCTGTTCAATCCAGCGACCCCCTCTCTTCTTCTAGACCCGCGATATCCCCAACACACGAGCCAGGTTCTTCTCCGTGGCCTAATCTGCTTTGATGAAGCTTCGATGTATCACAAGACTTTGGTGACAGATTAATGACAGCGGGTATAGCGGGGGGTTCACGATGTGGGGGTCCCAGAACACAGTGAATCACAGTCGGCGGCAGGATACGATAGATTTCGGGGATCAAGACGAGCTACAGGGCACCACAACGATTGCTTCCCACATATCGCTTACTTTATTAACAGTGACGGCCTCGTCAATTCGATAGATCCCTAGAGGATCAGATTGATGCTCGAGGTTATGGTCCCAACGTCTAGGACCGTCTTGTTACCCACCCTTGAACAGATGCTACCAGTGATGAATACGATAAGTACTATCTGATGAGCGGTCACCATGTCCGCACCCCTTTCATTTCATCTCTGCGGTGTAATCTTACATCTTGAAGTCATGCACAACAGAAGTCGTTCGAAGAGGCATGTTATGTGCATTCATTTCCAAATGCCATGGAAAAATGTTATGAGCTTTAGAGGGTCTTAGCTGGCCGAAAAGCTGATCACATATCATCAATCAGAATCCTGTCCATTACAATAAATGCGGGTATGTTCTCGATAGCTTTCCAGTTCCTGACAGACGAGCGACTAAATTTAACATCCATTACTATCAGATAAACAACGAGTTCATCCAGCTTGCAGACGGTATAGCGCAGGGTTGATCGCGCTATCCTCGGATATCGTCGATAGTCTTGGAAGTCTTGCAGTAAAGCCTCTTGAAACCGCCATAAATAACACTTGGGCCATAATTGCAGAAATATTTTCCCTCGTCCGTCTTAGTGTAGCATTTGCCAATCTCCTTACCGTTCTTGTCGACGAGACTGTTGCTTCGGTGCTTGTAGAAGGCTAGTACCAAGTCAGTCATCTGCAGAGAGCTGTGCCCAAGTTAACTTACTCCAGTGCGCGTTCTCGTTGAAGTGCATCTCCATCTCATCGATTGAACCATCGGCACCACACGTGCCCTTACAGCGAATACCAAATATGTTTCCGCTGACATCGCCTAGGTTGCTCCATCTCTGCGCATCAAGGGCCTTTCCAGGCGTCAGTTTCCGTTTCGGCTTGTGGTAAAAGTCCTCACCTCATTGCAAGTTGGATCCTCGGCGTAGGGAACCCAATCTCTGACTAACCCACCGGTTCCGGCGGCTGCCGTCCAGTAGACTTCAAAGTCTGCCGTAGCAGTAGGCACGAGAACTGCCAAGGAGAGAATGGCGGCGACGGAAATCTTCATTGTGACAAGTTGTGTGATAGGTAAAAGATGGTAGAAGGAAGAGGAAAAAGACTGGATTGAAGGAAGGAAGGTATTTATGCTGTGCCTAAACTTTATGTGTGGGCAAGGCAAAAAAAGGTTATGTGTAGGCAAAGGAGTCATAATGCCATTTGAAAAGTGTAAATATCACCGCAGACCTTATCTGATCGTGATAGGTAAAGGATTAGTAGAGGCATAGTTGCAAGAGACAGTTGATTGACTTGATGGAATGCCTTGCTGTCTGGAATCACACAAAATGAGGAGGTAGGCCTCGACCCTTTTATAGTCATCTATTACCCAGTCCTCGTCAGCCAACCCGCCAGTTTGTAGGACTTCGACATCGATTGAGATCAGATTCGAGGTATAGTCAAGGTCTAACCGACAGAAAATGTCCTACAAGTGTCATTCGATCACACACGGACCTTCATTAGCATTTAGATTCAAAGACTGCGATTATTCTTGAGTAAATTTGATTTGTATGTTGGGGGCATATGCCTCAGATAAACTCAAAGAATAAATTCGCTCGACGTTATTCAGCTAATCAAAGTCCGAGCAACCAGCACCATCATCATACCTGGACGGTGTTGTGCTGAATATGCTTCGATAGCTAGCTATATCTCTCAAGTACTTTCCCACCTCGATCACATCCCGGTGTCCGTCACATAGCCTGCCGTCCAAGAAATATTCTATATCACTCACTCAGTTGACGTGAACGTCGTAACCATCCGTGTCGCGACCGGTTGACAAACAACAAATATTCATCAAAAACCTCTCAGTATCTTCCCGACTGGACGGCAATACCCTCCGAAAGTTGGTCGACTTCAAGGCGTCAACGAGATAATCTTTTCTCTCTTGACTTTCCAGAATTTCAAAGCATAGAACGACTCCTACGACATAGTTGAGTGTAGCTATGGGGTGATCAATCTCCATGATATGGGGCAGTAGGTCCCAGCCTTGTTGGCACATCCGATGGTATTTCTCGTACATCTCAGCGTCGGCGGCTCCCAAGGTACATGATAGATCGTAGGCTATACGGGAGAAGATGATGCGCATGGGCACGTACGCACTTAGGGGTTTGAAGAGTGTCTCGTGCGATGGTGGAAGCGAGACTAACTTGCGGTGCCAAGGATAGCTGTCTCCCAGACTAGATTCCATTTTCATGCCTAATTCGTAAGTGGAAACGCAGAGACGGTAGCTAGTCTCGGTTTCTGCAAGGAAACGCAAAGCCAATGCATGCATCTGCTCAGCCAAATGTTGCCGTCGGTCGGCAGCCGTATACGGATTGTTGATTTCCTTAACACCCTTGACCATCCTGGCCCACTGTGCAGTGATAGTGTTCAGTTGATCCAGCCAGTGCTTGCTGACATGCTCTGGGACCTCAGTCGACGCCTTCCAACCCAAGACGTCCTGCCACGAAGTGATCCATTGTGGGTCCTCGGTGCAATGAGCCGCTGCCCAGTGCCTGACTATGTGACCGCCGTTAGCTATACACAACTGGACGTGAAGGTCATCCCCGTTCTGAGGAGGAGGACCTTTCGATCGCATCATCTTTGCTATTCCTTTCTGGTGCAGTGTCGGATCTCCTCCGTCGAAAAGCAAGTTACAACGGGCCATGACCGTGACGGCTGAGCATGTTTCGATGGATAATTGGGTGTCCGGATTCTGAAGTGCACGCATGAGACTCCGTAAGGCTTTACCATGCAGATTGTGAAAAATTGGACTCTTTTCCATTGCTTCGGGACATCGGTAGTTGGTCCAGCAATGACAAAATAGTGCCACACAGTCACGCAACGCTGGGCTGACTCCCAGACGCTGCGGAAGGGTTTTAAGGTAGTTTGCATTGTGGAGGATGTCGCCGATCGGATCTCTCTCGATCGTGCTGATCAGTCGTATAGTGACTCGATCCGCCACGGTGGTAGGGGATTTCCGTGGTCTCGGGAGCAAACCGACAAATCTCTGACGCTCTGCTTCCACAGCAGTCAGATGAGCTCCATTGGATCTCGTTACTGATACAAGGGAATGAGATGCACCGTGGTCAGTCGAGAGACCTTCACCGCTTGCATGGATGAACTTGGTGGTGACTGTCGGTCCTGAGCACACCATCTTGGCACGTTCGCATGTAGAGCATGTGGGCCAGCGAAGGTCACACTGCTAACATCAGTTCATGTCCTGAAAGAGAAAGATATAGCGACAACTTACCTTCTTCTTACGCTTTTTGCAGAACAGACAACTTGCAGTCTTTGGTACACCCGGCATCTTGTGTGGCTTACAAGTGCTGGGGCTCTGAGTTGATTATTGGTCTTTCAGTTTCTAGTCTCGTTCTAGATGTATGGGCATCGACGAAAGAGGAAGAATGATGGACCTGTGAGATGACAATTTAATGTGGGTGTGAAACCAATGATCAACTAGCAAACTGCGCCCATTTATACAGTAGCCACCACAACAACGACCAGTGTCAGCTACAGCTTGGATCACATCTGTGGCTTAATGATCAACGAAAAATGTCTCGGAATTGCAAAGGAATACTGCAAAACAAAACAAGATTTGGCCTTAAACGTGCACGACGGATGCCAATTGGAGGATCTTCGCGGCTCGTAGCGCAGTATGCAACCTATTCAGGAAATGATACTCACTAGGCGTACGTAAGTGGTCTCACTTGAAAGCAATCAGCGGAATCATGAGCGGAACATGTAAAGCTGAAAGTGACATCATGCCGAATCTCATCGGTTTGTGAATTGAATGTGTATACTAGTTGGTGTTTCCTGAAGAGGAGTGGTTGATGTTATGTAGAATGTTATATGGTCTTTACATGGTTGTATATAAACTATATCCATAGATTGATCTCTTGTTCTGCTTCACTTATATTTGAGTAAAACTCGCTTTGATGCTACTTTGTACCAGTCATCGACTCGTAGTTGAGTTCCTGAGTTCACGTGCTCTCTCCAGTAAGCTTGTTATTTTGTACGTAGCTGGTCTCTGAATTCACCCAGGGCTATACTTCTGCACTAACGGAAATGCTACCCTTTCCACTCTGAGTAAGAGGACGCTAAATCTGTCAATCCATAATGAGCTTCAATAGTACCGATCAATTATAGTACTGGGATCATTACTACATGCTCTCTAAGACTTAGATTCCCATATTAAAAGCTGACTATACTTGCTTGAGGCAATGTTTCGGAATCTGGTTATCTAATGTCTTATCTTATCTTATCAGTCTATCGGCTTATCTGTTGAACTTCAACTCTCATCAATCCGATCTGTATTTGGTAGACTACTCTTGAAGAGAATAAATTGCCAACAATAACAATCAAAACTATTCATCGATACAAGGCATGCAGTTGCATATACGGGCAACTCCTGTACAATTGCTGTGATTTGATGTTGGAAGTGGCTAAGATCTATCAAACGGCATGTGTACATGATCCCAACAAAGGTGTTTTACTATTTGGACTAAACACGCACAATAACCGCAAAGAGCTTGAGCGGGTTCAATGCGATAACCTCCCTTTCCTTCTAGATTCGTACAAGAGGCTTCGGAAAGGCAGACCTTTACAATCACTTAACAGGAGAGCCGTGGACAAGCTATTGACTTTTATCACTTCTAAGTACCCTACAGAGCTCAATTAGCGTAACAGCAGATTGATGTAAAACACTATTCAACTTCTTTGAAGATATCGGATAACACAATAACCTTTTAATCCCAGTTCCCAACGGGCGGTTCAGCTTTATTGATTATCCTTACCCACGGTGAAGACAGTTTGACTTAGTTCCCTTTCATTGGAATGTGAAATGCTGGGCACAGCCCCATGTGGCGTACAACATCATGTTCCTGTGGCACAATCCTTTTGGGTTGTTCAACAAAGTCAGCAATGAGAGAAAGGCGCCACATGGGGCTGAACGCCACACAAGTTCTTTTCTCGACACTTTGGAACTGGAGATGCAGTATCTTGAGGTCCAATAACTAAACTAGGGAAGCGGAAACAGATTATGTTGAAAACATAATGCCTTGTGATCTTTACTGCTACCATCGCTTTTATGTTGTAAAAGACGGGTCCAGTGTTCAATAAACATAATCGCTTTGTCAATTCGAATGACGAAGATCGTATGAGATCTGAAGGTGTAGTTGAATGGGACACGGAACTACTGTCACTCCGATGGTAGTGCAAAGCCAAAGTATACGACCCTATTTAGAGTTGACGGCGCTACGTCTGAAAATGCATATCAAACCCTTGTTGCATTAACGCATCCATTAGGCTAGAAATTCCTCAGACTCTTCGACGCAGAACGCCCACGTACCATGACACACACTACAGATGTTTTACAGAAAGCCAAATACAACCACAGAGATCTTCAGGCACGAAAACGCTGCATATGCGAGATTCTGTAGCCAAGGTGGCACACTACTCTAAGGGACGCGCGTCTGAAGCGTGTGGTGATAGCGTCATCTAGAAATTGATGTCGCAATATTGGAGTTGTAATATTAGGACATCTGATTGGGTGTGTGTTTGGGGTCGGAGGGATGTAGTTGATAATGGGGTTTCACGACATGTTGAAAGATAAGATTTTGATAAGAGAATTTCATGTTGATAGTTATCGAGATAAGATTAGATGTTAAAGAATACTATAAATCTTGGCAAAATCAACAACCTGATGGAGATATAAATTGACTTGAGTGGAATAGCCTTTGCTTTTTGGTTACTTAAACCGTGGCTGAATCTTATAATATCGTAAGTTACCAGTTTTGGCCTCGGGGACTTGAATTGAGTCAAAAGCAAAGCTCACTGCTGCAAATCATACATGCATCGAGAGGCAGCCCATTCGAGTTGGTGCATCGCGGCCTTCATTGTACACCCTCAGTCAGTTTAACAACGACACCATCTTGTCTGTGCAATGTATGTCGTTTTCGGACTACAAATACAGGACGCAAACACGTCTTTTTGAAAGATCTTGCAGAGGGAGGGGCTTGCATGTCGATGAGGCTAATGTAAAGAACAGACGATTGTTGAGGCGGATGGGGAGTATGTAATGGTTCTTGGATGCAGTCACAATCTAGGACTTCAGTGGATGTCCTACTGCACGTGGGAGTGAATTCTCACCGGAATATTCCATCCAACTACAATAATACGATCTGCAAGCTGCGATTGGGACAAGCTGGGCTCTACAGCTTGACATGAGACGAGCTTACGGTCGCATACACTCTTCAACGCGGTTTAGATGAGTATATGTGAAACGAGTGATATATTGGAAGCTTCTCTCTCTGGAAAAAGCGATACAAAATGGATTGACCCGTCGCCAGATTTCGAGTAATACCCTACACTGATGTCCATTGCTGTCACCATCAGCCTCTGTGTTACAAGCTGCAAATCACGCAGGAACATCCAGTCAGCGGCAATAAGCGCTGCAGTATCCAACAGTCACCACCACTTCAAGCTCAGTTCATCCAAATGAAATCGCTGTTTTTTCCGGTTGCAATTGAAGCATTCTACCAACAATGTCTCACCACAACGGTAGTGCAAAGAGAGTTTCCAGTCTCAGCCTCTCCCATCAATATCCCCTCCCGCATTCCAACGGAAACCACCTCCCCGTACCCCGGAACCACTGGAATGCTCTCTCCTTTCCTCCGCATAAATACGCAAGTTGGTCGAAATAGAGATAAAAGGGAAACGCCGTAATCTCCGCCCGTGGCTGGAGACTTTGGCGCCGCGTGAGACACTAACAGTGACATGTCAGGAACGTGACATTCTGACGGTTTTAATTACGGTTGAAAGATGCCGATGGCTGATTTTGCTGTACGAATGAACGTTGAAAAATGATTGGGAAGCACAGTGAGATGATTTGGAGTAGGAGAAGCATGTTGACTGCCTGGTGTTGTGACAGTTATGCAGGTACAACAAAATTCAATTTCCACGTTTTTGGCTGTCGCAATGTTTGAAATGTCGTCGCAATGAACCCCGACTACATTCATCAACACAATGCTATCAATCATTGATGAATTTGTTCATTTCACAAAAGATTTCCCAAGGTCCTTGGCATACGAGATGAGTACTCCTCACGATTTCTTTCAATACAGGGTAACCTCGTATTCCCAAACTCTATTCCCGTAGCTCCATTTCCATCGTCAAAGCTTTCGGTATCTTGGCGACAGTCTAGACAACATTCGGGGCATCGCTCAGTACCCAGAAATCCCCAACATCGGATCATCGCAACTGAGGCCCAACTTCATCGGCCCATCGACCAACAATTGAAAAAGAGGCTTGCAGTACCCGATGTGACACAGAAACCAGACGGTGTGTCCGCGTCTGGTGGCTTTTTTCTTTTTTCATGCTGTAAGAAACAAGTGTAAGCCCAACATGCAGTTATTGTTAGCTAATGCTTTGAGGCTTTCTTGTCGCTGTGCTTACCTATGCATCGGGATCGGATGTCGGGCGAATGTTATGACGGCATACTTCGGAGAAAGATGATTGTGAGTGGTCGCGGATGATTCCATGGATGTACATTTTTCCATGCCCCGTCTTACTGTACAGTACCTTCTGGGTGAGACGCTTACTACACGTGGGTCGACCTTGTTCTTTTGATTTCAGGCAAATCTTGAGCTGCAAGTTTGTTATACCCTGTTGGGTCTATAAGATGATCTGACGAGGCAAGTAAGAAAAAGTAACGTTTTGTTCAACTCCAAGAGTAGACATGATGTTTATTCGCGACTTCGCTCTCTTCCTGCTATGATTCAACCAACGTGCATTATGATTACTGTACAGTGAATTACTTTGTCGGCAATTGTCAGCTGACCAGTTATCGCCAAGGATATTGCAGTTGTGGCGACTCAACTATTGTCTGCAGGGGTTAAATAAACTTTGGACTCCCAAAATTTCAACTGCTTACAGGGGAAAGAGACAAGTACGATCGCCAAGACGGGCTGACTCCGTTGTCCAACCAATTAAAGGGTTACTAGCCCTGGATGATCAGGCCAAGCTCTCAACGGGCCGGGTCTTTTATTTCTCGTCTCCCAGCAGCTGGACCTTCCCTTGCTTCCCAATCCCCCGCAAATAAACGGCGCAGCCTTAATCCCCTGTATTTTTTACTGGTCTGGTTGATGTCCCCCCCTGTTGATTACTGATGAGCTGTCTTTTTCTCTCTCCTGATGTCAACTGCAGGTGAGATTGCCAAGACAGGCCCCAAAATGCAAATGCAACACGAACCAGGTTTCTTCCCCGCAGAACAAGTCTGTCTGTCTGTCAATGCGTGCAGTAGAGGGCGTCACGATTATGGTATGATATTATTGCTATGATTATTCTTGGCATGGGTACTCTTCCCATCTAGGGCATTTGATGCGAGAAAATAGAAAAAGAATGCATTCATTACCGTACAATAGCGATGGAATATCGCCGTCATTCAACATGCAACTAGAAATAAAAAGAAACTAATGAACGTTATTTATACGTGAGACTTTAACTGTAAATGGATTAAGTCTAAGCAAACTAAACTTCCGTGCACTCCGTAGACAAGAGCCAATTAAAAGAGTCAATTGAGAATCATGTCTAACACTTCATCGTGTCTTCCAGGTACTAAAAACAGAAAAACACACTAAAAGAAACGAGACTAAAAAGACAAGACACTAGGAAGACAAGCTCGTCCGAGCCGTGTCTTGTCCCTGCCGTGTCTCTTCCTCCCTCCCCGCGATCGAGAAACACTAGCGACCCCCTCTTTCAAAGACTTGGCTTTTATTAAGGAGCAGGGGTTCCCTGTCTCTCGCCTCCCAAGACCTGGACTCTTCCATCCAAGCTTTCCGGATCATCGGCGGGGTTCAACCCGGTAGATGATCATGATTTTTTGTTTTCTACTGTTCAGCTCGCAGGGTTTATTCAGCTCTCGGACCCTCGCTGGAAATACTGTATCTGCATATTCTGCGCGAGTAACACAAAACAAAGCAAACAATGCTGTGCTGTGCTGTACATTTATTGCAGTACAGCACAGCACGGCATGCATCGGTTCTCGGTGGCTCGGGACGGTCGGTCGACACGTTGATTGTGGCTGCATAAACCTCCTCTCTTACTGGTCCCAGCCCCTTTTCCCGACCACAAGTAAGACAACTCCCTTGTTCTGGGGCTATGCTATATTTACACAAAATAACTGGGTCAATCGAATCAAAGCTGTAAAATGGTTTCACTCCCGTACCTCTTGCGTTGGCGCCAATCACTGTGCTTCTCGTATGACGCCTCTATGAATGAATGAATGGCTAAATTACCCAATTCTTCTTTTTCCTCGTATTTCTTCATTTCCCCCCTTACTTACTTGACTTGGCGATAATTGAGATGCGTTAAGCGCTTGTACCTCCGTGCGTCTACGGTAATTATGATGCCTGAAATAGGACATTTAGATGCAGTTTCTTTGTTTGCCCAGCTGGGGCTGACGATCAGCCGTGAATATTTCTTTAGCTAAGGTACGGGAAGGGCACGGCTTCAGTTAAAGACAAGGGTTATGCTTGTCTCACTGAGCTCCCCTGCCAAACCTCCACTTGTAGCCGTGGACCTCCCCCGGTAACTGTAAGCTACCTTGGAGTATGGTCAGACCAGAGATTATCGGCCTGCATTAGCCAGCCTTACGGACCTCGTCTAAAGAGCTTGTAGTCTTAGACAGTACCCATCTTGAGCCTCTACTACCAAGGCTAGCAACGGTGACCATTGACAATCCATCACCACCATCCAAGTCAGAAATGGAGCCTGGTCTTGAACCACCCAAGCTGCACTGCAGTCGGAGCCTGGTGTTGAGGAACAACATGATATGCAAGATTACCTACCCCTCCTACACAAAACCTCGTATTCCCAAAATCGGTGTGATGGGCGTCTCCAACGCAAGAGCCTTGTGCGTCACAGCTGTCACTTTTTCCAGCCATTACCACCAGCCATTCAGCCCACTGGTTGATTGAGGTTCCCAGCCGTCGAATCACGGAGAAATATCGATGTCACTGGAAGCCTTGTATTCTCCCAAAACTGTCGTGTTCATAATTAGAAATGTCCACCTTTCTATTCTAAGTGATCCCCTTTTTCCGGTCTCGTCGGAATACCTTGAATCTTAATGGCCTCTATCATCAGGACGTGTTAGTCTTACGGGATAAGCATAACGTTGGGCTAAAACATCCTTGTTTGCTGCTGTGGTTCCAACCACACACTCCCCAATACCCATGTTCATTCTCTTCCCCTGCTGGTATATGCAACCTTGATCAAAGCAAACGAGACACCTGGCAGAGACAGCCCCAGTTGAGGCTGGGATTGGCATGCATGTCACATAGAGCAAAAAGAAAAATCCTGTCTAAGTGGATTTTAGCTTTGGAACTATTGGCTTTGGGATCATCATGGTTCCCAAACGAGCATGAGCTGGCTTCCTATCTGGAACTTGGCATGGTTGGGTTGATCTCGTCCACCATTACACTCAGACATGAGCATGGGCATGGCATGGCAAGGCAGATCTCGTGTTCCAATATGTCTTCACGACATCTACTTAAACCTCACGATATCCTCCCCAATTTCAATTCTTTCTCTTCATCCTCATCACTCTCACTGGTCTCTCACTCCAGAGTAACCACCTCTCTCGCTCTTCATCCTTCGTTTCTTATCATCACTTTCGTTGCTGAAAGGCACCAAGCTAGCCTATCATGCAGATCAAGAACGTCCTGATCAGCCTCTTCGCCTTGACCGTCTCGGTCAAGGCCATTCCTGATGTCGACACCGACTTCTCCCTCGAGGCTCGTGACGACTCTACTCTCGATGCTCGAGATGAGTCTGAGCTCCTCGAGCGTGACAACTACAAGCCTGTCCCTCACTGCAAGGACAACGAGTGGTACAATTGGAAGCACAACAAGTGCGAGTGCAAGGACGGCTTCAAGGAGGAATACGGCAAGTGTGTTCCCAAGAAGCCTGACTGCAAGCACAACGAAGTCTACTCCTGGAAGGACAAGAAGTGTGTCTGCAAGGACGGCTACGAGTACAAGTACGGCAAGTGCGAGCTCAAGAAGCCCACTTGCAAGGACAACGAGGTCTACTCCTGGAAGGACAAGAAGTGCGTCTGCAAGGAGGGCTTCGAGGAGAAGTACGGCAAGTGTGTTCCCAAGTGCAAGTGGGGACAGGACTACGACCACAAGCTTGGCAAGTGTGTTTGCTCCAAGGGTACCTCTGAGAAGTACGGCAAGTGTGTGAAGGACTGCGGTCCCGGACAATTCTACAACGGCCACAAGTGCGAATGCAACAAGGGCACCGAATGGAAGTATGGCAAGTGTGTTCCCAAGTGCTCTCACGGCCAGTACTACGACCACAAGGCCGGCAAGTGTGTCTGCCCCAAGGGCGAGAAGTTCGAATACGGAAAGTGCATCAAGGACTGCCCCAAGGGACAAGTCTACAACAAGTGGGCCGACAAGTGCGAATGCGCCAAGGGTACTGAGTGGAAGTACGGAAAGTGCATCCCCAAGTGTCCCCACGGCCAGTACTTCGACAAGCACGCCGACAAGTGCGTCTGCCCCAAGGGCGAGAAGTTTGAGTACGGCAAGTGCATCAAGGATTGCCCCAAGGGCCAATTCTACAACAAGTGGTCCAAGAAGTGCGAATGCAACAAGGGCACTGAGTGGAAGTACGGAAAGTGCATCCCCAAGTGCAGCCACCCTCAGTACTACGACCACAAGGAGGGCAAGTGTGTCTGCCCCAAGGGAACCAAGTTCGAGTACGGAAAGTGCATTCCCGTCTGCTCTGAGGGCAAGGTTTTCGACAAGCACGCTCACAAGTGCGTCTGCCCCAAGGGTACATCCGAGGTCTACGGCAAGTGTGTCAAGGACTGCCCCAAGGGCCAGTACTACGACCGCTGGAGCAAGACTTGCAAGTGCCCCAAGGACCTGACCTGGGACGGCCACAAGTGCGCCTACGACTGTGGCAAGGACGCCGAGTACAAGTACGGAGCCTGTGTCTGCAAGAAGCACGACCAAGTTTTCAACAAGCACGCCAAGAAGTGTGAGTGCAAGAAGGGCTACTACTGGAGCCACAAGAAGGGCGAGTGCAAGAAGGCCGACTACTAGGAGGCCAAGTGAATTCTGGGGTGAAGGGTCTGGTGGATGCTGTAAGCCTGGGTGTGGCTAATGAATCATGAGACTGGCTTGGACATAAGCATTAACATACTTTTGCTGTGGTGGAACAATTTTCTTCTACACTCCTTATATACTTTACTTCTTTAGTTGATAATTTTTAAATGGACATTTGCGGATCTCAATTCTGTTCCCTCAAGATTCTGTGACAATTTCGATGGCTATTATTCTACAATTAGTAGGGATGACGACAGTGAATGTTTGCTATGTGACTACCACTCTACACCTGTTATCATGAAAATTGCATCGTAGTTACTCAGGGAATTTTGTATGTATGTCCACTCGCTGTATTGATACGGTGACTAAATATCTATGTACAAAGAACAAATACGTGGAGTACAGTTGACTATCCATCCTTCCAACCACGCAGAGTTTCAAGAATTCATCTTGACTTCAAATATCCATCCTCTCAAAAGAACACTTAGTTCTTGAGAGCACGCTTGGCCTTGAGAGCCTTCTTAGCAGCGCGCTTAGCCTTGCAAGACTTGGAAGGAGTCTTGGTAGCGACAGGGGCAGCGGCAGCAGAGGTGGTGACAGCAGCAGCAGTAGGGGTAGCAGCAGGAGCAGAAGTAGCAGGAGCCTCAGAAGCGGGAGCGCTGGCAGCGGGAGCGTCGCTGGCAACGGGAGCAGCAGAACCAGAGTCAGAGCCAGACTTCTTGTCGTTGGTGCAGTCACCGTCGGAAGCCTGACCAGCGAAGTTGGGGGTGTGGTCAGTGCAGGCGTTGGGCCAGGTCTTGGGACCGGGAGCATCGTACTTGGTAACGGGAGGGTAGTAGATGCTGAGGAGAAGGCTGGGGTCGGTGGCCTTGAAAGCGCCGGGGAGCTTGACCATGGGAGAAGGCTTGCCAGCACCGGTACCGTCGACAGTGATCTGGGCACAGCCAATGTAGAACTGAGCACCGTTCGCCTCACCGGCACCGTGAAGACCGACGTGCTCGGCGCGCATGAGGTAAGTACCCTTAGGAGTATCCTTGGGGAGGGTGAAGGTGAAGTTGGTGAGACCACCAGACTGGCCGTTCAAGTAGTTGGCCCATTCAACACCCTCAGCACCAATGGTCTTCCAGGTCATCTCGTAGACCTTGAACCAGTCGCCGTCACCGAGGTAGTCGGAAGCCTCAGTGCCATCGGGGGCCTTGGAGAGGTAGACGGAGAGAGGACCGGGGTGGCCCATCTCGGAAGCGACGGTGAAACCAACCTCGTCACCGGGGGAGACCTTCATGGTCTTGGTGGCGGCGCGGATGTCCTTGTCGAGACCGCCGGCGTTGCAGATGATGTCATCGGAAGTGACATCGGTGATGGGGCTGTTGGCGTTGGTGGTCTTGCGGACGTACTGGTAAGGCTCAGTGACCTCGCCGTTGACGATGAGGGCGTCGAAGTTGTAGTGAGCAAAGGCGGTGGGGAGAGCGGCGGCGAGGGCCAGGACGGTGGAGAATGAAGTGCGCATCTTGAATGTTGCTTTGTTGTTGTTTTTTAAAAAGAAAGTGTATGTAGTGAAAGTATAGTATAGTATAAACCACCAGGGTTTGTAAGGAATGTAATATCTCGTAGAGAAAGAAAAAGAAAGGCAAGCAACTGCTGCAGATGGATGAAAGAATGGGATGAAGAGGAAGGGAAAAAGACTTGAATGAGAGAGAGGAAACGAGCCTTATATCAAGCTTCTAAACGAGGATCCCCTTTCCTTGGTCCCTGTCAGTATGGAAGGACATTATTGCTGGAATCTCGCTTCCTCGGGTACCTCGGCGCGAAAGAAGTTGAAGATTGACAGCCGTTTTCTGAAACGGTTCCTTACATAGAGGCCGATGGGTCGAAGAGTGTTGCGAGCCAATTGGGGTGAGTCTCATGTTTGAAGAATCCTTGTTGCACGTTTGAGACGTCGGAGCGACTAGACAGTTTCGGATTGTAGCGACACTTCAAAACGAAAAGATCAAACAAATGGACAAAACGAAACTTGTTCTAAGAAACAAATGTTCTTGGCTTACAAGGCTGGACTATCTATCACTAGTTATTTACGAGTTTTCGTAATTATTCTAGCGTTTTTGACTATTCAAACTCAATCTACGATTCAATAAAAGAACAAAACTCAATCAGACAATAAATTCACAATCCATGATTTCGGATATTAAATTGTCCTGATTGGTGGAAATGAATATTCGCATGGGTAATTGTTCAAGGGGTTAGCGAGATGTAACAGGTGAGCGGGTCTCTTCAACTAAGCGCTCAGACGAACAACCATGTAATCCGCGTACCCAGAAACGAAATGTCGGAAAAGATCAGACGATATGTCACCGGAATAATTATTAACGAGGACGGGTAATAGATCGGGATTAACGGATGGGAAAGCCAAGTCGCAAGATGTTACTCTGCATGGTTAAGCGTGACATTCATTTCTTGGCTTCGGTGATGAAGACTGCATCCATCTCTTCAATGCTTCGACTGTGATGATGGTTGAGCATCAGATGTCGTCTGCTTGATCAAAGTTCCGAATAACATCATAGTAAAACTTGGCCATATTCAACTGAACACCCATAGCAATCCTCTCGTCAACATCATGAACCCTCGCAATAGACTTTCTAGTCCCAGGATTTTCATCGATAAATATTCTTTGACAATTCTAGAACCCACTATTAGCATTGACTCTCATCTTACCCTGTAGACAAACTTACTCTGATAATGCCGAGCATTCGTATTCCCAGTCATAGCACCCGGAGCCGGAACAACATACGGACTCTCCCGTCCCCATGTATGTCTGACTGTTCCGGCGAATATATCCCAGACACGGCCGCTAGTCGGTGATGATTCCGCGGGAGAATATTTCTTCCTAGCTTGGAAGGTTAATGTGCCGGCGCTAGATCCTTGCTTGCGCGGTTTTCGAGCTAGGCCTTGTGATTTGAGGTATATATCGTAGTCGTCGTCTTCTTCGAATGGTTCGAAGCGGAGATTGTATTTGTTGACTATGTTCTGGACGAGTTCTACCACGCTGTGCTGGAGACTGCCGATTGTGTCTTGGGGTGCGAGGCCGTGGCTTACGCCTAGTGTGACGTATTCTGGACGAGCATTGATGGTTTCGTCATCTATGATGAGGTCGACTGTCTGGGAGGTTTGGACCAGGTATTGAGTTTCTGGTGACAGGCGGGCCAGGAACCGAGCTGCACCATCAAGATCACCCCAGCGGATCCTCTCAGTAAGTTCAGGGTAGATATGTGGCGAATATCTCGCAAAGCATGTCAATCCTTGATGAACAGGACTGTTCCAACCAATCCTAGCATCAAACGGATTGTTCTCAATCGTGGTGACAATCTCGGACATGACGCCAATAGCACTATGCGGTGGTGGAGTCGCGTTGTCGCCGCCAGGCATACTCAGATTGAACCAAACATCCAAATATCCCTTCTCATACACAGCAGGTAGAGCATAAAGTGTATCATCCACCTGCTGTAATCCCGAGCCACCCTCATCAAGGATAAAAGCAACGCCATCTTCCCCATATTTCTTGAGGAGATGCTTCGCTATTTCGCCAGCGCCTTTCTCGCCGCCGATTTCATGGTCGAAACCAAAGGCGAGAATGACGGTGCGATGAGGGTCGTAGTCTTCTTGTGAGAAAAGAGCTTCAACGGCCGACATGAGACCTGTGAGTGCGGATTTATCATCTGCTGTCCCGCGACCGTAGAGGTAGCCGGTGCGTTGGTCGTAGTGTCCCTCGAAAGGGTTAAAGCTCCACTCGTCTAGGGTATCTTCGTCTACGGGGACGACGTCTTGGTGGGCCATCAAAAGGATAGGTTCTAGGTCCTCGTCAGAACCTGGGATAGTGTAAACAAGACCGTGTTTGTTGATGATTTCAGGGGAGGCATGATGATGACTGATATAGTTAGTTACTACCACCTTATCCTTCGATATGTAAACTTACATATTCGGGTATGATTGATTGAGGACGCCAGGAACTCGACCAAAGGGCTCCCATCGTTTATCTTTGCCAACATCGCACATGTCATTGAAGACAACTGTCTCAATTTCGACAATTGATCGGAGACGGTCAATCATGGTTCGAATGGATTTATCCCAGGAGAAGATCTCTTGGGCGTTTACGAGGCCATCGTGGGATGGATCCACTGGACGCGGGAGATCACAGCGGGGATAAGTGCCGGGGTGTTTAGGAGACGGAAGGGTGTTGGAAAGACGATGCTGTGCGACATATGCCGACGCGAATGGCATCAAAATGGCGATAAAAGAATAAAGGATCTTCATGTTTGTTATAGATTTGAGGACTGGCAATAGTGAAAAAAATTGTCAAAGCTAAGCTCCAACCTTTATAGCTCACATACGACCTTCATTTCAACTCCCGAAACACGGGTGTGTGATACAGCAGAAAGTCGTACGTAACTCTCACTCCTGTTCGACAACGCATTATCGTGATCGTCAATAAACATAACACCGGTCGAATAAGACAAGCGCGGGGCGAGCGCATGTACGACTTTGTCTCAAGGTATCCTCGTAGGCTTGACGATGGTTGCATATTCCATGACGCCACCAATATTTCACTGTCTCATAGCTATCACTTTGTATAACGTGCCTCAAGTACTCTCTATCTCAGATTGAGCTTTATCGACCATTCACATGTGGAACGTACTGCCGATGATACAAATTCTCAAGTCGTACCTACATCACATATTCAGAGTACAGGCGTATCATAGTTGTCATCAATTTGAATTTTCTATGATAGATATCGCTATCTATTGCTTGTTATACAGTCTCTAACGTACATCATTCTTGGAAAAGAAATCTGACAAATGAAATCACTACTACTAGTCTACCAAACACTCTCAACAGCCCTCGACGCCTGCGTCATTTTAATCAGTCTTCTCCTGGACCTCAGAAGACTCATTCTTCTTAACTTGCTGAATCAAAGTAACACCGGCAACCTCGCTAGTCCCATGCTCAACCTGTTTCGTCCAGAAAGGATCCCGTTCCATAACAAGAACACTCTTACGTCGCTCACGATGAGCATCTCGCACGGCAAGACCACTCTGCTTCTTCGTCTCGATTTCCTCGAGATGCTTCACACGCACGGCATAGCGCTGGTTGTAGTCCTCACGAATACGCTCGGAACCGATTTGTTGGAGACAGAAGCGGACGAGGGAGCGCAGGAGAAGGAGGGTGTGCTCGCTGATGAAGATTGTTACGGGGAGTGTGGCCCATTGGCCTAGAAGACTGCCGATTCGGCCTGCGCTGAAGAGATGGACGATGGCAGCAGTGCAGATGCTGCCGAGCCAGGTCAGTGCCTCGAGGGAGTAGATCCATGGGCCGATTCCGTCTGAACGGACGGGAGCGGGGCGTTGGTGTTCGAGGGAGAGTTTTGCGAAATCGGAGCGGAGTTCAATCCAGTTGTTGATGAGGAAACCCAGGGGAATAACAGGCCAGACTGGTGAGAAGAGAGCGAGGTAACCGAACTGGAGCACAATTTCGGAGATGTCGTCCTGGACGTTGTACTTCGGGAGGATGGACTCGTTGCGGACACGGGATAGGAATTCTGTCTCTTCGGGGTCGTCCTTTACAACAGCGAGTAGCATATCGCCTTGAGATCGCGAGCGTCGGTAATCTCGGTACCAATCCGACATCTTGTGCTTGAGCATAGGAACAATATTCTCCTCAAAGAAACCAGAGATTTGTCCAGTAACAGTCAAAGCGATGACTTCGTTTCGCAGGCGGTCCGCGTCGAGATGGAATGGCTGATGAACGAATTTCTTGCCGACGCTGGCAAATGCCTTGACGAGAAGACTCTCAAGTTTGGGAACGACATCGCCACCGAAAGGAATGTAGATAAATGCTGTAAGGAAAATAGGGAGGTAGTTGGTAAACATGTTGAGAACGAAAATCTTTTGAGTGAGCGACATTTCGTGAAGATCGGCTGTGCGATGGTTTTCGTATTCGGTCATCCATTCCGCTGCGTCTTCGAGACTGGCGGTAATCCATGGGAGAGATACGGCGAGAAGGATCGTGGGGAGGTACTCGAGAATGTCCTTGTAAGGTCCAGCATAAGTCTCAGAAATCATGATCTCAATTGCGAAAACGGCGATGATGGTGATTCCAAGCGCCACGAATGCGCAGAGCAGGAACGGAATCTGGGCTAGTTGTCGGACGACCTTCTTCCAGCGGGGAAAGTAGTAATGTTTGCGGCCAGCCTCATCGACATATTCCTTCTCGTACTTGAACTGTGAGCGGTTGACCTTGAGGTGATGAATACCCTTGACGTTCCATCGTAGACTGTAATCAGTCTCTTGGATCTTCCAATACTCCAGGAAGACGGTGCACCAAACACTAGTCAAAATACCGAAAGCGAGAGAATACTTTGGAAGCCATAGCCAAGCAATGACTCCAGTAACAGCGGGGAAAGTCAGAAAAACGGTATAAACCTGAGTGAAGGCATAATAGAAAGCAACCTTTGATCCGTGCATATCCCGGATGGTGTCAATATCTTCAGCCGTGAGGAATAGCTTTCGACTCAGATGACTCAATATCGTTTGGTTGAGCTTGGTATTGTGCATGGGAAAAATGGCCTTGACATTTTCCCACTGTCCAATTCCGGGGGTGATCCCCGCACCGCCAAGATCCTTGGACCAGTTGACGAGGTGATACACCGAGAGGATATCCTCAGCTTCATAGTTTCCCTTCACGACGGTGTTTTTGTCGCCGCCTGGATGAGTGGGTGTGATTCCATATAGCCAATCTTTGACTCTGCTTCACCCGTTAGAATTGGTGTTTTGGTGGGGGTTTGGGGTATGACGTACCTTGATTTGTATACCCAGTTTCCGAGCAACTCATGAGGCGCTCTGACAAAGATGAGAAGGGTTTGTTCATAACCGGCTCTGACTTCAGTGTGAAGACCAGTCTCTTCGAGATCCTGCAGTAAAGTTTTGATTTCTTTGACAGCAGTGTCATGGTCTGTCCCAGTCAGCACCCTACCCTCAATTCTGGAGAGCGAGTGAACTCACCTATCTCACTGAAATCGTACAAAACGACATACTTGTCATTGTACGTCGTCTTATCCGGAGCCTCGGAAGAAGGCATTTTCCAGCCTACCAAATCGCAGCGGGGCTGAGTCGACTTTGACTTTCTAGTTTTGGATCTAGCTTCGGAGTCTAGTCAAGCAATACCCCTTGTCCGGCGAAACATGTGGTAAAAGAAAAAGACGAAAGTCGGATAATGAATGATGAAATATTGAAAGGAAGAGAAAAGTGAAGGGAAACAGCTTGTTTGTGTGCCCCTTCCACGTCAGCTTGCTCCACTTGGCCAAGCATTGTCTTTCGTCAGAAGGCGGCTAAGTCGGCTTGGGTAGCTTGGCAGGTATATAAGTATTTACGGTGCAGCCAGTGAGCCACTAACGCTTTGATGAGGTCAATTTTAAATTGATGCTATGATTTACCTTTGGCGATATGGGATCTGCATATCTACCGAGTGATGCGGAGTTGAAATAGACTATTATTAGAGTTGACGTGCACATCACCCTCTCCTGCCAAGATACGGATACCACCTGGTAAGCAAATTTAGGTAGTTGGAATGTGTTGCATTGTCACGTGGGATAATACCCTTTTGACGATCTCTGAAAGAAAGGACAAGGCGTTTCTTGGAATTCGTAAGAAATTCATTTTGCTTATTCATGGATCTGAAACTTTTTTCAAGCAGAACCAAATGTGGTGTTGAGAGAAAAGATCAACGCCACGCAAATCATGCTCAGCCACATGTGGCGTCAAGAGGCTCAACAGCTCCTTGCCAAGAGGTATCGCAAATCATGTGATGTCATCTCAATATCAACCCTCATTGTAAACGATTAGTGGGCTAAATTCTATAGAACACAATATATCTGCTTTCTTACCAATCATTAAACCGACATTCCATCCATGATCCCTTTTAATTTCTCACCAATACTCACTATTCGTACCAGATTATCTTTCTCCACTGCCAACTCAGACTTTCTCTGCAATAACTGGTTGATCCTCTCTTTCGTCAACGTGCCAAAGACACGTCGAAAGTTGTAGAATTTGATCTCAGCCAACTGTGCGGAGATAGTGCTTAATTCTTCTTGGTTATGTTTCATGCCCTCTTTGCAGTATAGCAGGTGATCAATACACCTTCGAAGTTTAAGAATATCAGCCTTCCTGACAGCACAGCTCTGTTCTTCGTAGACCGCAAAGATCTCGATCCAATCGTTGAGGTTTTTGACAATCGTTGATGTCTGATCTGGCTTGAGAAACTCGGGACATTTCAGCTTCTGCACAGTGTCATCGATGCTATCAATCAAGATCGTGATACTCTGGGCTGCAGAAGAAGAATCTTGGTGCGGCTCCATGCTATGCTCCAAAAGTACGGCAAGCATACTCCCAATTTCATGTGTTTCTGCCCAAGTAAAACCCCCCTCGTCACCGGTCACTAGAGTGAAGAAGAAAGACAGAATAGATTCAGAAAGAACTGCCCCATGAGGAGACCAAACTGGCGAGTCGGCGCTATGTTTTCCACACTTATTCAAGACTCCACGAAGGAAGGACGAGCTAACAAAGCACCAATGCTTATTGCGTTGCAGAGGATGCGTTAGCAATTGCCTGGCCCTTTTTAGGGGGAGAGCATTGAAGACTTCCATTACTCCTTCAAGGACGTCCTGAAATTTGACTGCAGTTTCTCCGTGAGACCGTTCAGCACTTCCCTTGGGCGCTGGTTGAACTTTGATTGGATCCTTCTCGAGGTTCTCCAGTAGTAAAATGGATTCGGAGCCTCTCACAGCATCGGTTTCCCGTAAAGACAGGAAAAAGGATACTGTTTTCAAGTTTCCGCTCAACGCAGCCGCCCATACTGGGGTGATAGCAACGGATCTTCCACAACCCTGTGAGCCTTCTGGTAGTTGTAAGTCCATGGGCCTGTTGACAAGATCGTGCATTCTGAAGCTGCCCGTGCAGATAGATCTCGACTTTGCCCAGGATGATTTCCTTCTGAGCTGCATGTTATGAAGTAGAATGGATATCTCATCCAAACAATCTTCGTAATACGTGAATTCTCCGTCCTTGAGCTGTCTATATCTAAAAATGCTAGCCATCCCAGCTGATGGCCGTTCCCCTGTACTGTTCAGATATAGGGGATTGCGTTGGAAATTCGGCTCCGCTATGGCAAAGAAGTGTATGATAGAAAACCCCCGTGTCCTCGTTCCGAGCACCTGGTGACGTTCGCAGGAGAAATCATGCTTTTCGTAGTCAGTCGCCTCATCATGCTCCCAACCTCGTCTGAAATAGTGCTGGAGACAATCCCAACATAGCATTTTATACTTGTGGGAGACACTTCCTCTCCCTGGGATAAAAAAACGGTATTGAAAGTGTTCAACGCCCGTACGTGATTGCTTGTTGTCTGCTACCACCTCATGGACATATTTGAGCATTTGAGACGCTAAACAAGTATCCAGACCTTTCCGAGCTTTAAACGGAGTTTTGACAGACCAGGTTGAGTCAGCCAGACCCTCGGGGAGCATCTCCCTCCATACGTCTCTGTCTGGATCTTCGGATTCGGAACATATAACGACCATGAGCTGGATCAACTCATGTACCTCGTCATCGTCGCGGCCAACGATATCAACCATGTCTTGGTAGGCTTGCTCTCCATGGAATTTGGACTTTTTGTAGTCTGACTTCACCCGGTAGGCTCTGGTAAGCGTTTGATGCGCGATTGCTCTGTCTGACTTTGCCAAACTGGCGTCTCCGAGTAATGTTTCAAGCGTTCTGATGGCGGCAGTTATATCCCAACGTGATTGCGCGTAAAACCAAGATTGACCGCGGGCTAGTTGTATCTTCTGCACTAATCCTTTCTCACCCTTGGAAAGATCTGATGTGACCCACTCGTTTTCGAATTGAAACTGGGATGGGTCAAGGATCTTGACTACTTCGTCATGACCCCCTTGGTCGAGAGCTTCGATGGCTCGCATCAAATTCCAACGACACTCTTTGTCTCTCACCCTGACTTTCAGAAGGGGAAGGCGCCTGTAGAAACTGGCGTCAGCTTTCCTCTTCCCTTCGACTATGGCTTTGGCCATGAATCGACACAAGCGGTCTTGTTCCCGATCATCCAATAGTTCATTGCCATCCGAAAGGAGGATCTCCAGAAGATCCACCGCTTGGTCATAATCTTTAGCTTTCATGCTCTCCTCAACTGCACGAATGCGCCTCTGATTGATTTCGCTGCGAAAGCTATCTTCAGTCTCCGTTGTGGCAGATGTTTGGGTAGTGGAGGTGACAATAGTCTCCGAGGGTGGTGGGTGAAGTTCCGAGAGTCTGGAAATTACCGAATCTCTATCGTCCTCACCAGTTTGCCCAACCCATTCCGTGATGTTCTCGCGCCTATCTATGAAGTGCTGTAACGGCGGCAGTGGGGAACCCGGATGAACGCCCGCAGGATTTGGTAAAACCAAAGGCCGCGTACCATCCCTAGGTGCAGTGGGAGGTTGAGATGTGACCTTGGAAACTGTTGACATAGAGTCAATGGTGGAAGTATAGTCCTTAGTGCTGCCAACCAGGTCATCCACCAGTTTAAGCATCGATCGGGTGTCTTGTTCCATGTCTGTTTTTTCTCTAATCTCTTGCAAGCTCAAGGAAGTATCTGGCCGTTTTCCCTCTCTACGGGCCTCGGTACGCAATTTCGAAATGGTGTCCTGCATCTGAGCTAATCGGGCCTCCATGTCACCTTTCTCCGCAGACGACGGCCGGTGATGATGAGACGAAGTAAGTCTTGCTAGATCGAGCTCAAGACTTTGCATAAGGTTGTCAATCGAAGTCGACTGAGCCGTTGGAATCAGATCATTCGAAACCTGCTCCACAGTTCTCTTTTTCAGATCATCTCTTGTGTCTTTCAATGATGACTCGAGTCTAGTTAGACGAGAACCCACCTCTTCCATGACCACAAAGGCTTCACCAGGGACAGGCCTTTCCGGGGTGACTTGCATGGTTGTGTGTCTACAGCAAATGTTAGCTCAGGCACGTAAAAGGACTGATGATACTACATTTTGTGGATGATGACAGGGAGTTGAAGCGCATTTGTGCATGTATTGATGCAGAGTCGGAGATGGCTTATGTCGCTATCATATTGCTTGGTACGTATCCATGCCCTCAAAGCCGGTACGGAGGATCGCTGATGGGCTATCTTGATAAAAATGTCGTTCATTCTTTGATAATGTTGGTGACAACTTCGCAACAACCGTTCAAGCTCAGACTGGCGCCACCAATCTTCGGTACTTGCATCAAACTGGCTGTTTCCGATTCCATCATGCAGGATGGCCAGGGTTGTTCTTGTTGCGTCCAGTTGGCCGTCGAAATCGTGAAGAAAGTCGTCTATGTCCTTGATTTGTGAGTAGGCTTCGCGGACTTTGAGAATGGTGACACCCAGGGCCTGTGCCAGCTGGAGAGTGGCAGCCACGCTACCCACGACTTCCATCCTGAGATCAAGAAACCAGCGTCAGTAAGCAAGCGGACCATAAGGTGAGGAAAGAGAGAAAGCGGGGTTATGGTGATTTATTCTTGCCGCTTGGCCAACAAGACCCCAAAGTGCAAATACAATGCACAGGTGAGCAGCCATGTCTCATCTCACCCTATCAGCTGTCGATTACACAGCAATCTGCCTTGAAGAAGCCTAGTAAGGCTAACCAGGTGGTGAGTGGCAATCGCTCCAGCGGCCCTACATCCCGTAAGTGTGTGAAAAGGCAGTTTTCGCTTTCCCGCACTTGTAATCCGCTGTTGGGAGAAAGAAAAAAAAGAAAAAAGAAGAAAAAAAAACATTCTTTCACCCATGTCTTTGATGTCCCAGCTGTACCCATCCCAGAACTCGCATTGCCTAGCTAATCAGATACCTAATAGATGAGAAGAAATACTTAGTTTTTAAGACTTTACTAAGAAATCTAAGTCTTTATTATTATATAATGATATAGGTAGGTACGGGATGTGTACAGCTGTGACTTCAAGGAGATATGTCCCTTATTGCTAAGTAGCTGTAGAGGTAGCGGATATATGTCGGAGAAAAGGTATGCGCGGAGATTTCTCACGCACTATTGGACCATAACACATCTCTAAAGGACAACTGCAAGGGGGCTCCGAGTCTCCAGTATTTATGATCTTGGATATAATACCAAGTTTGGAAACGTGGAGATCCTGACCGCATACTCTCGCCGAGCAATGATGGGAATATGTACCTATGAAGTTTAAGAGCCAATTATCCTTCAGATTATGGAAGCAGCTGAAACAAACTCGACAAAGATGAGCGCTATGTGTCACTATCCGCATCAGACCACAAACCTTCCATCTGCAAAGTGCCGCAATTGGTCATGTCACGATGTCAGCACGGTACGCAAACTCCAACTCTACCTCCAACTCTTTGTTTCATCAGTCAACAATCAAAGTCGCCGCGCACTGTGATAATGGGGGGTCTTGAGATTATCGTCTAAAGTTACCACTTCGACCCCGCGAATGTTTTGACATGACGTTGGTCAGCATCATTTGTGTCGAGATGGATGGGAGGGATGACGACAGGGCATGAGAGCTGTAAAGCTATATGAAGCTCTCTTCCCCGCGCTCAGAATGTCACTGTTCTTTCAGATTTACAGGAACTAAAATACTACACCAAGACCTACAACTGCTACAAGATATAAACAGACCATACACTAAACAAAATCATCATGCCCGAGAGACGACAATCTCATCCAAAAGCACCGACCGGTCTCAATGATGAGACGGCCGTGGAAACGCACGACCTCATTCACAACGCCGAGTTAGAGGAACAAAAGGTAAGACAACAAGGCTTCTCAGTAAGACATATAACTAATTGTCGATAGATGCACGGCAAGGACGCTTTGACTCAAGAGGACGTGGGTGTTGAAGACAGTGGCAACCAGCAGAGCGAGTCGGCAATGGACAAGGTCAAAGGGGCGTTGAACTTGGGAAAATAAGTGTCGCGCAATAATACGATGTAATGATATGGTACTGCTTGGGAGAAAAGGTGTTTGTTTGGGTCGGATGTTGGCGTTGATACCAGATTGTCATATTAACTGATCTCATCATTTCTTATCTCTTAATAATAGGTAATTCTCCAAAGTATATTGAAGCAAGCATTAAACGAAACAGAAGGGTATCTTGACATTAACATCATCCACCATCTCCATCAAAGAACCACACCAAACAATGCGCCAGGGTATCGCGCAAGAAGAGAAGCCGTCTATATGCCAAACACAAGACAAGCAGAGAATAGTACCACCAGCGCCAAAGCCTTCCCACTCGGCTGTTTCACCCCGGCCCCATCCTCATCCCCAGGTTTCCCATCCTTGGCACTAACCTTCTCCCCAGTAGGATATCTAATATTCCACACCGTCTGCCCCTTCAATTCATCAGGAACTCCCATCGTATGTTTACACTCCGCCTGATTCGCAGCAGGATAATCCAGTTCGCACTTTTCGTCGTGACCTAGTGTACAGATCGAGTCGAGGATGTTGTAGAGTACGTAGTTCTCGCCTACCCACGTACTACTGTTCCGATCGAGACAGCTCGTGAGGAAGTTCATGCTATTCGCTGCGCTGAGTGGTAATTTGCTACCCTTGGTGTTGATGAGCGATTTGCATTTTGATGCGTCGACGTTTTCGTAGGTCATTTCGACGGGACCGCCTGCTGTGGGCTTGTCGGTGGCTGAAGAGCCAGTATAGAGGTAATTCCACGCATCGTAGCTAATATCATGCGCGCCTTGCGATTGATCAATTCGCAAAAGATGAACGGTTCGATCGCCGTACGTGAGGGAAATGCAAATGTTGTCGCAGTCGACGGCGTTGGGCCAGTAGGCGACTCGGTTGGTGTCGACTTTGCAGCCGAGAACGCCAATGGAGGAGGAGTAACTGTCGTGGGGAGTCGCCCAGACTGTGCCACTGTTGTCGCGCGCGGTCGCAAATGACACGAGTAGAGAATGGAGGAGCAGCGATTGCCGCAGCAACATTTTGAAGCAAAAGAGTGAATGCGCGGGTTATGGGAGAGAATGAGCGACTTGGAGCATTCTTGCGATGCGCCACGCGACAAAGAGTGGAGGAGGGAAATTAAGTGATAAAGTTAGGGGTTCAATCTCTGGAGAAGATGAAGAAATTGGAGCTTGGCCCTGGAG
Source organism: Fusarium incarnatum (assembly GCA_004367075.1). Taxonomy (NCBI): domain Eukaryota; kingdom Fungi; phylum Ascomycota; class Sordariomycetes; order Hypocreales; family Nectriaceae; genus Fusarium; species Fusarium incarnatum. The sequence goes on from QGDZ01000053.1 coordinate 183,879, forward strand.
CGTTACTGTTTGGAGTTTAGTGGCAGCGGGTCTAAGCTTGTTTGGGGATGATGCTGCGAGGAGGGACATGGGTTGTTTTCGGTATCGCGATCGGTCGATGCTCGCGATATCTTGCACTATTGGGTTTGTCTGAGACATGGAATCCTCCGATGATGAATATTTCACTCGGACTGTGCCACTAACTAAATCACCGATAATGCGCTGGCTTGAAGCCCTCAGTTAGGTCTCGGAAGCATTTTTGGACAATACTTATTCTCCAAATGTTGGGTGCCAGAATAAAGGATGCTGAATAATGGTCAAAGCTGGCACCAATCACCAGATCATTATGTCCTGCACGATTTCGCCAGCCGTTAAAATCCCCAGTAAGCCAGGCGACTGCAGCCTGTCCATTTAAGCGAACATCGTATCTCGCGTTAAAACCAGCCACCTCCACCTCCACCTCCACATCACGGACCCAAAATAACGTCAATCTTGGCAGGGCTGAGCGACAAAAACGAGGAATACGACTGGTCACTATGCGCAAATGACATCGATGCCCCAATATTTCTCTTTAGTCTCGGGACATGATCCCTTGTTCAGATTCAGTCGTAAGATGTCTTTGCGATGGATGAAGAGTCCTACTTGGTTTGACGGGTATATAAGAGCATGTCTTCTGCTAATAATGTCAAGGCAGAACAAGCCAGTCATTCAAGTCTTTTTCAGTTGCAATCACAATGGCCTCTCTCTACCATCTCATCCTCTACACCACCCTCCTTCCGGTGGCTTTAGCATCCTTCTGCAAGTCCCATCCAAGCTCCCCAACATGGCCCTCCCCCAAAACATGGTCCCAGCTCAACACCACCCTTCATGGTAACCTCCTCACGCCTGTCCCTCCAGGAGCAGTATGTCACGCATCCCAACCAAGCTACAACAAGAACACCTGCCCTAAGGTCGCAAAAGTATGGAAGACATACGACTTCCACACTGAAAACCCAGTCTCTCTGATTTATGACCAGTATCCTAACTGGACTTGCCTTCCTGACGTGGAGTATCCATGTAGTGGAGAGGGATATCCTGCTTATGTTATTAACGTCACGAAGGCTGAAGATGCCAAAGTTAGTATTGACTTTGGTAAGTACCTACAACTGTATGTGTGGAGAGATGCTAATGATATGTAGCGCGAAAGCACAATATCAGACTCATCATCAAGAACACAGGCCACGACTACATGGGCCGTTCCATCGCACCAGGCTCACTGTCCCTCTGGACACACCATCTCAAATCAATAACCTACCACAAGAATCACTTCAAACTCTACAACTCCAAGACCACCATCAAAGGCGACGCTGTAACGGCGGGCGCTGGTGCTCAGATGTACGATGTCTACACCTATCTGGACAAATACAAGCGCGTTGTCGTCGGTGGCGGTGGAAAGTCTGTTGGTCTGGGAGGATATGTCACGGGTGGAGGACACTCACTTTTGTCGCCAAGGTTTGGGTTGGCTGTTGACCAGGTTCTTCAGATGGAGGTTGTTACGCCTGCTGGGAAGATCTTGACTATCAATGAAGACAATCATCCAGATTTATTCTGGGCTATGAGAGGAGTAAGTTACACCCTACCTCTGAGCTATACAATGCTGATGTGTTCTAGGGCGGCGGTTCAACCTTCGGTGTCATCACTTCGATAACAATGAAAGTCTATCCAACACCCAAGATATCCGCATCAACTTTCACAATCGGTACATCCACCGACGCACCCTTCAAATACGATCTCCTAGCCTACATCCTTTCCCAATTCCCCTCTCTCGCAGACGCAGGCCTGTCAGGCTACTCGTCCCTCAGTCCCCGCACTCCCTACCCCGCTGAGGGCGAACCGAAGGAAGTAGCAGGTATATCCGGTATCCTCACAGCACAAGACGTCAAGGATTCGAACTATATCCAGAAACTCTTCAAGCCTATCAACGAAACTCTGCAGAAGCGATGGCCAGGGATGGTGCAGTTTACAGCTACGCAGGAGAAGTATTCTTCGTTCTTGAAGTGGTATGACGTTTATTTTGATCAGGGCGCCGCTGGTGAGACGAACTATATCGTTTCGAGGCTTTTGACGAAAGATGCTCTTGAGGATGATGAGGGGAAGTTGAGTCATGCTTTGGAGGAAGGGTGTAAGCCGTCCGGTGGGATGGTTGTGCATTTGGTTTCGGGCAAGGGAGTGAGAGATGCGAAACCGCGGGGAGGAAGCTTGTCGGTGAACCCTGGTTGGAGGGAGACTTGTGTTCATGCTCGTAAGTTGTCTTCGCATTATTCTATGATGGCCGAAACTAACGATCTGGTTATAGTTGCCGGACATACCTTTGAGCCATTCAACGAGACCGCTAGGGAAGAAGCTGTGCAAAGCTTGGTCAAGACATGGGATCCGTTCCGAAAGTTATCTCCTGACGCAGGCGCTTACATCAACGAGGTATAGCTCTCCAGTCGATTCAATGAGACTTGACTAATAATTAATAGGCACTTCCTTTTGAACCAGACTGGCAGCACACCTTCTGGGGAGACAACTACGAAAGACTCCTGTCTATCAAGAGGAAGGTCGATCCAGATGACTTGTTTTGGTGTTTCCCTTGTGTTGGAAGTGAGAAGTGGGAGCAAACGTCCGATGGTCGTCTTTGCAAAGTCAATTGAACATTCGAGGATAGTTCTTCAGTCCCAGCACGGGTACTGAGTACTGTTTATTGAATTTCAACTGTCGTAAATGATGGAACAATATTTGACATGGAAATAGTATCCTAGAAACTGGTAGTGGATCCGTATGAAATGATCTCTCAAGCTTTCATCTCTTGCCAAGTATTCTCATGAGGTTGTCTCAAGCTTTCGGTTCACAGACCGCGATCCAAGGCGAAATAACACCTAAAATTATTAGTTCCACTCTCCTCAAACCCATGGTCAAACTTACTACTCAAGAAAAGTCTTCCCGTCTTGACATCATGAACAACAGTCGTAGCAACCGGCAAAATCTCCCCCATCCCATCCTCAAGAACCTTCTCAACCTTCCACCCCTCTTCTCTCTTGCTGACCTTCATCACAGCAGCAGGCGCACTGAAACCATACGGGTCCTTATAAGCCTCAAAGATCGCGATACCCTTCGGAAACGCAGCGATCCAGATATCACCGTTCTCATCGACGGATGCATTATCGAGAGCGTAATCGAGTTTCATCTCAGCGGTTTTGTTGAGGTCGTGAGAGGGGAGAATGTTGTAGATTGTTAGGACGCCTGTTATGCTGTCTGGTAGATAAAGTGTGTTGTCGTGGATTGCTAGGCCGTTGGGGAAGTGTAGGTTACTGGATACTTCTTTGCATGGTTCGTTGGGAGGACAGGCGTTGATGTTGGCGTAGCCTAGGATGGGTGAGAGGTGGTGGCGCTGGATGATTAGTTCTCTTGTCACGAAAAGCGATGCAGTGACTTACCCATCCCGTCTTGTAAGGACCATGATCATTCGTGACATAAACCGTCCTATCCTTCATGGTAGCAACCCGATTCGGCGTAGCAATTCCCTGATCAGCATAAGTCTTGACATGCCTCATCTCACTCATTCCAGCACCTGTTGTAAAGCGCTCAATAGTGGTATTACCACCATGAACATACTGATCCACAAGCTTTCCATCCTCATCAACAGAAGGTCGCATGTTCGTAATCAAGATATCGATACTTCCATCCGCGTTATCGATGCCTGTGAAGCCAGCAACATTGATAAGTCCATCTCCAGAAGTTCCAGACCATCCTGATGTTTTCAAAACGCGAGGCTCAAAGTTGTCGGTGTCGAGGTCGAGAACCACGATAGCGTCCTTTTCCGAACGACCAGACACATTCAAATGTCCAACACTGTTCAATCATCAGTATTTGTGCTGATAGATTCGAGATGGGAAAACTCACTTTGTCATCCACTTCTCTCGCGAAAGAGGATCCGAGCACGCGAGAAACAATTGTCGAGTAGATTTTGACAACCACATATCCTCACAGGCCTCCATCCGCGGATTGACAATCTTGCGACACGTGTACGGAAAGTCACTGATCGGCTGGAGCACCTTTCCGACCCCGAAAGCGAGCCATACTGCGTCTTTGAGATAAATTTGGAAAAGTACTGCAAGGGCGATAACGGCCGTGAGGCCAACTTTGACGAGTATGTTGACCATTTTGGGAGGTCTTGCAGGTTGAGAGAATAACCGGGAGGGGTTCTCGAGAACGAAGTAGGATTTTGGACAGGTCAGCTGATCTTACCTCGTACTTCTGGTGAGAGATTTGGTGGTCCGTCAAACTCAAGGGTTGAAAGATTTAATCCTGGCCTGTAGGATTCAGAATGGAGACGTATGTATATCCAAATTATCGTACTCGTGTTCGTCACGGAATCTTCAGTCGATAAATAGGTAGCTTTCGGTAGTTTCACGTCCGTGCATTTCCACTAGACTATCAGGACGCTTGCCACACTTGTGCGATTAATTAAGTCTATCTGCTCAGGGCTGAGAACGCGCAGCTTCAGGACGAGACCATGCAGGTGGGGAACGAGATGTTAGCTTTAGAAGAAAAGTACGGGAATTTAGAGAAGAAGCATAAGAGCTTAGACAAGAAACATAAAACCTTACAGCAAAACATACTAGGATTATAAGAGACACAGAACAGAAGCCTATCTACTCGTACATCTACAGGCATCTACTTCCAAACTCTCTCAATGATCCTTGATACATCGCACACATGAACTGGACACTTACTCCTGTCCATTCTAATCAGCACTGATCTTCTGCTTCTTTCCGCCGTGACCGCCATCATCTGAAGCCTCGCGCTTAGGGCCAGCACCTCCATCTTCATCCTTGACTGCCTGGTTGTTGTCGTCGCCATCCCCGTTCTTTTCATTGAGCGCGAGTTCCATAGCTGATTTGAACAAGGGAAGAAATTCCTTACGCAGTTGTTGTGGTGTACGAGTGAGATAGTTCTCAATTTCATTGGCAGTGATGTCGTTGCCAAAAAGCTTGTTGAAGAGGATGCAGCCTTGCACGAGAACATGCGAGTTGTCCGTCCAGAAGTCTTGATCCTGCTGCTGATGCATTATTAGTCGCGCAGCCATTGAGAAGACATGGCCAAGGCTGACTGTGATATAGCTATGGTATCCGTAGCCAATGCCATTGTCTTCTTGGGCGATCCAAGCGTAGCGGTTGAATGGTTGATGAAAGATTGTCTTGGCAAGCTCACTCCAGCAGATATCGCTTAAGACTGGACTCTCGTATACCCACTGAGGAAGAGCATTATTGGCAGAGGCCAAGTTGCCCTGAATCCACGCAACAATGAAATTCCTCTCCGTCTGGTCATGATAACTGTTTTTTACCTTGAGAATACGGATGGTGGCGTTTGAATAGCCATGTTTCGCACAAATTTCAACCATTCTGCTGAGGTCCGGAAGCCAGCCCATAACCAAAACCTCGTCGCAAGGGCTATGAATGGCCTCTATGATTGGGGTATTCACGTTGGCCACGAAAATGTCCAGGTCGGAATTTAGATCATTCCACTCCGCCACAATTCTATCCCGGTCTGATTCGCTGTCCGAAGAGCGATAGGTGCCAACGTTGAAACCAGCTATGGTGAACAGTCCCACGACAACGCTGGTAAGTTGTTAGCGGACCTGAGATAAGTTTCATGATTCCGAACGCCACCGCTCGAACAGAAATGAGTACTTACCACTGAATCCAGGGATCATCGACATAAGCTAACTGACGCTTGCCGACATGTTTCGTCACCAGGTCCAAAGCGCGTGTCATGATCGGACTGTACTGGCAGACCCAGCGAAGGTGAGCCTGCCGATCACATGTGGCCATGGTCTCGCCCCTGATTTGATGGTAGACCATTTGGAGACCACAGCTGGCAAGCATGTACACATGATCGCGACGGATCGAATCCACCTTCAGGGTTGTCACCGCGTTTTCGATACCTTGCAGCCGATAAATCGTTTTCAGCTGATCACTCATTTTCCTTACATTGACCATTCGCTCGCGAAACAGTTTCGCATCATCAAGATTGAGGATTGCACAATTGCGCCAATCAAAAGATATGAGCATTCCTTTTCGCTGCTCGTCAAACCCCTGACTTTCTTGCTGTGCCAGGTAATGCTCTTTGGCTCGTTGTTGAACGGCTGTTGACAGAGGGAGTTGCCATGCTTGGCTAAAGTTGCATTCTTCAACAATGATGGTTCTTGAAGGTTGTTTGTGTAGTGAAAAGTGGGTGACAGTTTCTCGATGCCTGGCCATGCGCGCGTCAAAGTCTGGTTGTTGGTGACGTTTCTTTAGATCGCACAGCAGTTGCTCGAAATCCTTGGGCGCCACACGACGCGGTTCCGGTTCACCAAGCATTTTGAGACTTTCCCTGATCGTTCTTGAGGGGCAGGTTGTTATGATAGACTCCAGTACCTCAGTATTGATGTCCACTGCCCCAAGTCCAGTGATCGGACTCGTGTCTTCTGATAATTCCGCGACAGAGACATCATGCCCGGGACCCTCAGAGTTGCTTTCTGCTTCGGTACGAACTGGCTCGCCATGGTTCTGAGGTTGTAGCTCAGCACTAGTAAGGCCACCATCAGCGTTGGGGCCATAGTATCCCGGAAACTGAGCTTCCATATGAGCAGGAGCCTGATATGCATGTGCCACGCCGATCCAGGGTTTTCCTTGGAGGTTCCTCCGGCGACTTATGGTGAAATAGAAGAGTAGGATTGCGCGATGCAGATCTTCCATTGAAAACAGACCTGCAACGTTCTTCTCAATGCCGCCTCCAATGTTCTCAGGAGTTGGAAAGCGATGGGCGTAATTGTCATTGTCTCGGGAATAGTCGCCATTCGGGATTCGATACTGGGGTGCAAACAACAAAATCTGAACAGCATGTGATAGAACGAATGCCTGGAATGCATACTCTTTATGCTTCATCGAAGGTCCTTTAAGGCAAAAGTATGATGGGAGAACCCGAATGAACGTGGGCTTGGGGCAAAGCCTTACGACTTGATTCACGAAATCGTGAACAGTCGTGTCAACCGTCCCATCTTGGTTTCCCGCATAGCCGGCCAGGAGTTCAGTGGCATCGAGCCTCATGAACTTTGTGCCGAAGTCGTATATTGAATGCGCTTCTCCTCTCGAGGGAATGAGACCGCCACCCTCCATGAAGTTCTGAAATTCGAGCTCGGCTCCTGCAGCTCCGTCATTGATTTTCTAAACCAGTGAGTGAGGCAGATCTCCGTCGTTGACATCACGGCAGCCTAGACGAGAGTTGGATGCGACAAGGGCAGCCTCGTGAATGATGTCTGACACTGAGAAGCAACAATAAGCATTACAGTTTATAGGAACCAGGATTGATAGGTACTTACCTATAGTGTCAGCGTAAGCGGTCATTTCCTCAGTACCGCTAAACCCGCAGTACTGTGCCAAACAGTTTAGTTTGTGCCCCCACCTGACGGGATCGTACTGGATATTCGGCCATGCATAGTTGATTAGAACGCCTAGCTTCCTCTGCTGTCTGATGTAACCCATCAAATAATGGTTGGGTACGGCGTTAGACTCATTTTCATGGTGTGCAGCGGGAATAAAGATCTGATGACTTCGGTACAGGTCGGGCAAAGAACGCTTTGACAATTGAGGGTTGGTTTCGAAGATGTGCACTACACTCATGAAGTCATGATGCTGAGCGCCTAGCTCCTTTTTGCTGTTCGGGATAGGTTTTTTCGAAACCATGGTGATGGTAGGCACGTTGTTGTATGTTGGTGTCAGAACGGAGAAATGAATTCTCACAATTCCAAGTCCTCGGAGTGTTGTTGTGGTGAGGCTCTGGTGAGTGGGGCCGGCGGTCGGTCAATAGGTACTTCCGAACGGTGAATCCAGCCGGACGATCTAGAATCACATGATCAGTTGTAGCTGCCTTGAGTGATGGTAATCCAAGCTGAAGCTGCGGTACTGGCGCCTGGTTTGGAGTGTTGAGATTGGAGTTACTGCCCAGGGGTGAGGCTGTAGAGATCGCCCATCTGCAACACCACGACCCAGCACACGATAAGCTCCAACATATGAAGCTGACATCATAAAGCCCTCAGCCTGAGTTGTTTACTGTCATGCCTTCGCATCGCTGACTGCGGTTGCGACTCTGCACGAGGATAGAAGCCACCGCACGCTGAAGGGCACGGTGCTAACAGCCAGGTTTCATCAACTCATCAAACTGGTCTGAGTGATGATTAACAAAGCCAGATCCAAGACTGATCTGCCCAAGGGATAACCTTTTTCTAAAGCATTTACACTCTTATTGAACTAAGATAACTCCTTTGCTTACACAGAAAGACGATATTCCCACTGACCATCACAATAAGGCTAATCACGATAATGCCGTACACGTCCGTCAGACATTGGAACACTCCCAAGGGATAGCCCCCGGAGCCAAGAGCGAAGCGACTCAATATCCCATATCTCCCCAGCATCAGCCAGCTCCCACAAATTCTCAAAATGACTTGCTCGTTCAATCTTGCAGGAATAATCAGAACCACAATCCGACAACGCCGTGATACCATCCAAATCCATCTGGGCATGAGTTGAGAACGGCTTCACAATATCATCGAGTTTTTCTGGGACACATATGATGCCCTCACCGAATTTTTGTTTTCTGGAAGAGGAGAAGTCCTCTCCTACTGCACTCCTCAAACTGGACATGAATTGCTCTTTGACGTCGCGGAGAGTAGCTCGGAAAACTCCTTTATCCTTGCGGTTGAAATCCAGACCGTCAGCCCGACTTAGGAGAATACGTAGAGGGCGCTTGTCGTCGCGATTGAGGAGCAAGTTGAAAACACCAATCTGGGTGAGCAGAAATGGCTGCTTTCCAGTTGGGCATGACCACATGCAGGAGGTCCCGACCTAGCCTCCACAGACAAAAGGACAGAGTTGGCGGAGCCTCACAGAATGCGTCGCAGGGAAATAGAGGTTGGTTGAGAAAGCAAAAAATGACTCGATGCGAGTGATTGTCGAGAACATAGTAATGGCGACAGCTAGTTCGAGGCACCGTCTTCCAATCGCGCCAACAAGATGCAGGAGACATGGAGCGCAAGGCTCTTTCCTCTCACGGTCAAAAGACGATCGACCGGACATCAAGACGCAACACATAGCACAAAGACACAAGACAAAGCATGGGAATCATTCAATTAGGAAGAATAAAGAAGTGTAGTAACAAATAAAAGTAAATTTAATCCCATATCTACAAAGTACCCAAAAACATTTATACGTTCTAAAATAAACGGCCATAGCCAAGAAAGTATTTAACTAACCCACACATTCATCTATAGCACTGCAACAACAGCACCGAGAACAACAGCCGCAACAACGGGAACATTCCAGCTGGAAGCTCCGCTGATGGCAACTGGTGTGCCGGTGGGTGCCTCGGGCTGTGGTGTGCCCGTAGGCTTCACCACCGTCGCGATGTTGCTTGTGGGGATGATGGGGTACACGTTTGTAGGGCGGTAGGTGTGGAGTTCCTCAAGGGGGTTGGGCTTGGGGGCTTCGCCGCCAGAGTGAGGAGAATCGGGCTTAGGCTTAGGGGATTCATCGCCATGTTCAGGAGAATCAGGCTTAGGGGCTTCGCCAGTAGGTTGGGGATGAGCGTTGGTGGGATGGACACCGGTAGGCTTGCTAGAGTCGCCGGTGTGGTGACCGCCAGGGACCTTGGTGAAGCCCTCACCGAGAGGACCGCAGGTAGAGCAGTAGCCAGGAACAGGAGTAGGCTTGGGAGCCTTGACGACGTTGGTGACGGTGATGGTGCGGTAACCCTTAGTAGTAGCCTCCTTGCAGCCAAAGTTGCCGTTACCACACTGGATAGCCTCAGGGATGGTGAAGATACCGGTGGGCTCTGCGCCTCCGTCTTGAGTGTTGTGCACGATCTCAGTAACGACGCTGGTGTCGCAGGCGTCCTTTCCAGAGCACGAGGTGATGGTGTGCATGTTGGTGGCGGTGACGTAGGAAGTAAGGGGACCGTTGGTGGGATGAGGAGCAACAGCCTTGTCGGTGGGAGAACCGTCGGCGCCGGGGCAGAAGGTTGTGAGAGAGGTAATGGTCTCGGTGGTGACTTGGCCGACGGGGCAGTTAGTGACGCTGGGAGGGCAAGCAGTGACGGTGTAGACCATGCTGGTGACGACGGTGGAGGTGACGGTGGTAGAAGGCGCAGAGTCAGTGCCGCTGGGCTTGCTGTAATGGGCACCAGAGCCGCTCTTGGTGTAACTGGGAACATCGTAGTCGCTTGAAGCACCCTTGGTGTAGACGGGAGGGAGATCGTAGTCGCCGCCGGTGGGCTTGTAGGATGAAATGACCTTGTTGGTCCAGGCAACGGTGGTGTTGGAGTAGCGAGTGGTAGAGAAGTAGACAGTGGTAGTGTCAGAGGGAACCGACTCAGTGACATCAGTGGTAACAGTAGCGGTGACGATCTCGGTGTCGGTCTCAACTTCAGTGGTGGCAGTGACAGTCTCCATCTCGGTAGAGGTAGCAGTCTCAATAGCGGAAGTACTGGTCTCATCAGAACCACACTCACCCTCCAGATCAGGGACGGCATTGGGACCGGTTCCGATAGCGACAAGGTTAGTACCACAGTCCTCGTTGTTAGCGAGCCAGACTTCACGGTTATCCCAGTCGTACACGACGTAAGCAGCGCGGAGGAAAGTGTCACCAAGGACGGGGAACTCGTCGTCCTGGAAGACACCCAGGACACAGCGCTCCTCGTTGTGCCAGATGAAGTCGGCGTAAGGGACCTTGATAGTCTTGCCGGCGAAGGTGAAGTCAACGGTACCCTTGATATCAGCGACAGAGCAGTCGACGTCGACGTAAGCACCACCGTTCCTCTTGGCGGTAGGGAAGTTGTCGACGATCTTGTTGAAGATGGCGCCGGGCAGAGCGCTCACGGTGTAACCGCTGTCAAGAAGGACGGGCTGGCTACCTCCGGAGAAGACGGCGTCGGTAGAGCCATCTTCTTGCTTGAGGCTGATGGCGTCCAGGTTGACCCAGTATCTGGGATTGTCAGCTATGCAGGGTTTTAGGCGACGGGAATAATTACCGGGTGAGGCCATCGGGAGAATCCGCGGCGGGGATAATGGGGAGCTTCTGCAGGCGGCCGGTGTACTTCTTGGTGTCGATACCACCGAAAATGACGGCACCTCGCTCGCTGTCAAGTGTGCGGATATCGAGAGACAGAGCACGACTCTTGATAAGGTTCTGCTTGACCATGCTGTCAATGACCAGAGGATAAGGCGCATCCCAACCGTTCAGGTCAGGACCGGCACCCATGATACCAACTCCAGTGAAGGAGCTATCGTATGCGACACCAAAAACCTGGTTGCGAATGCTCGCCGCTGCACTCAATTAGCCACGATTCCCTCAATTGAGCGCTTATACTCACATCCAATAACAACATGATCGTAACCATAGTTCCAGTACGCATATCCTGTACCGTAGACAACACCACCGGTAGTATTCAAGTCGACAAAAGTGCTGCTCTCTCCGAAATGTCCAAAGTTGGCACAAAATTGAGGCTGCTGAGCCTTTTCGCACACGGGGTTGACCCAAAGCTCAGCAGAACCGGTATCCAGGTTGACGGTGACTTTGTCGCCGGGGGTTCCCAGGGTAACGTCGATGCTGTAGAAGAAACCGTTCTGCTGCGACTCGAGAAGGACTTCGTTTTGTCGCTTGGTGATGCCCTTTACGACAGGGCCGCCGGTGCTGACCTTGAGGGGGAAGACGACCATGCCATCTGGGGTGTTGTCGCTAACGGGGACGTTGGGAACGTTGACGGCGGTTGCGATTGCGGGGGCCGCAACGGCGAGGAAAAGAGCGGATAACATCTCTGCAATTGAGATTGTTCTAGATCATAGGAAAGAAAAATAAGATACTAAACGAGAAAAAAAGTATAAAAAATAAGAATGGGAAATAAGCTGGATTTTGTTAACCCGGCGTAGAGAGTGACCGGGGAAACGAAACAATTGGCGATGCCCTCAATAAGATTTATTGAGAGGGTGGAAAAGAAGGGTTGGGATGACGGGAGGAGGAGAAAAAAGGGAATGGCCGGGCGGGCGGGCTACTGCAGTGGTGTGTTCTATATAAAACACTGACACTGCAGATTGCAGCATGTATTCTGCAAGGTGCATGCAGGGGGGGCTCGAATCAGTGTGACAGCTTCAATTTCATTCGATAAAAGCCCACTTGGTCTCCCTCTCGGCGCCTCTCGCTAAGGTGCCGTTACTTGGCTTGAAATCTCCCAACGCTCGGGGTGGTTCCTGGCGCTAGGCTTAATATAGATGGTGCGTAGTCTGAGCACCGGATGTCAAGGTCATGTCAATGGGAAATAAACCTGAGAAGAGAAGTGCATATGTCTCAAACATGGACAAGTCTTTCTTCTAGGCAGTAACTAGAATCATCTTTGTTGGGTCTCCTGCAGTGGACTGTGACTCGTAAGTTTGTGCTATACGGGAGACGACGATGAATACGAGGCTCCCCTCATGCATGACAAGTTAGCGGTTACCCTCATTAGGGGCTCCAGGTCAGATGTCAGCAATTAATTGCTAATCCCCTTCAGCTTACGTAGATCCCACTTCCCACCTTCAGCTTTGCTTCTGTTTTAGCGCTCAGGCCGTGCATCAAACGTCAATCCAGGTCGCAGGTTGAGCAAAAATATGGGGATCCCATTGATTTCCCATGTTTTATCCCAGATCTGATCTGTGAGCGACAAAAGGGATCCAATGTTGGACAAGGGTAGACACATGCAGTGCAAGGGCGATCACACATGACCTCCTTTGAATCAATCAATCATCAATTAATTGATCAACCTCCTTGACTCTTCCCGAGACATTGATCATCTATTCGGCTCCCGTCTTTTGTGAGGCGGTAAAGTGTTTGTACTGTAGTGTTTTAATTTCGCTCAATCCTTTTGGCTGCAATTAACCGCTTGGCTGACATCTTGAGCTGCTGTTGGAGCCGCGATCAATGTTACCCTGTCATTTCCACGTTTGCTTGGCTACACGAGATGTTTTTAGCATGGAGTCGCAACAGCGCACACTTTTGACAAGGATGAATGGCAAGCAACATCTGGTAAGTCGGGCTTTAATTGTCATCGATAAGCCATTAGATCTCAACTTGACCACAGCACCGGCTTTATCTCGTGACTATTCCCAGTTTCATCAGCACGGCGCTCCCGTTTGTCTAGTGGCTCTACCATGTTTCGTAATTATTAACCACGCATTCAGATCAACCAACGTCTATTCTAACGTCATACAATTGCCAGCACGGTGTGTCGCAGCTAACGTGAATTGCTGTCGTACTTTAAAACTCATATTAACCCGCATTTATCTCTCGCATCTTTACCAGTTGATGTTGCGAATATGCGAACTCGCAGAAGAAGTGAGGCTGGTGAGAGGTTGGCAAACAACTTTGACGCCATCACCAAGTCCTGATCTTGCAGTAAATGCCGCGCAAGCTCACACGATTCCTACACGAAGGTCACACGAGAGAGGGGTCAATAGCTTATTTTCAGCTGTGCACCCATTCTGCATTCCGTTGACGATACTTTATGGTGTTGTTGTCGTGATGTTTAACGGTTGTGTGTGGCTGGTGCAGTAGCTTCAGAGGTGGTTAGGGTGGTACAGTACATCTATGTCAAGTGTCCATCACATGAGGTGCGGGTGCACCAAGTCCTGCCAGCCACGTCTCCAACCTCGATGCTTCAAGCTGTGCAACACACAGAAATTAGCGTTCTTCTAGCTAGCGACCCTACAGCATGGAAACAGGCTAGAGACTGACAGTAATGTCAAGTCCTGATTGGGCCGGAGCTGTGACGTTAATGTTCGTGTGAACTCGTTTTCCTAATGAGCAATGAAGATAACAACTTGACCTACGTCGATGAGTGAACCACAAAGCAGAACCAGCAGGTTTAGAAACAAGAACTCATCCTATCTCCAAGAGAACTCTAGTAGTATATGCCGTTTGTTGCTATACAGGGGCCTTTCTTCTCAAACTTGTCTTGTTAATTCACATGCGACGTGGGCTACCCTGTACCACAGCGGCGATGATCATGTTCCCGTCGTTACGGTATCGTGCGTAGTCAATTGAGAGAAGACACAACAACGAGCCGTGTCGCATAGATCGTGAATTTGGAAGAGATATCGAGAATTGGAGCTCAAACAGTGTTGTTGTGTATCATCGTGGTCTTGACTGTTGACGTGGGGAGTCTCACTCCTTTTCCGCCAGCTATGATGAGCTTGTACCAAATTTAAAGCGTAAGACACATTTGTCAAAATTGCGCAGTCTTTTGCAGAGATCTCAACTACCACAGAGTCAGCAGAAACGATTTACCGGCTCAATTACCGCCAAGAGACAAGTTCTCTTTGAGAGGTCAGTCCTCTTTGGCGTCTTGCGACAATTGATGTCAATGGTTACCTGTCTTTCCTCGAAGGAGTAAAAGAAATCCATTCCAATGGTTCGCAGAGCACCGAAAAGCTAGTCTGAATAAGAGACAAGAAATACATACGGAATCTATAGAGTCAACTCAAGCTTTTATTATTTATTGAGTATCTGTAACTCAGAGCTCAAGCGTTCTGACATCTCCTTGGTTGTAGACAGCTGAGGCTCCCTCCACAGGAGCTTCCTACAGACCCACTTTTGATCCAACCCAGCTTTTCCAACCTGACGTAACAGTCCATCTCAAACTTCTCCATCACAACATCTCAAACCACACCACATCGCAGGTCACCCACAATGGACGGCCTAGACGAGTTCGAAAAGACCCTCGCCGCCGAAAAGGCCGAAAGAGAACGCGCCGAAGAAAAGCGCAATCGCAAACACAGACATCACCACCGACACGAAGATGGCGAACGCGATAAAGATGGACACAGACATCGACACCGCAGAAGACACGATGACGAAGACGACGCCCATAGAAGTAAACGATCGCGACATTCGCGCGATGATGAGGATGGGCATCGGTCGCGAAGACATGGTGATGATAGACATCGCAAGACGAAAGATGCAAAAGAGGATCTTCCCATCCCAGACGAAGAACAACCTCCTAGCCAAGATACCGTCGACAGATCAAAGTCTATCCAGAGAGATTCATGGATGACGGCTCCTTCTGGTATTGAAATCGATTACGTCCACCGTCCCGACAAGAACAAGGAGCCGCCTCCAAAAGAAGAGCCGAAGCGTGTCGTATCGAAACGCGAGATCAACACACACATCGCAGACATCAACGAAGGCAAAACCCTCGACGAGCTCGACATCGAAGCGCAACCGGCCGTGGATTACACTTTCGGCGATGCTGGTTCTTCATGGCGCATGACAAAGCTCAAAGCCGTGTACACAGCAGCTGAAGAAAATGGCCGATCAGTAGAAGAAGTCGCCATGGAACGATTCGGAGATCTACGCCACTTCGACGACGCGCGCGAAGAGAAAGAAGAAATGGAACGACGAAGAATCTACGGAAAGGATTACAAAGGTCATGATAAGCCTACAGGCGATCTCTACCGCGAAAGAGTCAAGAACCAGCGCAAAGACTCGCCCGAACCCGAACAAGGCACTGTCATCCCAGATGCCCATCCCCAAACGACCACAAGTCCTGCAATGGACCAAACCGCTCTCAACCGTCTTCGCGCACAAATGATGAAAGCCAAACTCCGTCGCGCCCCCAACGCAGCACAGCTCGAAGAAGAATACAACAAAGCAGCAGCAATGTTCTCAGCCGCCCAATCAAACCCCGAAGCTGTCGTGCTTAGCGTAATGGATAACCGTCAATTGGCCGGTACGAGGAACGAAGCAAAGGCCATCACCAACAAACGCGGTCGCGAACGTGGAAATGTCGAGGAGAATACCGAAATGACTATCGACGACATGGTCCGCGAAGAACGTCGTACAAAGGGTCAAGCAGGTGGCGAAGGCCTTCGTTTGGCAGAACGTATCGCGAAGGATGTCAAATATGACAATGATCTGGATTACATGGACGAAAACGCCGAGAAACTCGCCAAACGTATTCACAAGTCTGACATCAATCTCAAAAATATGGCGGTTTCTGAGTTTCAGAAAATGTCCAAGGCGTTGGATAACTGTCCCCTCTGCCACCACGAAGACAAGAACCAACCACCCCTCGCACCCGTCGTCGCCCTCGGAACACGCTGCTTTCTCACAATTGCGACAGAACCAGAAATCTCAACTGGAGGCGCGGTCATTGCACCACTAGCGCATAGGTCGAATTTGCTAGAGTGCGATGATGATGAGTGGGAGGAGATCCGCAATTTCATGAAGAGCTTGACACGTATGTATCACGAACAAGGAAGGGAAGTCGTCTTTTACGAAAACGCAGCGCAGCCTCATCGCAGGATGCATGCAGCTATGGTCGCCGTACCAATTCCCTACGAAGAAGGCGCCATGGTACCTGCGTACTTCAAAGAAGCGTTCCTCTCGTCTGATGAGGAGTGGAGTCAGCATCGCAAGATCATCGACACAGGCGCCAAAGCACGCGATGGCATGGGTCGCTCAGCTTTCCGACGCAGCATCGCGAAAGAAATGCCTTATTTCCACGTCTGGTTCAACCTCGATGGAGGACTGGGCCATATCGTTGAAGATGCAGGACGTTGGCCCAAGGGCGATCTTTTCGCGCGTGAGGTTCTTGGTGGTATCGTTGATGCTGAACCTCATATTATCAAAAGGCAAGGAAAATGGATGAGAGGTGATCCAAGAGTTGAGGGCTTCAAGAAAGGATGGAGAAAGTTTGACTGGACGAGGATGTTGGCTGAAGGATAGATGAGTGGTATCGTTGTAAATTGTCATTATAGCGTCTCCGCCATGATATGTATAGACATTACTGGACATGGCGTCCCCAAAATTAATGTATCTAGTAAAAAAACAGAGATTTCCAACAAGATATACAAAGCTGGTCACCTCCGGGGTATCAAATCATCGCACAAGCGTTCCTCTCCGTCCCCTCTGTTCTTTCTTCCCTTCTGCGCCCGTAACCTTCATCCAGTCCTCCCACTCCTTACTCATCTCCATCAACACGGAGCCCATAACACTGGCACTAGCCATGAGACCATGGCCTTCACCTTCCAAGACTCTAACTTCGCAGCGACGCATGGTCTTACCGAGCCACTTGACGTTATCGACTGGGACGCGGGTATCTCTGCTGCCGTGGTGGATGACGACTGGTCGGGTGATGTCGACGTATCGGAAGCCAATGGTGTGGCGACGCTCGAGACAGACTAAAAGGTCGACGGCGGGGTTGGCGCCTGTTGTTGCGAGTTCCCAGATTGCGTGGGTTAGACGGAGGTCGTATGTCATTTGGCGTTCTTTATCCGCCATGGCGTCAGCCGCGGCTGCGATGATGTCCGAGTCGCCTCTGTTGCCCTGTGGAATACTCTCCCTGTCCATATTCTCCGAGGCAGCAGGAGGATCAATCTCCGCAGTATTATTTCCATTTGTAAAACCCTTATTATAGACATTCTCCTTGTCGATACTCGGTGTGACGTTTCGTGTACTTCCAGTACTTTCGCGTACTCCATTCTTTCTCTTTCCTCGTTTTTGTGATTTAGGTAGTGAGCTGGTGATTGAGCTGCTTGTCGCTGTCATAAAACTGCTGTTGGCAGCTTTAAGGATTGGCGTGGGAAGCGCTCGGAGGATACGTTGTGCGGTCGGAATGGCGTTGGTGGGAGGAAGAGCTTGCGATGTGCCAAAGACGTTCATTTGAGAGGGAGGAATCCAAGGCGCGAGGAGATGTATTCTGCCTCGGATGTGTTGAGGCATTCGGAGTGCTGTAGCCAGGGCGTAGATGGCGCCAGCGGAGTGAGCGAGGATCGAGAACTTGGTGATCTTGAGTGTTTGACAGATAGCATAGACATCATCTATCTCAATTAGTACACAGTCATGTATCGTGGAGTGAGTTGCTTACCAGGCCAGCTCAGCGGCGTTGCAGTGCCATCCGAATAAGGCTCGCTATCGCCAACACCCGGTCGATCCGGTGTGATTAGCCGCAGCTTCAATGTCAATGCCAACTCATCGTAAAACGCAGTGATGTATCTTGTCAATCCCATTCCAACACAACAAAAGACCGCAGAACCTTCAGAATCGCCAACTTCAGAGAAAGAGATCACGCGACCGGTTTGGGGATGTCGGATCTTCTGCGACAATCGTGGTGAGCATAGATATGAGTCGACAGCATCATCAACAGAATCAGCGGACATGGGTCGTTCGTGGTGGGTGCGCTGGCTCTGGACCCGAGGTTGGGGACTAGGATTCTCGCGATGTGCTTCTTCGGCCTTGAGATTTAGTGGTTCGGACAAGCGCTTGAGACGAGAACTGCTGCGCTTCATCTTGATCCCATCTCCTGGCGCTGGACTAAGCTGTCCGGACCGTCTTCGATCTTGGCGGTCGTTGCTCTGGTCTCGCTTTCTTCCTTGAGCCACAGCGGGGAAGGGCGCCGCCGCCTCATCTTCTTCATCGCTCGCGCCGTCATCATCTCTGCTGATATCGAGGAAGCTTCTGCCCGCCACACTGGTGGTCTTGGATGGGGAAGCGTCCTTGAGTCCGTATACAGGTGACCTCGTGGACGACCTCGATTGATGTGGGCGATGCCCCTCCCTCGTCCTACTTGTGTGTCGATCTCGAGGTCTCGATTGTTCATCATCTTCAGGTATCACGTCGGCGACAGAGCCGTCCTCACGTCTTCTTCTTCCACTCGATCGCTTCGACTGTCCTGTCTTTGTCAGACTTGACGCCCGCGCTGGGATGGCGCAAGGTCCGTCCATTGGGCGCTCGATTGGTAGTTCGTACTGCGACTCCTCACGAATAGCTGTTTCGGCAAAGAATGGATCGTTGCGACCGTCACTGTGAATACTATCGCCAGGAAGTGCGCCCGATGAAGAAGCTGAGATTCCACCAGATACTCGTTTTCGCTCGGCTTCCTTTTCGCGTAGACGCTCCCTTGAACTCATGTACATAAGCCCCTTTGAACTTCTTGATGTCTTCTTGCCCCAACTTTCGTGCGACTGTTTATGGTTCAAATCGGGCGTTACGCTAGAGCGTCGTTCAACGGAGAGGTTGCCTATACTCTGTGCATCATCGTTCTTGGAGGCTTGTGAGGATCCCTTGGACGAAGGTCGAGATGTACTATTTCGGATAAACGATCGCAGACCACCTTCAAGACTCGGGCTTCGAGGGCTCTTGGGACTCTTTGTCGCTGTTAATGAAGAGTATCCGCTAGGAGGTTTCGATGTGCGGATAACGGGTGGTAGGGCGGCGAGTTCGTCGAGAGACACGGGATCCTGTCTCAGATCGTCAAGGCTAGGCTGATGAAACGCTCCGTAGTCAACACCAAAACTGCCGTGACCACGACCTGGACTTGCTGGTAGCGAAAGGCTGTGAGGAGAAGCTTCGAAGTGGGAGGTTGCGGGCTGTGAGATGACGCTCAGACTGGTGATCAAGTTGGAGATAACCTCGGGACTGGCCGGGGGAACGCTGGAAGAGGCGCGCTTTGACGAGGAGCCTTGGAAGGAGCGTCGGCGAGAATGACTGTATCCATGAGCGTGGTGGCCGTGGGCTCGAGTAGGGATAGGGGGGACGTCAGCCGAGTCAAAATTCATGGCTGGGGCCTCTGCGTGCCACCGACTTGGTGCGATTTAAAGTAGTGTATTAGGGCGTCGAGTCAGTCGCGGAAGATGAGAAGTGGATTTGTTTGCTGTAAGGGAGCACTAGAAAGGGACCCGAGTTTTCCTTTTCGTGTCTCGCGCAGAAACAATGGGTGGCGCGCTGGTGCTGCCCTCTGATTAAAGGGAGAGTGAGATGGAGCAGACGAGAAAAAAAAGTTTGGCGAGACTGAGATATTCGTGGGATATTAGTTTGTTGGTGGAATTGGTGATGGTGGATCGGCTTCCGAGATGTGTAATAACTAGGATCCTAATCTGAAGCAAAGGATGGAGCCTAAGTGGATTTTCCCGTTTGTCGCGCGTGGGAATGGAAAAGAAGGGAGGGAAAATTGGAAAGAAAGAAAGGATTGAAGCGGTAAGGTAAAGGTAAGGCGTAAATTATTTAGATGGCGCGCAGAGGTGGTTGACGAGGAGAAGCGAGGGGACGGAGAGATGGGAACCTAAGAGAGGGCGAGACTGAGAGGGGAGAATTATTGGACGAGGCTAGTAGGGGAAAGACACGGGAAAGTGGAACCAATCAATCAATCAAGCAATGAATGGCGATGGACGTATAGCGAGAGTTTATTATATTATTATGTACAGAGTATTATTACTTTTTATCGCAAATGAATAATTATTGCACAGTAGAGACTTGACTCACTGCAACGTTGACGGAAAGACAAGTCGAGAATCTGGGGGAGGAATGGTTTCAACATGCCCAACCTGAGGGGGGCTGAACTGAAAGCTGAAAAGGTTATCGTCAAGACAAAAGATCTGTAATACTACCGAGGTCGGAAGGAAGTTTGCGTTGCGTTCCGACGGGAAGATGCACATGCAGTGAATTTAATCTTCCATGTCCAGCTCTATTTTGCGCTTGTGTTTCTTCTTCTCGCTTTGCAACTGCCAGACTGAACCCCTGAGAGGTTACCAAGACCCCTGACCCGTAAAACTTATTTTTTCCCCCTGGAGCTTGTGACCATTTCCGTTAGTGCCGTCATCAGCACATCATTCCGCAACTGTTACATTCCGTCTTCAATTCCTAAGCATTAGCACAGAGTCAAAGCTATAAGATATCATCATGGGAAAAGTTTAAAGCTCATGGTTAATTCCAGAGAGAAGGGAAGCGGCATTGTAGATCCCTCGTGGCGATTAATGAGCCGTTCTCCACTGAACTCCCGTTGATCCACTGTGGGTTTTGGGATGCTGAGAGCTGAGTTTGGGAAATGTGACGAGTGATAATGAGAGTCGAGATCAATTTATTGCCGACAGGACGCATAATGCATTAGACCTGCATGTAACTCGCATACATCGTTGGCCATCAACAACTGAAAGTTTGGACATCATAACGGCATGGTAAAACGCATTATCGTTTTCCTGCAGTTGGAGCCTAATTGAAGCAGAGCTCCTGCAGGCACTTTCTCCATTTTGACAGCAAGGGTCCTTTTGTCTTCACATGGCTGGCTGTGGCACAGTCAGCCACACCTACGTCATCCTCACTCATTGCGAATCCCACTGAAGTTCAAGGTCAAGTTCCAGGATCAAGCAATGCGACGTCATGAGCTCTCCAATGTAACTGAAGAATAAGATGCTGGGCAAAACTCTTGTGTCCACCTCTTTTTTAACTTTAACAACTCACAGACCATGAGAGTAATGCGCCACTAACCGCCAAGCTTCAACACCAAAACACCATCACAATGGACGTTCTTCTATCTCTACCAATCCTATCGTACCTCCTCTCCCCCGCCTCAGCATCATGGTCCACATCGCTCAATTTGCTGTTCTTCTACATGACATGGACAACTCTCGTGTTATCGCACACATCCCTCCGCATCCGCATCCTGGGCACGCTTGCGATAAGAGTAGTGTTATATCTCATACCGTCGCTACTCACACTACTTCTTGATACGTCGGTGCCTAGTGTCGCGGAGTCTGCTAAACTTGGTGGACGCGCTTCTTTGCCCAAAAGGAACACTCGTGCTATTGCGCGACAGGTCGGCCTTGTTATGATCAATCTGGCGCTCGTCACTGCGGCCGAGGGCGCGTCCAACTTGGCGTTTAAATTTGTGCTCGGGGAAGATGACTTCAAGGGTACATCCGTACTACCCTTGCCCTGGCAATTGGCGAAGCATATTCTCTTGATGTTGACGGGAAGGGAGGCTTTGACTTACTACATCCACCGCAACGTTCTCCATTCAAAGGGCTCGATTGCGAAGTATCACAAGGCATACAGCCACGCGAGGTCAGCGGCGCCATACAGTCTTCAGCTCTTTGCTGACCATCCACTTCCTCTACTTCTGCATCGCTTCATCCCGGTTTATCTGCCATCTATCGCGTTGCGCCCGCATTTACTTACGTACTTCCTCTTCCTCGCACTCTGCACAGCTGAAGAGACCCTCGCGACATCAGGATACAGTATCGTACCAGGTATCATCATGGGTGGAATGACACGACGTACAGCAGTGCATTACGCCAGCGGAGGAGACTGCAATTACGGCGCATGGGGATTGTTGGATTGGATGAATGGTACAGGTCGTGGACGTGATGTTCTCGATGATGTGAGAGCTGAAGCCGAGAAGCACAACGTTAAAGAACGATCGCAGAATAAGTTAGAAAGTGGTGCGGGAGCTGTGAAAGGAGGACTCGACAAGTTGACAAACGGCGATGAAGGAAGGAGAAGAAGTTCAAGGCTGCGATCCAAGCGTGCATCATAAGTTCATTCTTCAATTGATGACATTAATCCCATGAATATACCCCATCTATGTATACAAACTCCCATTGCTGTCCCATCGTCTATTTGTAGTTCATCTTTTTAGCGAACCAGTTCAGAGTTTCGATACCACTCTGAACTCTCATTCCAATTCTAGTATCCAGCACAAACGCCTCCCATACTTTGGCAACGTCCAACTGCTTAACGCACTCATCGTACTTTTGTCGGCGGTATGCTGCGATCTCTTCGGGTGTGCCCTCGGGTGGGTTGCAGCACTCGGACCAAGCGATGGCGCCCTTTTCGTATACTCCTGCTGCGAGGACGTAGTCGTCCTTTGTAGGACCCTTAAATACGATTCTGCAATGGTTAGTTGAGTACGACAATGAGGATTGTGCGACTTACCGCTCATGTTTAAGGACATGTGTCTCCAGCATCTCCCTCGCCTCCTCAAACTTCTTCTGACTCCTGTACAGCGACGCAGTAATGAGCGCCCACGATCCCATCTCATCAATCTCAGCCTTGATCTTCTCCACCACCTCAGGCTTAGCGGTGCATCTATCCCAATTCATTCCTCCCACCGCCTTATCAAGCTCCGCCGGGCCCATGCGCTTGATGGTGTTCCACATGTAACTCATCTCTGCCGCGGGACTCGCGCCAATAGCATCAGCAAGATCCACACTCAAGCTCTTAGCGCGCTCCTCCCACTTCTGGATCTTGCGCTGCACGAATACCTCAAAGGGCAATTGGCGCGCCATGAAGCGTTTCTTACCCGCTACGCCGGGCGCTTTGCGGAGAAGTTCTTCGGCCTTGGTCTTGTTACGGCGGGCCTCGTCTTCGTCGCCCGCGGCTACGGCGTCGCGGTACAATTCTATGGAGGCGATACCGGCCATGTAGTAGTAGAGTGCGTGACTCCAGTCGTTAAGCTCGAGGCAGCGCATGAAGGAGTCGCGCATGAGAGGCCAGTCTTGAATGGCCATGGAGTTGAGGGAGAGCTCGAAGTTGTTGAGGGCGGTGACCTGCTTCATCTTGGCATCGCCGGCGGTGGTGAGTACCTCGACGGCCTTGGGGAGGTTGCGCTCGTTGCTATACAAACGGGCTTCTTCAATGAGCCACAGACGAGAGTCGGGGTATCGAGTGCGCATGGAAGCGAGGAGCTTCTCACACTTGGCACGAGGGGGACCAACGACCTCAGCGCCTTCGTCAAAGTCCTCAGCGGAAGGGAGGATGTCGACTGCACCGAGAAGAGCGTTGTAGTAGGAGAGTAGAATGAGACCGGAGATGGCACCGTTGACGTTGGCGTAAGCGGTAGAGCGCCAGAGCATGCGAACACCACGCTCACGATCACCGCGGAAGCCTACAACTGAGAGCAGACGGGTGAAAGCAGGAGGAACAAGTGTCAGCATAAGAAGGATCATACCGAAGCACATGCTTGCTCCCGAATGAACAAAGATGTCAAGAGGGTTCTCAAGAAGAACATTGTCAGACTCGGTTGCCTTAGACTTAGCCTCCTTAAGCGGCGCGCCCTCATCAACCTTCTCATCCTCACTCGAGGACTCCACGTTAGCAGGTGTTTGAGTACCAGACTCAATGTCCAGCTTCTCCATGCTCTTGGCCACATCAGTGACAGGCTTAGCAGACAGCGACGCCTCAGAAGTAGCTTGTGGCATGCTACCCAGCGTCTTCGTCTCAGCCTCAATGATCGCATCAAGCGTCATGAACGCCTTGCGAAGCTTGAGAAAGCTCTTCATGGCATCGATGAGACTCTCGTGCAAAACACCGACCACGGCGCCCATGAGCTGTGTCTGCGCGCGCACGAGCTCGAACTCGGTACCGGGAGGGTACAATTTACTCCCAGCACGAGCCTTGCCGTGCTTTTGAGCTTTCTTGAATTCCGCCCATGCCTTGGCTTCGCACTCGTCTAACTTGGCGGTCGTCTCTGTCATCACCGTCTTCTCGAATCCCAGCACCGAGCGCATGAAGATAGTGACAGCCAGACCAAGCTGGTGGAATGAAGAGTCACCAGTCTGAAGTCTCTCCCATGCACCGTCAATATCGTCATTCATGATCAGTGCGCACGAAGCCATGGCATCGTCAATGTCCTCCATCTCCCTGGCCATGGTATCCTTGGTGTGGATGGAGCCTGCATCGCTGTTTGCCTCTGTGGCAGGCGTTGCCGTGCCCGAGCGGAACCATCCAGCTAAACGACTCATATTGGCGGTTCAATTGATGAGATGGAAGTGAGAAAGAGGCCGATGGTCCCGTGTATAAGGGAATTGATCTTGTGCTGAGCCTCGAATGCTGACGTCTTCGGTCTTAGGCTGAATGAGCTTTTGTGCCCCTCTTTGTGGCGTTTGAGTGGACGAAAGACGCCAAGAGACTGGGGGTGGTTGGGATGAAGCAGTAACCAATGTGGAAATAAGAATAATGTGTAAGAAATGAAAGATACGGACAAAATGAGAATGAGATGAGGTGAGGTGAGGGTTAAGTGAGTACAGTAAGAGGAAGGAAAAGAAAAAATCTCTCGCATTGAGAATGGATCATCTTGAGGTCCATCATAGCTACGTTAGTGGGGGGAGCCAGTGGAGGTACAGTAAGCTAAGCTAAGCTCCGTCCAAACGGAGATCGAGAGCCAAGATCCGCGGAGTTTAGGCGGGCTTACGCCTGCCCGGGCTCGGCACCAATCGGAGCAAGAGGCTGACATCATCTTCAATTCTCTGTCAAAACATATAACACGCTCTTTATTTCATCAGAGTATCTTCAAACTAAAAGTAAACGGCATCAATGTTGGGAAATCCATGAGCAGTCTGAGATGAAAACTTGCAGTTTCCATCCAGGTAGATGCACATGTTTCCATCATCCTGAACAACGAGCACGAGATCACCTCCTCCAAGCTGACCAGGGTTACTCTGGTACACAGCCTTTCCATCAGTTCCGACGCACAAACCTCCATCACTGTTCATCCAGGCACTGTTCGCACCACTCGTCTTGGATCGCCAAAGTAGTCTATCTCCCATCAGTTGGAAGTCGCCGTTCCCGTCGAGGAAGGCAGAATACTGGCCATTCTGACTCTTGAGACACTGGGTGAACTTGAGCTGGGTGCCAGGTCGAAGGGCATCTCCCACAGAGTCGCGCAAGTCGGTAAAGTGGATTGCCCATGGCTGGAAGTAATCCGAAGCCTGAATGTAGGCCGTGGCATCGTCGCTGATACAGAGTCCAGGTTGTTTGTATTCACGCTGCCGTCTATCATCACGATAGGCGTCGCGCTCCCACTTGAGTTCTTGTCGAGAAGGCTCCCGCATGGGAGAGCGCCAGATACTTCGCTTATCTGCGCCCTGGATCTCAATTACCAAGTCATCACGAACAGTCAAGTAAGTAGCATCCGTGATTTTGGAGTTGGGGATGGTCTCGTAAATGCCCTTAACCTTTGAGGTGACATGGTAGACATGAAGATTACCGTTCGGAAGAAGACTAAGCTGATGCTCGCCACTGGGAGACTGGATGGTCTGTCCAGCTCTGATGATATCCCTTGGCTTGAGCACGTTGATGAAGCTGATAGGAAGGCCGTTGTATGTCAAGCTCGCAACGCCGTCGTCTTGAAGGGTAAGAACAACATCTCCTGCGGCTCGGTTGGGGCTTGATTGGGAAACATACTTGGATCCTCCATCATAAAATATTTCGAGAGTACCGACACTGTTGAGTTGTGCATAGCCGAAGGTGCTTCCACGAAGCCAGTCGGGTACCCCGAAACCATATCCACCAGCCGACGTCCACATGGAGTCGTTTCCTTCAGCGAATACCAAGTCGTAGTTGTCATTCAGGGTCAGACTATACTTGCCATTGGGAGAGACAAGTTTCTCGCCAGCTAGAAGTCTCTCGCCGCTTTTCATGGAAGTCCTCGAAGCCTCGGGCAAGGCCGGGCCAGTCATAGAAGACCAAACAATCTTGCCATCAGTGACGATAACCATGTTGCCATCATCTCGAAGTTGCAGGTATGACTTCTCATTACCTCTGCCGGCAGTGCCAGCCTCCCACTTGGCGTAGTTGGACCATGTCATGATTTGCAGCTCGCCGTCGGTTCGGAGCCGGATTTGAGCAGCAGTATTACCGGGACCCGTACCCCGAGCCCAGAGACAGCCCTGGTCCTTCTTGTATAGACAGCAGTTCTTGTCTTGTTGCATGACGAGTGTGTATATACCGTTGGGTGACATGATGCTTTGGCCGAGTCCAAGACAGCCACCGGCCATGAAGCGATCAGGAGGAGGAGGACCCTGTGCCTTGAATCAACGTTAGGTTTGTCGTTCCAAAAAGGATTGGAGCACTCACCGGCTCAGGAGCAGGAACACCAGGTGTGGTGGTAACAGGAACTTCTGGGGCCTGCGCCGTATTGGTACTCCAGATCGCTTTACCATCAGTGTTGATAACAACATTTCCATCATCCTGAATGAGGAGTTCCGAGCTAGCATTGCCCTTGCCTCCAGTACCACTGGACCATTTCTCTCTACCCCAAGGATCAAGGAGTCTCAAGTTGCCATCATTCTCAAGGGTACACTTCACAGGTGCAGAACTGCCTGGTGTCCAGGTATTTGATGCCCAAAGACATCTACCACCGGGTGCGTAGACACAGAAATTGCCATCTCCTTGGAGAACAAGGTCGTATTTTCCGTTTGCTGACTTGATGGAGCCATCTCTGTCGATGCTACCACCGGCTTTGATGTGGTTTGGTGGAGTGGACTGCGTTGATTAGCCCTGGCAAGTGGTATGATAGATACTGGCTGGTAGCTTACCATGTTGACTGATTGTGAAAGTGTAATGAGTGCTGTTGGAATGAATATCCAAAAACTGAAGATTTCCCAGGTTTATATAAGTTCTCGCTGCGGCCTCCCATCACCACCGAGACCAACCGCCTGGCTCAACCATCAACACGGGCAAGTTGAGTCCAGGTTCAGCAATGCCTCATATCAGCTGGAAACCTTCGTTAGCTGAACTCGTCAAAACATCCTATCACCGCGACCTAAACAACCGAAGCTGAAAAATAGTTCGACAACTATTGCAACTCTGCATGAACCAGCTCGCTGGTAGAACTGCTGACTTGCAGTGTTTCTCCAAATGTGAAACAAAGATGCGTCTCGACTTGGATCCCTACCGGCTGAAGAACCAAAACTGGATAGAGATATCGTTAGTTGGGCAAATCGTGGTTAGCTCGTGCTCCGGTACCGAGGAACTAGTGATCGATAGCGGCATGTAAGCTGGTTCTGGGCAGGAGCGCCCCGCAATGTTGAAGAAAAACGGCTAGATTATCTGAGCGTCAGCCGTGAATGGTCAGTTAGGGTTCAAGCAGAGTGGCTTAGATTGATAAGTGAAATGGGGAGACCATGGCTTGATGATAGAATATTGTAAGTTGGACTGTTATACATCCTTTACTGCGATTAAGTTGAGGGGCTAACGCTTTTGAACTGTGATGCCACTCAAATGAAATGGATGGACCAACATATCCCTTTCCAGAAGGCAACGCTTACTTTAAAGGTAAAAAAAGCCCTGCTTCCTGCCTTTCTGAATAATGAGGCTCATATGGCAAAGTATTCACTAGAAACACAGTGGTCTTGTTGTTGTCGGATTGGTTCTCATCGTCCCGTATGTTTGTTTTGTGTTGTGGCAAGAGTTGAATTGTCAATGCTCCTTTACTCCCTGGATTTCTTGAACGCCCCGGAAAATCCCAAGTTTGTCACTTGGTGTCTTTAGAAGGTAGAATAGATCGATGGTGCTTTTCTTTTCATATCCGCTTCCACTGAAATCAACATCCCATCACCAGTCCCAGCCGCCAAAAAAGGAGCCTACAGGTACTAAAGAGTCTAGCTGCCATGCGCCCAATAGCGATGAGTAATCGGTATAGCCTGGAAGTCTGTTATAGATCTCGCCTCTTATCAGCGTCGCTCGGCAGCACCGTTTACAGTTAAGTAGTCGCTGACAGGACGAACCCTATTCGTCCCTGTTGTGTAACATATCTGCATTCGTCCGCCAATCAAGCCTTGAGAGACAGCACACAAAGTATATGCTGTATGCGATTCATCCACCGCGCATAAACAGGATTTGGCAGCAGCAAAGAGTGTCACATAACAGGAAAATCAGGCTGTAGGACTCTATTTAACAGTAGCGATTGGCGTCAGCAGCAGACGTGAATATCATTGAACTCTCCTCGCTATTCTTGTCCAAATACTCAATTCTATTAAAATGACACAGAGGCCTGGCCGGATTCACTGGACTGCTCCTTGCAGCATAGTCGTTCTTTTTCTTTCAGGCATTCTGGCTGCTCTGGCGCACCATCTCTACTACCAATCTCTTGATCGTCAACCAATAACCACAATCCGTCAAGAATGGGCTATCCGGATCGGCACTGGTCTCGCGTTCCTTTGCAAAGCATGTCTTTGTGCAAGTACCGCTTTGGCATATCAACAGTACCTTTGGACTATATTACGAAGTCGCGCATTGACTATCAAGAGCATAGACAACGTGATGGGTATTATGTCCGATCCCACCTGCTTCTTGAGTGCCACAACTAATAGAAATGCTCTCTCCTGCGTCATAATTGCAGTTGTTATATGGTAAGGTTGAGATCTGAGATCAGTTGATTGTAGCTAAGAAAGCCATTTAGGTGCATCCCGTTATGCGCCATCGCTCCTCCAGCTAGTTTAACTGTTGGAGTTTTCACATCAGTGGAGACGATTGAAGACGATGTGCCGTATGTCGATTGGTCAAAATTCTCCTACACTGCATCGGACGGACTCGGAGGTTTCAAAGACAGCAGCCAGGACACATATCAAGCCGTTACAGCGGCTCTATACACCAATGAAGTCATCGCCATGTCGCCAGAATACACGAACTCGAGCTATTCCCTAAGTTTTGACGGCCCCCGGCTCCGTTGCGGTAACGTGGCCAACCAAACCCTGTTTGATGAACTAAACGTCGCGGGAATTGTGCCCTCAAACATAACAACAACTTGGTATAACGCCACTGTCGATCCCCCGGGGGATTATAGATATAATATCTTCGTGGCCACATCTCACAGCAATTTCAGCTGTCAAGTGTGGAACACCACCTACACTGTAGACTTCAACTTCACGAATAGTATACAAAAGGAGAATATCACTAACCTCCAACACTTGCATCCTCTGAGGGCGGAAGGGGGTACAGCCGTAGGACCTGGGTGGGGCGATACAGCGGCCATCGTCGGCTACGCAGGATGGTACAAAGCGTTGGCTTCTATCCTGGGGGGTTATGCACTTCGACGCAATGGTGCCTATCCTACGTACGATGTTTCAACCAGAGCACTGCAGACGGCACTCGTGACGTGTCCCGAGGTCAGAGACGCGAGAGAATCCATTCCAACCAGTGCTACAGGTGGGTTTTTTTGCCGCGGAGGATCTATAGAAAGAGCTTTTGAGCGCTTGAGCGAACTGGCAACACTGAGCTTCTTCGCCAACATACCGGCTGTGTAAGAAATTAATCAAGTCCATTTCGGACGGCACGTGTCAAAAACATGGCGCATCTAACGTTCCATAGATATCAGGACGAGTACGGTATGACATATACTTCAGCATCGATCACGGTATCAACGACCCAACTCTTGTACTCGTACACACAAAGCGTTTTGCTGGTCTCGTACTTTGTCGGCGTGGCGTTTTCACTTCTTATAGTGATTGTAGGGTTACACGCTCTGTATACAAATGGAGTGAGCTACAGCAATTCTTTCTCGGGAATACCATGTACAACACGAAATTCAGAACTAGATGTTATTGCTAAGGGGAACTGCACTGGTCCAAAACCTCTGAATGAAGCATTGGCATCACAACGACTTCAGTATGGACTTTTGAAGCAACCTGATGGAAGTGTGGACGGACACGCATCGTTTGGTACACCTGATTCTGTTGTATCATTAAAGAAGAGGGACACAACGTACACGAGATTAGACCGGGTGGAGGAATAGCCTGGAACTTCCTGTTTAGAAAAGTCTATAGTAATATTGGAAATCTAAAAACCGAAACTTTGACGCACTTATGCTCTACCACCATTTCCAGGATTATAGTCCGTCGCCGGTAATTCATGCGCCTGTGCTGGGTCCCCCATCTCATATAGTCCTTGATAAACACCATTATCATGAGGAATTTGAACAGGCGCATACTTTGCAGCCTCCATCTCCGGTGTCGATTCTGAAGCCTTCTTTGCCTTTTTCCTTCGCCACAACATAAATGCTACCACTGCTATTCCCAGCACCACAACAATTGAGCCAACTACTATTCCAGCAATAGCACCCGACGATGGCCCCGAAGACGTAGTGTTTTCTATACCCGAGGATGATGATGTAGGCTCGTCTCCGACAGTGGATGACGATGAAGCAGATTCGGAGGTTGTTTCAGCAGTAGTCTGGCTAGATGTCTCGGTCTCGGTTGGAGACAGGCTTGTCGTCGTCGCCTCGGAAGTAGACGTTGTTGAAGCATTTGGATCGCTAATATTAAACCTGTGACTGGAGAACAATGGCCCTGTTTCACCATGCTCGAATAGATACAAGCTAAAAGAGTTTGTCTCGGTAGGATCGATTCCTTGATAAGATACAATCCAAGTGTAGTCCTGCGACCTGCTGTTGGCTATACTCAAATCAATCAGCACCGCACCAGTAGACAGACAAAAATTGGAAAGGCTTACACTGTAGCATGTACATTTTACCCGTGCCGCTTTGCCATAAGGTCAGATCGGTGAACTCGGCATTGGTGCTCCATCTGATCTTTATTTCATCTCCTAACTCATATTGAGGGTTATCTATGTCGGATTGCCTTGGTGGTGGGTTGATGAAGAGAGCGAGAACGGTTTGACCAAGCGACAAAAATGCCAGGAAGGCAAATAGTTGTCGAGCCGCCATTGTTGATAGCGACATCATGATCGAGCAGATGCGGCGGAAATAAGAACAAACAAAACGACACGCGACATCGGCGTTGACTGCCTTTTAAACAGAGTCCTACCAGAGACAGCCAAGGTGCTAGTAAGGTATTGAATCCTACAGGACCGTTTTAATCTAAAGACCCTCGTTCTATTTGCCAACAAACTGCCTTGGCAGCTTGGCAAGTGGGCAAACCCTTCACACTACGGATATTATTGAATGAGAAGAGACCTGGCAATAATCTATGCTGAATTTCGTGTTTCATGGCGTATGTAGAGTAATTTGGAAGCGACAGAACAGTCCTTCTTTGACATCAATTGGAACGAGTCTTCACGACGAGGTTGGTTGATAACAAGATCATAGGGCTGTAAACGAGTATCGATCCACCAGTCATCTTTTGGAGCCTGGGCAATACCCCGAAGGGATACAAGATCCGCTGCATCGGCGCTTCAGCCCCATGTTTCATGGATCCAGTGCAAGGATGAACGACCTGTGAGCGGGCGATATATCGTCTTTAGAGCTAGGCGTTCTGGGCAAACTCAGCCTTCATCTTGGGCAGTCAGGCGGGCTAGATATTGGCAAGCCAATGAGTTCCGTTTACTTGTAGCGCGCTCTAATTTTCGGCTGCACTTGGAGAAGCCCATGCAGGAATAAAGATACGCTATAGAGAGTCGTCAATTGCCAGATAGTTGTAGTCAGGTATCCATTCTGGACGTTGCCCAGGTGGAGTGGAAGTCTGGATTAGCGTTGGCCGCCACTAACGGGCACTAAAAACGGATTGTGTGGCGCAACTCTAGGGTTACATCGAATTGCATTTTCTTCTCATTACACATTGATGGAAGGATTGCAAACCAGCTAATGGAATATCAATTCTTTAGCCATTTCTCAGTCCCTCGCGTTTTCTAATATCAACGGTTGATTCCACCTCTCAGTCTTGAAGTCTTGAGAGCCGCCATAGATGCCAACCGGTTTGGGCATACATTGCGAGCAGGGGTCAATCTCGATTGTTCCGTCGCGATAACCACCAAAACGAGGGTGCTACTACTCTAGATACATGGAACTTTTATTGAACCATACAGTCGATGCAATCGCTTGTCGAGGACGGGAGTTTTGCACAACGCTTTGAAAGAGTCGTGCCTACCTTCTCAAGCCGCCAGCGTCTCAAACTGCCATCCCATGATTGGTAGCTCCTTCCAGCGGGCATTGCACGGCGATGATGCAAGACCCTTGGGCTCCACTCTTTGTCAGCCTAAGACTTAGATAGAGGACAATTCTTCTGTCACCCACGTAGCCACCTGCCACCTTCTTACAACTCACAATTCTTTCTGACTACCCGATTCCATCAACACTTGTGGCGGCGTTATGGTAGCATCAAATACTCGACCTCAACGAACATCAGCAGCTTGTGACTTCTGTCGAAGGAGAAAGGTACGTTGGCCGTTTCATGGTCCTCGGGGTATCAGAAGAAGTGGTCTCGAAAAGCATAAGAGACGAAATATTCTGTCACTTTATGCAAGTTTAGACAAGCACTTAGGCTACTTTATTATGAAAGTGGAGCCTAAGCCTTAGGATCAACTCTTCTGTTACCCACCTGCCAGTGAATCACTGCAAGCACTTGTTAACCTCTCCTAGCTGGGTTGTGACAACGCCAAGCCGAAGTGTGAACACTGTCAAACCCGAGATCTTGCATGTACATACACGGTAAGGCCTGTGCACGCCAGGTGAGTTAGCTTTGGCGACACCGAGGAGGATGTGCTAACGTGTTCAAAGGCCATCTAATGCTCGGATCAACATGCTCGAGGAAGAAAATGCCCGCCTACGCGAGCAATTGCGTCTGGTAGACCAAGCACCACACCAAGGCCATGGCCAAGGCGCTTCGAAACGAGTCAGACTTGATGAGCCAACGAAGCAAGCAGCCGGTCAAGAAGAGCGTCAAGACGAGACGTTAGACTATTCTCCGACAGGAACTGGCCAGGCGGAGGGTAGTGCATTTCACGGTCCTTCGGGTGGTACTGCCATCGGATCGTCAGAGACGGTACATGAAGAGACCATCACTCCGACTGGTACATCTGGTATGCTCCAGAAGTCGGACGATGGTACCACTCAATCCATTAAGAATCAACTGCTGGCCGAAACAACACGACAACGTGAGTATACCCCCCTCAGGGTTTCCGAATGGGCCCTAAGAGCACAAGAGACGAAATATTTTGGTGACTTTATGAAAGCTAAGACTAGCACTTAGGCTACTTTATTATGGTAGCCTAAGCCTTTGAGGATATTTTGTCTGATAATCGTTTGATATGCCCACTAACCCAGAGTAGGTCAGCTAGAGAATGTCAACCTACGAGCAGGAAAACTCGACTTCCGAGGCGTCGAGCCGCAACTCGGCATGAATCTTCTTTCAAATTTCTGGAATCGCCAACTATACATAGGCCCTATCGTCTATCGAACCGCTTTTATGCGCGACATGGCAAATAATGGCGGTCCCTACTTTTCCGAACTTCTTCTTTATGCGCTATTATTCGCTGGATCACAGTTCACAGCCGAGGCGGCATCTGCTCGAACGCTTCCTGAAGTAAACGCCACCGGTCGACGATGTCGTGCCAAGTTCGAGCAGACTCTACATAAGTCCGGTTCGAAGAGTTTCTTCAAAAGCGAGGTTACTACGATACAAGCCTTGCTGGTCGTCTCGGATGCTCTGTTTTCCTGGTGCAATGAGAGAAGCCTCTCGTGGCATTATATGGGACTCGCTATCAACATGATCATCGACCTTGGACTTCACACCAACCAATCACTTCGTGGAACATCAGAGCCAGGTTCCGCTGAGGCTACGGAAATCAGGCGGCGTTTATTCTGGGCGGCTTTCGTCATGGACAAAGCTCAGTCCATCTATCAGGGTCGTCCGACCCGACTACACAAGCGCGGTCCAAAATTACCCGTCTCATTCCTTGACGAGTTTGAAGAACTGGAGAGTTTCAGTAGTCATACTTACTCCACCCAACCGATGACTCTCGAAAGTCCAGCATATGGTATATCCACGTGGATGCATTTCAGCAGGTTGAGCATCGTGGCGGACAACATCATTTGTCAGCTCTATTCTGAAGAAGGCACTGTCATGCAACCTGATGAGTTATATGAGCTTGCGTATGGTCGACATGGTCTATATGATCAATTGCAAGACTGGGTCTCCAAACCAAAGGATATCTCTACAGTCCTCCCTCACTTTCTTTCGTGCAGGTGAGTCTACCCTGTCAATTTTAGAGTGTAACTGACATGAACTACAAGCGCACTGTACTTTTCTTTGGAGATTCTGATCTGCCGACCATTCCTCTCAGAAGATCACTTTGTCTCGGAAGAAACAACGCGAGTAGCTCTCAAGGATTGTGTAACATCAGCACTCGAGATTCATGACATTCTGGTGATTTACAAGCAGAGCTTTTGCTTCAAAACTGCCCCTCACCATATATCGTACGCTGCATACGCCAGTGCCTCGATACTCATTCGTATAGCGGTACAGAAAAGATCAGACTCGCAGGCGCACTCGGCTCTTCGGCTATGTATGGAGGTACTGAGCATACAACAGGCTTACAGTCACGGACCCAGACGAATGATGGAGATCCTGCTCGGATTCATGAACCGACTGGGTGTACATGTGGGAGACTTTGTTGCTCTGGACCCATCGAGCTGTCTCACGGATGTGCCAAACGAGTCCGAGATGGCTGAGCCTGTTGCTGCAGGACCCACCATGGAAAGGTACATACACAATCTTCTTGCTATCGACGAGTACTGGAGGGGTGGTGGTCGAGGAGATCTACCAATAAGCGAATCCGACATGCGCGACATTGAAACCCCCGACGTTGGATGGCCCGACCTAGACTTCGACAAGTTGATGAACAGCTTCATTTTCGACCCTTTCCCTGCCCAACAAGACACTTCCGGGCTTCTATCTCAGAATGAACTGTTCGGGCTTGATTTTGGAGCACAAGACTTAGACTATTACGATAGAGTAACCTAATGTATCTACACTAGCATAAATTGATCAAAGTATCTCGTCTCTTATGCTTTTAGTGCCAGTCCTTCTGTCGTCCTGAGAAAGCTCTTCGGCGTTTGCGGCAGTACTGTATGTGTGTGCACGTTAAATTGGGTCAACTACGTCATTCGTCTGGACAATTCTGACCAGACACAGTAAAAGCCTGTTCATGCACAATTTGAAAACTCAGCTTCGAAGATTTTCAAATCGATTCATATTTGTGGCTAGCTGGGAGGTAGCCGCTGAACTGCGGGACCACGAGGTGCCGAACGCCGATCGGGACGACGCTCCCGAGATATCCGCAGATAGCACCACCAGACGTCATTGTGCTCTAGGTCTTGGTTGCGTATGATCAAACTGTTTGCTAATAGAATTAGATTAGCTGCGATAGCTGAGTATAAATTGGTGCCTATAAAACTGCAGAGCCTCAATGTGAACTTTTACAAACACACATAATCCTTGCCGATAATCACCAACCATGGCCCCTTCACCAAGCGCAGATGTTCTCGGCTACGAAAAGTCCATCTTTGACGCTGGTCTCCATTTCGCACGACCAGCGTTCACATTCCAGCCTTCAAAATGGGAATCTCTAGCTAAGGAAACACTTTCAGCTACATCTTGGGGCTATATCCACGGGAACTGCGGTAATGGTACGACGTACCAGAACAACATCAACTCCTTCTCCCGATGGTCAATTGTTCCCAACCGTTTGGTACCCAGTCGCAAGGATGAGAATGGCAATGAGCAATTCTCTGATACTACGACAAAAGTGCTGGGACAGACTCTTCCATTTCCATTGGCTATTGCGCCGATTGGTGTTCAGAAGATCTTCAACCCTGAGGGTGAAGCTGCCGCCGCTAGAGCTGCCGCGTCCCTGGGAATTCCTTATACGTTGAGTACAGCTTCCAGTACCAGCATCGAAGATGTAGCAGCAGCAAACGGAGAAAACGCGCCTAGATGGTTTCAGCTTTACTGGCCGAGCAGAGAACACGACGACATCACCATTTCCATGCTCAAGAGAGCCAAAGAATCTGGCTACACAGCACTTTTCGTCACCCTCGACACATACGTTCTAGGATGGCGTCCAAGCGATTTGGATAACGGCTACAATCCCTTCATCCATCCTGATCACATCGGCGTCGAAATCGGTCTCACAGATCCTGTTTTTAAAAAGAAGTTCAAGGAGGAGCATGGATATGATATCACCGATGCGCCTAGTGGAGTATACCAAGCTGCGCAGGGTGGGTCAGCGGGAGCTGGACTAGGCGCCGCCGCTCGCGAATGGGCAAAGATTGTATTCCCCGGACACTCGCATTCTTGGGAAGACGTTGAATTTTTGAAGAAGCACTGGGATGGACCTATCGTGCTGAAAGGCATCCAAAGTGTGCAGGATGCCAAGAAGTGCGTTGAAGTTGGCGTTCAAGGAATTGTCGTGAGCAACCACGGCGGTAGACAGCAAGATGGCGGAGTAAGCAGTCTGGGCATGCTTCCCAGAATTGCCGATGCTGTTGGTGATAAGATCGATATCTTGTTTGATAGTGGTATCAGATGTGGTGCGGATATCATGAAAGCTATTGCGCTGGGAGAAAAGTGTGTTCTTGTTGGAAGACCTTATGCTTATGGACTGGCATTGGGTGGTGAGGATGGTGTGAGACATGTTTTGAGAGCGCTTTGTGGTGATTTGACGATGAACATGCATCTGGCGGGGTTGAGGGATGTTAGTGAGGTTACTAGGGATATTCTAGTAAAGGAGAGTGATCTGTTTTAGGCGGAATGTGTTTATAGATATCTATAGAGCTAGTAGAATAGAATGTTAATGGAACATTATGTCAATGAAGTCAAGATTCAAGCCAACCAAGCCTTGGTCGCAAATTTCAGTGCCTCCGCCTCAAACGAGTCCCATCTTTTCTCATCAAAATCAAAACCATGATCTTCTCCAGGGACAACATCATATCGCACACTCGTCTCGGGTAACTTCTCACCCACCAACTTGACAAACTTGTCGGAAGCGCGGATATGAACGGTTGAGTCCTCATCGCCATGCATGATCCACCTATCAAGTCAGCACGTCATCCAATCAACCATATGCTGTACTTACATGGATTTTGACAGTTTGGCTCCAGCCTCGATTCTAGCGAGTGGTCGAAACTCATCTTTGTTCCAACCCTTAGGATCAAGGAGATGCGAAGCAAAGATCCCGTTTTGGCACGCAGATACGGCAAATGGTGTTCGTTCGAAACCGGCCCTTGTTGCGGGCGTTTGGAGGGCTTTCTCGATCCAGGCTAGAGTCTCTTCCTTAGGGAGGATATCTTCGTCAGGGAAGCGTAAGACGTTGGGTTCGTCTGGGTGGGGCCCTGTTGTGAAGATCCTGTCGTCGATGTCGATTAGGGGATAGACCAAGGCAAGAGAGTTGAACTCGTCTGGATGGGAGAGACTCAGCTGAGTTGCGCAGTAGCCACTATCGCCTATCAGTCCGCATTTGTGTGAAAGTTGATGTTTGTGACTTACCCAGCTGAGCCACCAACAAGCAAAGTCCTTCCAAAGTCCAGCTCAACACCCGGAAACTTCTCTCCCATAATCGTAGGAAGTTGTTTCTTGCTCCACTGCCATCCGTCTTCTACATCTTCAAGAATATCTTGCAAACCATTCGCAGAAGGCAAGAGTCTATAATCATGAGAAATGATAATAGCGTCATTCTTGAGAGCAAGCTTGTCAACCCATTTTGCGAAGAACGGAGCGAAGAGGGCGTGGCCCATGACTAGGAAACCACCATGGATGTGGTAGATCACTGGATGTGAGCCGGGCTTGAGGTCCTTGGGGACGAGAATGGCAGTTTTTATGTCGTGAGAGTCGACGGTTTTGAAACTAGGAGTTGTGAGTAAAGGGTCCTCAAGGTATCAGGAATTGACCCCAAGGGCATAAGAGACGAAATAGCCGTCACTTTATGTTAGCTAAGACCAGAACTTAGGCTACTTTATCACAGTGGCCTAAGCCTAAGCCTTGGAGAATATCTCTTCTCTGAGGGTATCGGGAAAGGGAGGGGACTTGCGTTTCTTCGATGATGTTGTAGGAGTTAAAGACTTCTTCTGTGTTCCAAGGGATAGACATGATTGCTGAGAAATCTTTTAAAGGTCACCAAGGCTCGTCAAGTTGTTGATTGAAGGCGATGAGGTGCGATGAGATGCAGTGAATGTTCGTGCTTGTTGATTTCCTTCCATGGCTGCAAACACAAGTCAATATATACAAAAGTCTCTCCTTACAAATAGGCACTTGAACGGATCGTGAGATTCCTTCGCCATTACTCATGCTGTTATGATTGGCATTTTCTGATGTTGTTAGTACCATGAACGGATGGTTTTGGTCCGCTGACTAACATGATTAATCAGGCGGATGGTGATGCTCCGTCGCATTGCGAGCTTCTGACTCCACTTTAACGGAACGAAAGCATCCGCTGTCAAACGTTATGGAATAAGCCAGTTACAAATTCACGATAGACACCGATTTTGGTTGAAATATTTGTCATTTATTTATTTGTTTACTTATATTCAATCGTAACGTCGTTGAGGTCGTTCGATACTCCCCATTTCTTTAAATCTCATAAGTCGTCAAAACAGCCCGGTGGTCAGAGAACCACTCGTTCTCCTTGTGGTTTGGCTGAGGCTTAGGCTCGCCAACCAGCACGGTCTGCGAGTCGGTAACCTTGAGGCCCTTGCCCTTGTGAAGGACAAAGTCGATTCTGTCAAGAGGCTCAGGGCGACGACGGCCACCGTTCCAGATGTAGATGGGAGACCAGGTGATGCCTTGCTCCTTGACGGGATCGGGGTGGGTGACGCGGAAGGAGTCGATAAGGCCGGCTTCCTCGGGGAGGACGGAGGTGGGCCACTTGATGCCAGAGTAGCCACAGTTCTTCTCCTTGAGACCTTCGGTGTAGTCCAGGTGGGAGGGGGCGTTGAAGTCGCCGACGAGGAAAACAGGAGTGTCATCAGCGTTGTCGAGTTGAGACTTCATGCCTTCGAGAGTAGCCTTCATCTGGGGGGTGCGGCCAGATTGGGCTTCACGCTCAATGATCTTGTCGACGGGGTAGTGGTCGAAGCAAGTGTCGTACGGGCCGTAAGGTGTGTAGCCAAGGTGAGCGACGAAGAAGTTAATTGCCTTGTTTGAGCCATCAAGAGCAATCTTGACACCACCAGAGCGAGCGGGGCCACTGATGACACCGTAGTCCTGGGTGATGGGGTACTTGCTAAGAATACCGACATCACCGCCGCTGGACCAGTGGTACCAACCAAGAGCATCGGCGAGACGAGGGACGTGACGACCTTGCTGGTCCTCCTGGATACCGACGACATCGGCGCCACATGAAGCGAGGAACTTGACCTGCTTGTCATGGTAGTTGGTAACGCCAGTACCGCCGTTCCACATGTTAAGAGAAAGGACCTTGAGGGTGCTGACAAGAGCCTTGCCGGAACTAGCAACATTGATCTTGAAGGCAGCGGATGTAGCGGAATCACGACCAGTAGCTCGGACAGTAACAACGGCATCATCAGCGCTGGAAGAAGGTGTGCCAGAGATGATGCCGTCCTCACTAACACTGATCCAATCGGCACTACCACTCTCCTTGGAAAAGGTTACATCACTGCTTCCACCACGAACAAGTCCCCTCACGCTGTGGGAATACTTGTCGCCAGCACGGGCATTAGGAAGCGAGACATCAGCCACAATAAAGCTGACATCCCCACCATACTCACGACCCTTGATGACCTGCAGCGGCTCCGCCAACCACGTGTAACCGTTTTGAGCGAGGAAGAAAGCAGTGTAGTTACCAGGCTCGAGGCTACCAGTATCAATCTGGACAGAGCCTTGAGAGCGAGGCGCCCACTTCCACTTGATGGAGTTTGATGAGCCCTTCTTCTGGTCGACGGGACCGCCGCCTGCTGTGTAGTACACACCGATCCAGTTCTGGTCGTTGGCGTTTTGGGTGGAGTAGTCAAATGTCCATGAGGGCTGGTTGGAGTTGAGGGATAAAGAGCCTGAAGCTGAAGTGTCTTGGGCTAGGACGGATGGGCAGAGGGTAAGCCACAGGGCTGAGGCGACTGTGAGGAATCTCATGGCTGTTGTACCAATTGAGACGGAGGAGGGGAAAAAGAGGCAGAGACACGAGAGATGAGTACAAAACTCGTGTACGTACGCCAAGCACGAGTAGATAAAATGAATAATAAATAATCTCACAAATCACAGAACAAAAAAGCAGAGGAGATTTCACAGCATATAAGTATTTTTTCTTTCTTTGCCTCACATATAACAGTCGATCAATAATGGTGTTCTTGGCCAACTGAGTAAGAAAGAGAAAAAAAGACGAGAAGACGGGGAAAATGGCAATGACCTGCGAATGACCTCTAGTCCCTCGTGCCAAGTTTTGTCTTAGCGGGATAGACAAGGGTAGCTCCAACCAATGAACTCAACCCCTCAAGCCACGCCCGCAATGACGTGTGAGACCCCGGCGTCAAGATCGGCGGGTCAAACCGCCTAAAGCAGTTGACTCTACGCGGGCACGTTGCAGAGAGAGACACGGTTAGAGGCAGCACCATTTCTGGATCTGCAATGCTACGGTAGACCTTCTGAGCCTGTAGTCATTTGGATACCTATCGTGACTCGGTAGTGCTACAGCTACAAAGTGTGATTGGCGTGACGATCATATGGAGAGAAAGAGAAGGTGAACCCTTAGATACTGCACATGGTCGAGTGCCGTGATTAGCCTTATCAGATCGCGAGGGAGAAGATCTACCGGTAGCCACACCCGCTGCAACCCTCCCCCACTCCCGCTCATGATAACGGAGAATACTCCGGTAGAAACAGAGAGATTCTTTCTTGCCTCTCTTTTTCATCGGATATCTTGCCTTTTACTGCGTGTGACGTTCCACTGTGGCCAGTGCTTGTATTGGTGCAACAGAACAGATATCTTCCCCTCTTTCTTTCAGAGAGTAAAGTTGGGGGCCGATATCCTGTTCTGCTCTACCGTCACATTCTTGATAAACTCGTTGGCAATGAGCGCTGTATACTGCAGTTTAGAGGTATCGCCGAGTATGCCAAGAAGGTGTTTCGGCCTATCAATTCAGGCCACCTTGCCGGCGCGTCGTTGGGCCGTTGAGTGTAACTACAGACCGTTTTTTGCCAACCATTTATAATACAGTTTCTAATAAGGGGAAGTCGCCACAGAATTTGTTGTGTCCGGAGGATACTGGAATGGTCGGTAATCTGACGAAATCTATCCGGGTTAAAACAAGAAATTGATGAATTGTTCGAGCCAAGACGCTCGCTTATTTCAACACCAAAAGCGCTCCCATGATGCGACCGCCCAGCCTCGAGGTCAGTGTCGGTCTTGACAAATCTAGTCAATAGAACTCTCGGCTTCGAAAATACAGTTAATGTATTTTCGCAAAGTGTACCTAATCCAACGTTGT
Organism: Fusarium incarnatum; assembly: GCA_004367075.1. Classification (NCBI taxonomy): domain Eukaryota; kingdom Fungi; phylum Ascomycota; class Sordariomycetes; order Hypocreales; family Nectriaceae; genus Fusarium; species Fusarium incarnatum. The sequence continues at coordinate 225,672 of QGDZ01000053.1, forward strand.
CCACACACAGTAAAAGCACTAAGCCAAGGCATCGCCAGCATCACAATAAGCTGCCAAGGTCAGCAATGCGGTGAATCAGCGTCAATATCCTGTCATTTAGTGGTCATGTATAGTGATTGATTTCAGTGATATCACCATTGCACGGCGTGTTTTCGGTAGCAGCTCGTATCAGGCTGAAGAGCATTGATTAAGTTTAACTGTGCCGCACTCTCAGGCACACAGACGTCATTGTATACAGCAATGCAAGGGGTCAACTTCGTTCTAACCTTGAACTTAATGGTCAGATATTCGTTCATCGTTCTGTCCACGTTCAGTCGACAGGCAGGTACAGAACTCAAAGACGTGTCCCGCGTCAGCCACAATACATCTTGGCGTACGTCGTCGGATATTTAAACGGGAGGATTAAAATCCCTGAGGCGCTCAGCCCAGCCTTATGAGGAAGAACCCGAATTTAGTCTACCATGATCTGATATACGTATCTATCTGACTTTTATTCGCGAGCTATGGCCATAGCACCGACGGCCCGAACCACCCAGACTCCAGTCGCGAATAAATCTTCAAAATTGCCATACATTGAGTACCAGGTGGCTGTCCGATGAAAGAATCTTATACATGATCTAAGTATCAGTCTATTGTATTTGTAAGATATTCTTACGATGGTCTAGAGGCTTGAGATTTATCGGGTCCATCCGAAATATTCCACCGAGGCTACAGTTATTCAAACAATCACCTCGTCTGTACAATCGTAATTGCCTGACCAGTCACCACCAACAATGTTGGATTATCTTATCATCTCGGATTACCTCAATAAGTTATTTCGCCTCCGCACAATTTCAAAATCAAAAATCCTTCCAAGACCGCCAAGTCTGCCAATCGTTTCAATCCTCTTCAACCAACAAATAATCCATCGGTCTCGACTCCAGACCCGCTATTCCTCCACGAGCTATATTCTTTTAAGACCGCAAACCCGCCACCTAAAGCAAGGGTCCAGCACCCAAGATCCAATCAGAATACCCAGAAATAGGACGCAAGGAATCGGGTCACTCCGTACGTACGGGGGAAATGGAGCACAAAAGTTACACTAAATTGCTTGTATCTCTATTGAGAAGTGAACCGAGGATGGAAAGTCGCCTCGGCTTGTGATGCGGTATTTACCCGCAAACCCTAGAATTGCACTCTTGACTGTGGTCTCTTTTCCCCTTCTCTTTTTTTTCTGTCACAGTCGATTTATCCGAAAATTGGGAAGTGCTCACGCGATGGCTGTTTCTGATGTTAATGTACCTCCGGGTTATTCCCATGATCCCGAGAAAGACTCCAAAGCAATTCCGTCAAACACCACGAATGAAGAAATTGGACCGCGAAATGTTTTTGGTGATCAGACGCATCGACGACTCAAGGGTCGTCATATCCAATTGATTGGTATTGGAGGGACTATCGGTACTGTCCTGTTTGTATGTTCGCTATCACCCCACTGTGAATGGCTTCATTCTAACTGTAGAATACAGGTTCAAATTGGTAAAGGTCTCATGCAAGGCGGTCCAGGAAGTCTTTTCATCGCTTTCTCATTCTGGTGTCTCATCGTCTTGACAATCACAATGGCCATCGCCGAAATGGTCTCATACACACCAATCTCATCTCCCTTCGTCCGATTCGCTGGTATCTACGTCGACGAAGCTCTGGGTTTCGCATCAGGATGGAATTTCTTCATTTTCGAAGCAGCACTCGTACCCTTTGAAGTAACAGCATGCCATTTCATTCTTCAATTCTGGACAGACGCAATTCCCGTCGGCGCAACCATTGCAGTAATTATCGTGCTGTACGCATTGATCAATCTTATGGCAATTCAGTATTTCGGCGAGACGGAATTCTGGGCTTCTGTTGGAAAAGTCATTTTGATCGTTGGTCTCATCTTTTTCACTTTCATCGTCATGGTTGGTGGAAATCCAAAGGGTGAAGCTTTTGGATTTACGTACTGGAAAAGTCCTGGAGCTTTCAACACGCTGTACTACGACGGCGCATTGGGGAAATTTGTGGGATTCATGGCTTGTCTTATTCAAGCAGCTTTCTCCATCTCTGGTCCTGATTACGTCGCTATGGCTGCCGGAGAAGCTGAGAATCCTCGCAAGATTCTTCCTCGTGCTTTCAAGACTGTGTTTTATCGTCTGACCTGCTTCTTCGTGCTGGGATCGTTGTGCGTAGGTATCTTGGTGCCATACGATGATCCCAACATGATCGCAGCGTTCAGAGATGGAAAGTCTGGAGCTGCAGCTTCGCCATACGTTATCGCCATGGATCGCCTCGGAATCAAGGTTTTGCCTCATATCGTCAACGCCATGATTCTTGTCTCGGCATTCTCAGCTGGTAACTCATACGTTTTCTGTGCGACGAGATCTCTCTACGGTCTTGCGCTCGAAGGAAAAGCCCCGCGCTTCCTCAGAACATGCACCAGAACCGGCGTCCCTATTTACTGCGTTGCCGTTGTACTAGCTATCGCACTGTTGTCTTTCTTGCAGCTGTCGAATAGCTCCGCTGTTGTACTGAGTTGGTTTGTTTCTCTGGTGACTGCCTCTCAGCTGATCAACTTTTGCGTCATTTGTCTTACGTACTTGTGCTTCTACCGCGCGATGAAAGTGCAGAACTTTGATCGTTCTGTTCTTCCTTACAGGGCTTGGTTCATGCCGTATGCTGCGTATATCGGTCTTGTGGCGACTTTCATTATGGTCTTTGTTGGTGGATATACAGTTTTCCTGCCTGGCATGTGGGATGTGCCCAACTTTCTCTTCTCGTGAGTCTTTATCATCATCAAAGCAAACATAACCCAACTAACGTTTCCAGATACACTTCTGTCGGATTGTTCCCTGTTCTTTATATCGGATGGAAATTTGTGCACAAGACAAAGATCCACAAGCCAAATGAGATTGATCTCAAGTATGAGTTGGCTCCTATCGAGTCATATGAGAAAGATTACATATCTCAACCACCCAAGTAAGATCCAATTAACGTCCAGGAAATTCAATCACTAACAAACGTCTAGGAACTGGTTTGAGAAGATCCTACACTTTCTGTTCGAATAGTGAAAAATAGTGCCTACGTAAGCGCTTACTGAGGGAATTTAGATAAAAGTTATAGAAGGCTGGTTATGATACCCACCAATTTTGGCACTCTAACTCGAACAAGAGTGGATGAACGTGATGAAACGAGAAAAGAGCCAAGTACAAGTGACATTACTCACCCACAGCTGAGAGCTTAATTTACCTGCCGTGTCCTGATGAAACAAGGGGAAGGAAGATCTGTAGCCGACCGCCAAGCCGTTTCACCACCAAAAAAATGCAACATCAACGTTTCCATATTCCCTTTTCACATCAAATGTCAATGCGTGAACACAAAAGGTGGAAAGTCATTTCACATCAATTTATTTCGTTATTTTTTTATTCTAAAGAATGGAAATCCCGACGAAAACACCCCCCAAGAACTTGAACTTCTGATGTCGACCAATTCCGTCGGCGAAAAACAGAATTTCGCACGCAAATAAACAAGAGAAAATATTGTCATTATCTTACATGGCGTAAAGAGCATTTTTTGCCAAGAAAGTATCTAAGGCGGTTGGATGGATCTTCTTCACACGTTTCATATCTCATCGTTTTGGGTTTGTAAAACGTCTTTGACGCTTAAGCGAACGCACCGACGACAGACATGCCAAAAGCTGGAGAAAAGTTAGTCAATGCACGGACGGAAAAAGTAGATTGTAAAACTTACCACCAAGGAATACCCAGCACATGGCCAAGATTCTGTCCTTTGTCTTCATGAGGTGTTGGGCTTCTTCGGAGAGGAAGTCTTCGACCAGGAGGTTGACGAGAGCAGCGTAGATCAAGAGACCAGAAGAGATAGAGTTGAAAACTCCAACCATGATCAAACCCATCTCACCCTCGGGATCGTAAGAGTTTCGGCTGAGAATTCCAATAGCCTGTCCAATTGGTGCGGTACATCCAAAAGCGAAGACAAGTAGCCAAGGTCGGAAACTTCCCTTGGGATAAGGAACAGCAGCGATACGGGATCCGAGACCAAGACCCTCGAACATTTGATGGAACATGATGGCAGTGAGAAGAACGACGAGACCGTCTGTGGTCATGGCGATGGTCATACCGACGAAGACGGAGTGGAAAAGGATACCACCTTCGAGAAGAGTAATGTTTGTCGACATGCGCTTGTACGTCTCTTCATCGATCTGTGTCTGACTCTCCTCATCAAAGTACGACTCGGTGACTTCAGCATGAGGCTTAGAATCGATAGTAGCCTGCGAAGAGTACTGGGTCTCCTTGATCATCTCCATCATCTCGGAGCGCTGTCGGACATACTGCTCGTAAAAGACGACAAACCAAGCAGGCATAGTAGAGTTCTCGTTGCCCTTAGAATAATCGTGAGGCTTGGTCTCCTTCTCGTACATCTCGCGCGCCATCTCCTTCTCGTACGAGACATGGTCGTCTTCATCGGTGTAAGTGTAGTCGCTACGGAAAGAATCGTTGCGGGTGTGCGCGAAGTTTTGTTGCTCGGGAAAGGGACGCTGAGGACGCTGGGGACGAGTGGGTGGTGGTGGTGCGATGGTGATTGCTTCGCCAGTGGGACCGCCGTGGGAGTGGCCGCCGGTTTTGGCGTTGAGGTACATTTCGACCATGAAGAGACAGAACATGGCAGTCATCATGATGACTCCGGGCATGGCGGGATAGATATCGGTGAAAAGATCGGGGAGGCAGGGATTAGTGAGAGAACCGAAGGCTGTAGGGAGCAACTGAAGACTCATTAGTGTGATTTTCAATGTCATCTTGGTGAGTAAACTTACATGAACGAATGCAGTAGCAACCAAAACTCCAGTACCGAAATGCTTGCAAGCAAAGAAGACCTTGGGAGGCATCTTGAGCCATTTGATTCTCTTAGCAGCGACTGGAAAACCAGCGCCAAGACAAGAGACTGTCAAAACAGCAACTATTCAATCGTTAATAAAATGGGTCGTGAATGCAAATCCGGGGTAAAATCGGAAACATACAGAGACCACCGACATGCAAGCCAAGATTGTACTCTTCCGCTCCAGCTTCCGATCCACATTGAGGCTTGGCTGAATCCATCTTGAATAACGTAAGGATCGTAGATGCGAGAAAAATTAAAAATTGATTCTCAAAAAAAACAACAAGGAAACCAGTTCCCTGTCTCAGTCGTATATATCGAAAAGAATTAAAGAATTACTGAACGAACAGCAACTCAAAAAGAGAAACGAATTCTCTTCAAAAAGAAAGGAATTGCACTCGATGACAAACAAGGAAAAGTACAAAGGAAAACAACCAGGTACCAGCCTAGATGCAACAGAGAGCGTAGAGAGAGTATTCGAGAAGAAAGAATCGAGAACAGACTCACGAATATCATAGCGTATATATATTCTTGGCGATTTGATGGCCGTTATAATAAACTATTTTAAGGTTGTGAGGCGACAATGTGATGTAAAACAAGCCATGTCTTGTCTCGACTCCCCGCGACAGGCTCCTAAAACCGATGCGACTGTAGTGTTTCACTCCCCCATAGAAGTCCCCTAACTACCACTGAAGGCCTGCTACGGTAGCACTGAAGTGCCCTACAAGTGCCGTCAACCCCGGCTCTTATCTCGGAAAAATAACAAGAGTCTGTGACTCAATTGGTCAGATTCGAGATCTGCAGGCTTCGCGTTTTAAGCTTGAAAAGAAAATAGTAAAGATCTCTGGACGCAAAACCCTTGAGGGTTGCGTTTTGTCATTAATGCTCAATGCGCGGATGGAAGCTGTTCCGGAGGACCCTTTGTGTCTCAGCAATGGAGATCTTTTGTCTTTTTCGTTATTCTCGGTGGAGAGCCGGCAGTTCCTCACTGAAGCTTTTCTGCATATCCATTTCCCCATTGACTGAACTCTTGGCTGATAGAAACAATTCTCCATCTCGCGTAACAAATGTTCAAACGTTTCTACTCCCCTCCTGCAGAATTCTCCAGTGATGACCTCTGTCTTTACCTCTTGCGCTCGGATGCTTCATCCATATCCCATCCGTTGTTTTGTCTTATCACACCTCACATATCGTTTCCTTCGATATCTGATACTGCCACGAGTCTTGGCTGAGAATCTGTCCGGCATTCCGCTTATGAAATCATGGATGTCTGTCATTTACCGAATAAACAATTATTGTTCAGATGAACTGTGAGGATATTCGTTTGTTGTTGACTCTCATGCTCCGCAGCCTACAGGTAGCATCTCCACGATGTGATGGTGTTTTAAATCCGCAGTCGTAATACGAAACCGGGGTTCATGTTACACTCGAGTCTAGCCTTCTTAGTTAGGCAGGTATACTGTTATCTCCTTGACATCTATTTCCAGTGGTCTAGACCTATTCACCCTTATCCATTCAGTCCTTCTCCTACGGAGTATCTAATTGCTCTTCAACTCCACATCTCGTCACTGTTGATCCCTCACGAAACAAGTAAACATTCTCAGTTTTACATCATTCCTCGGCTATCGGCTCGTGATCAGCTGAGTTCTTGTCTCACTCGCAGACATCTTCTCCACGTTGCTACAGTTGTGATTTCGTAACGCGACAGGCCTGTAACGCGTTGGGGTTGACCCACTGTGGGATTACGCAAGACATGGATCCAAAGCTACCCTGTGGGTGTAACCGTTTTGGCGATTCTAGCCGCTTGCCGCCCAGTCCCTGTAATCATCCTTGGCAAAGGGGATGAATGGAGATCTGGAGTTTTTGGCGATAGTTACCCTAGAATGAATTCGCACTCAATGATTTGGCGTTAGACAATAGCAGCATGGCTGGGTATGGAGATACAATAAAAGATTTCTCTTGGATTGTCCGTCAGACGAAACCAGCAGAGAAGAAGAAAAAAGCCGTTACTACAGAACGTGCAATATGAGACTAATGATTGTGAACTTGAATACAAAGGTTTTGGTGAATAGGATCAAGCTTCTATGTGCGGTTAGTCCTGTCAGTGCGAATAGCTCCTAAAACACACTCGAGGACGTCGAATCTTTCTACGTACACTGCGCTTAGACCTCGATTCCACGTCTTCGGAAATACTCGTAAAGGCATCAAAGCGCCAGAAATCAACATTCGGCACACTTATCCGTTGCAAGTCATCCACCCTCGCAACTATTCACCCACTGTAGTAGCCCCGCGTCAAACGCGCAAAACCCAGTCGCCAAAACATCAGATCGTTAATCCTTGCCGTCTACTCTCATCTGCATCTCTAGTCGAAAACATTGCTCTGACTTGCATCTCAAACCCTGTCTCACCTGATACAGAGAAGCAATTGACTTTTTTACGTCTACCGGTTTCCGCTTACTAACACTGTTGCGATTCATTTTGACTTTTTGAATGGGTGTACTGTCTCGGGAGGCGATCAGCCGTGAAGAGATCTGACACTATTAAGGCTGATAACCTTGGTTGGGTAGCACTGAGATTTAGTGAGGCACTCTTAAATATCTTAAACTGACTTTACGACAAACTATTTCAAGTGTAAATGTTTGATAACTGTTCTGAAGTTATTAGTTTTGCGTCGATATGTCTTGGCGAATTCTAGACTTGGTGTACTGCAAAAATAGACCTATGTTGTACTTGAACTCTTGGCAGGCAAGAGACTATATCAGATCGATAAGACAAGACTTTGTCCAATCGCAACAGTTGGTGCTATTTCCGGCGCTCGGATCTGTGTTATCGACCGGGGTGGCTGGGTGGTTACGTATTATCCGCGCCTGTATTGAAACATCAACTGCTTCACACCTGGTCTGAGAATGGATGCTGTTTCCCTACGTGCATTCGTCCCATTTGATTGGTCCGTTTTGTTCTCAGTAGGCTCGACTCGAGTCATTCGGAAAGGGAAGGTTGTCGCGTGACCTGAAATCTTGTGATTCAGTATGTCGCTCTCTCTTGTCACGATGCCACTATGAGAAAGCCTACTATCAACAAACGTGACGATCAATCTATCTGCGATTCTATCTCTTCTAAAAATGGGTTCTATGAGCATAAAACTAATCTTTCCACTGCACATCTTCCATCGAGCGAACGTCAACCTTCTTTCTATCCCGTCTTGACACAGAACTCACTACTTGCCGTAGGCCCAGATAACACCCATCGAATCCCATCCTCAACGACACGATCCCACCTCTCCGAAGCAGAAAGCCTCTCCTCAAAGCAGCGAAATCCATGCGGCAATCCAACGAATAGATTGACATCAACAGGAACCCTACACCTCGTCAGCCAATACCCCCCACGCATAAACAACAACTTACCCAACTTCGCTCAACGTCTTCGCATACAAAAGTCCCTCATCTCTCAACGGATCTAAGCCCGCTACACCGATCACGCTCGGCGGCATACCCTTCACTTGCTCAGGTGTCGCATTCCCGGGGTTGATTTTCAAATCGTTCACATCTGGGTTCTCGATCTTGAGAAGGCTTGTGAACCACCGGAGTTCAGCAAGGGAGAACATCGGTGCGAATTCATTCTGTTTATAAGATGATATCGAATGGTGTTTCATCTTGCTCAGCTGCGGTTCGTAGCAATCGACGTGTGCTAAACAAGGTATCATGAGAACTTGGCCCACGATGGACAGCAGATCGCTCTTGAGATGTCTTTGGAGTACGAGAGATGCGGCCAACCAAGCACCGGCTGATATCCCACCGACGATAACTTTCCGAGGATCGCACTTCAGCTTGTCCATGTTATCGTGTGCCCATTTGAAAGCATCCTCAGCATCGTCCCACTGTGTCGGGTATGCGAAGTCTGGCGTATGTCTATAGTCGACGTTCAAAACCGTGACTTGACAACCGATGGCTATGCGAGCACATATCGCGTCTTCACCGTCGAGTGTGCCATACATGAAGCCACCGCCTTGAAAATGGATGTATAGTGGGGTAAGCTCTTCCTCCGGAGTGTCGATCGGTCTGTAACTGCGTAGTTGTATGGAGGTTCCATCTCGTGACGGTATTGTGTAGTTCTGAATTCGAACACGAGGCCCCAGATTTGTCATAGACTGCTTCACGATAGCCTCTCGTTCCTCGTTCGCCAACCTGATCATATCTGCAGGCGGCATCTCGAGCTTGGCTGCTGGAGGCAAGGTCTGTTCTAGAGCGAGCCATTCTTCACAGCTGCCTCCGTAGCCTGAGAAATCGCACATGTTGACTGAATGTTTCCAAGGAGAGGTTTAGATCGTCAAGGGTGCTAAGCTCAGAGCCGAGGATATTCTCAGATGCCCCACCTCCACTATTTAGTGCGCTTACAAATATTAATCAACGACTTCTTCATTTATGACTCTGGTCAGGTCACTCACCGGAGATATCTGGGTTGATTGAGTAGTACTCATGATTCTTGACACTGGACGGCATCTGTTTTCTCATATCTACGGACACTTGTTTCAGTTTTGTATCTCATCGAATCAAGGTGTGCGTCTTATTGAGAAAGAAGTGATAGCTGTTTTAGAAGGAGAATATCGACGACAAATCATCGCCGCTTTAAGGTAGAAGCCCAGGCTTACCTCAGACGTAGCTCAGGGGGTGCTCAGCCTTAGCTTCTGCGACCCACCTGAGCATCCCGAAGTACCCTTACTACCTGGGCATCGGTGTTTATAATTATTGCCTTCTAACTCTGGTTATTGTGCTTAACTAATAGTCCCTGACTGCCGTGCATGGTTGTCTGGCTTGTTTGTTGCCTCTCTGATTGACAGTCTATTCCGCGCCAAAGCTCTCTGACCATTGAATACCACGCCGGTGTAGCTGAACCAAATCGTCAGGTCTTGTTCCAAAAAGCTCAACGTTGTTTCTGATTGTTTTCCCATCACTACTCGGGACTACTTGGGTGGAAATGCTGATCAAGGTAGTCAAAAGTAGCAGCATGGGCAGAATCTGCCATGAGTCCATTTATCTAGCTCCCTCCGCACGCATGCAGGTATCACAGCTAGCCTAGGCTCAGCCAGATGAAAGTTTGCATGGCCTATACTAACCAACATCTGGAAAAGATCGAAAGCATGTGATCCCAATTCTCGCATGACGGTACGGAAAGCGGGCTCTGGAGATCGAACGAATAATCGGGTTGGTTTGTTCTGTGGCTGAAACAATATTCTTCCCTGCTTATTGTTCCCCCGCGTTTGAAGTGCTCTCAGTCAACCCTAACCAAACGTTGGGCAAGCTGGGAATCTTGTAATATGAAATGTAAGTTTGAATAATGAGGTTCATGGAGATGCCTTTTTCCATTAGCCAAAGCTAGAACTAGCGGTTCTATTAGTTGAACTACTTGTTGCGGGAGCCATAACATATTACACCCTGACCCACCTTGTGTAACAAGAGCCTTGCTTGTCATCTTGTACTGTGTGGACAAACCTTCACCTTTCTTTTTTTTTTCTTTTGAGGCCAGCACTCAGTATCCAATCATGTCAATATGCTGGGTTTGCCACCGCTCAATATCAGCGCCCTAGTCTACAGTCTGCACTTTTGACCGATATTGTCTCTGCTGCAGCTGTTAGCCACTCGTATTCACTGCGCCAGAACAACCCAACAGGCCACGGTGCCCCTCCTGTATGGGAAAAAAGCCAACACATGACCATAACTAAGCAGAGTCTCATCTCATAGAGCAGGGGTGGCAGGAGAAGAACAGGTTTTTCTCTTTGTGCAACCGCATCGCTTTGCCTTCGTGGCAATATCAGGCCACGCCATTTGTCGGTTTGCATGGTTTGTAGCATAACCTGACGATCCCGTCAACTTTCTTGAAGCTCGTATGCATACTTTCAAGGATCCCTATGGCAGGACGGTTCGTCTTGGATGGTTCGAGCAACCACTGAGTCTTACTTCTCTCAGACCAGGCGGTTGTAGATGACCCGCGTGGTATTCTCTTTCAAGAGACGGAATACATTTGATTAGAAATGAATCTTGGTCAGATATATAAGGCTACAGGTAACCGCAGCTCTTCTTGTCGTTTGGACATCCCGCAACTACCCTTCAATCTGCTAAAGAACTACTCACTACTGAACCAATACCTGTACTCCACGTGCTCGTTCTCACGCTTCATCTGATCGCAATGGCTCAGGCAACCATTAATCCACCCGCTGTCCGACTTACCTACAACGTCTCGTGCTCCAATTGCGGAGACACCGTGAAGAAGGGCAGCAAGTGTTCTGGTTGTAACACCAAGAATTGATCTTGGAAGTGGCTTAAGCGGAGGAATAATCCGCGTTAAGTGGGAAAGTCCTTACCAAGACACACTACACGTCAGGATACTCATCTTGGAGCGGACAGGTAGCTTGTACCCGTTCTAGCTGGAAACGCTGTTGTCATGGCTGCATACGAGATGTGTAGATTGGGGGAGGGGGAGTGAGTATGCATATCGGTCAATCTGAATTGACTCGGCGCATTCAAAGCTCAATAGATGTAGAGCGGGTTGGAAGAGGGTCGTGGGATAACAAGCAGGTGAAAAGAGTGCTTGGCACACTAACAGGACGTTCTCTACGGGGATATAATGAGCTAAAACAATGAACCACTCTCTTGAGCTGCTGAATCTATCCAATTTTTGTATCCTCGCATCATACCTAGAAGTACGGCAGAAGGTACGTGCCTCTAACATCATGTTAGCAGAATTAATTTGTCACATATCCATGTTAAAAAAGGGCCCCACCTTATGTTACACCTACATTATTTTGGGGGCTGTCTCTTGATTCGTTGGGGACACTGCCTGGCAGGTGCGTGCTACGTATCTACGGATGCCTTGATATTCTGTGCCCGCGCACAGGCAACAACGTAGACGGCCACCTCAGCCCTTTCACAGGCGTAACGTCTCACGCACCAATCTCCCTCATTTCATCTCATCTTCAACATCTCATCCCCCCCTCTCAAAATGAGCAACGCCAACGTTGATCTCGTTGGAAGCACCTCCTGGATCGGAGCTGACGCCTACGATTCAGGCGACGAGCTCCACGATCGAGCCCTGGCAGTCCTCGCCAAGCTCAATTGGGATCACCTCTTGTCCATTTCTTCAGTCCTCAAAAATGGAGTCCCTTGCAATTTCAGCCAAAATTTCTCCATCGGCCACTTCAACATGGTTCGCCGCATTGACTTCACCGACGGCACCAGCTGGGTTGCCAGGGTGAGACTACCAGAGCTCCGAACAGTCTTCGGCGACCGCGAAGCCCTCGATGTGGCCAGCACTCTCAAGGTCGAGGTTGCCAGCATGAAGTTCTTCAAGTAGGTACACACTCGAGCCACGTATTGGGAAGCCATATTGATATGAATTCGCAACATTAAAGGGCCAGAACCTCGATTCCCGTCCCTGCGGTTCATTCCTACAGCGTTGATACAACCAACCAAGTTGGCGCTCCGTACATCCTCATGGATTACATGCACGGAACAGTTGCCACGGAATTACGAGATGCAAAAGAATGTGAGGGTGGACTTTTCGGCACGCCAGACCAAGATCGGAGTTTCAGAACGCAAATGGCTGAGATCCAAGCAACGCTATCCTCCTTCAAGTTCCATGAGATCGGGAGCCTCTATCAAGATGAAAAGACCTCCGACTTCTACATCGGCCCAGAGACAGAGACTGGCAAGGGACCTTGGAGCTCCTCATTGGAGTATTATGACGATCTCTCAAACCACGCTCTTCAAGTCTGCATATACGACGCATCTCCCGAGGTCCAGACAGCTCCTTCGTTCACAAACCCCATCCTCTTCAGGCATCTCATGTCCCTACACCGTCAGCACACATCCGACAAAGAGCTCTTCAGCCTTGTGAATCGCGACTTCGGGGCCCACAACCTCTTGGTGGATGAGAAATTCCAGATCGTTGGCGTGATTGACTTTGACGGCGTCATGGCGGCCCCTATCGAAGTTGTCGCTCAGTATCCCGTCTTGACGGGGCTGAACCGAGAGCCCCCGGGATGCGTCGAGACGAGACCCGCGGCAATCGAGCGCATCAAGAGGACGGAGCCGAAACTCAAGGAATACAAAGAGATGCTGGCGGTTGCCGAAAGCAAGCTCGGTAATAACGGCGAGGGAGCCACGCCGATTGCGGACCTGTTGCTGTCAGATGCTGCGAGTGTGTTTCAGGGCTTGGTGAGATATCAGGGCCACCAGGTTTTTGTCAACAATCAGTGGATGGAAGCTTACTTAAAGCTCATCCGAGGCCATTTCCAGCCAAATGTCTCTGCAGCTGAATGAGATGCACTGCCGCAGTACTTGTGCTGTGCGAGGGTGGTTGGCTAGGTTCTATGCAGGAGCTGTGTCATCCATCACAGGGCATCATAGAGCCACCCCTCATTCAGTCTAGTAAACATCAAGATACTCGGTGATAACGAAAGGCTGCTTGCTGATCCAGCAGGCCTTTCAGGAATAGATCATCTTTTAAGGTAGTTGTGACGCGTCTCCTCAATCAAAAAGCATACAACGTGGATGGCTTCCCTAATTATAGTTTGGGCAGCCTCAGGAAAGTTGCCATACACCATCAAGCCGCAAATCGAGTATGGAGGTTAATTAAGTACTCCGGCCGATAGGGAAGCCCGAGGTACCGTATCACAAAAGAAGAACTCATATTCATGGCCCAAAAGAAGTCACAATGCTAAATCTCAAGAGCGTACTGTTCCAGCTTAGCTATCAGTTTTGTAGGTTTAGACCTGATGGGAAAAGAGGATATGCCGACAGTATCATTTAAGCGCGGTTATCTATTAGTAGTACTAGACAAAGTTACCTTGGCGAGGTGGGGCTGTTCTAATTTTGTTAATTGCTAGGGGCCAAAAAGTGACATATGATGTCGGCTCAGCCTAGACTTAGGTTAAAGCAGCGACTACTTAGGATGGTGGGCGAGAAAGGAAATGCTGCAAGTCGATCTCCACATTACATATTCTGCTGCTCCAAGCCCCCAATGCCTTGCAACAAACGGCATTTCACTATTTAACGCCAGCAAAACTTAGACTCATCTTGGTGGAGGGTCGTTAAAGAAATATGTGGTTTGATAGACGAAAGGGGAACAGACCGCAAGGACGTAATCAAGGAAGGCAATTTATGATTCGACGAAGACCTTGGATCGTTCAGGGCAAATGGGGACGTGTGCAAGTAGCGGGTCATGATGCTTCAGCGTAGTTTTGCTGGTAAGTCTGGAATGATATTGCATGCAGATTAATGCAGGGCCGTACTATGCACTAGTCCATGTTGCCTTGGGGGAGGTGGAGGTGGAGGGTCATCCGTATCCTGGTGGAGGTGAAGGGATATACGGCGCCCATGGTGAAAGTGGAGGTGGAGGGACATCCGTATCCGGTGGTGGAGGCGAAAGTGTGTTCGTGAATTCTTCAGGTGTTTGATGTGAAACCCAGTCATGATGTACTGGAGGTGCAGGGACAATCATACTTGGTAGGGTTTGATGGCCAACTTGCCCCAGGAAGGTGTCAAAATCAGGGTCAACATCAGCGTCAAAACCAGATATCGGAGGGTAAACCTTCTTAGATACGGATTTGCGTATAGGTCTCGGAGTGCTAGATGACGGGTGGTGCTTGTTCATATGAACTTTCAGCGTACGAGGTGAAAACCGAGGCGGGTATTGGCAGCCTGGGGCAGTACACCGCAACCAATTGATATGGGATCTCTCATGCTCTCTCAGCATCTTTTCGGTAAGAAACCCAATCGTTGCTCTTGAACACGCTGTCAGACGACAAGTGAAAGCACTGGTACCCAGATGAGCTCTAAAATACTCGAGTTCACTGGCTGATATGCCAGCATGAAATGTCGGTCCAATTAACGATTTGACAACCTCTTGGTACGAAGTAAGCAAGTCACTGATTGAATCGGAGAGCGGCAGCGATTTGGAAGAATGCTGTGTTCCTTCTTCCACTGTATAAGACAATCAGTATAAATAGAAAAAGGCTGTTGTCAAAACATACCCTGGGTCTTGAATACTCTTGCCTCGAGGCTTTTTGGAGATCTTGCATTGAGAGCACGTTCGACGTGTTTCCAGAGCACCCCATACTTCTGTAGCTTCGCCAACCGTTTGTCCACCAAATCACCACTGTTGCTCTTATCCAAATTCGTTGGGTCCAGTCTTTCCAACTTATCCGCCAGTTGACCAGCGAGACGAAGGAAGGGCTCCGTTGAGCTTTCAAGTCTGGATTCCCGGGCCGGTTCGTAGCACAGTAGATACTCGGTCCAGAACTCCGTAGCATAAACGAGAAATCCGTACAACCCCTTTGCGACGAGAAGAATTTCGTTCTGCCCCGGGTCTTTCAAGCGGAAGCTCTCAAGCCCAGAGAGAAGACAGGTCATAGAAGCCACTCCATGCTCTTGGATTGCTTGGTCTCTTGTGATGACAACTTTCGTCGACGCTGTCTGTAAGAACCTAATACCATATCAGCATTTGCCTTGCTAGTGTTATACTAAACTTACTCCTTCACTGAGTTGTGAATGAAGGCGACTGTAGTGTCCCGGCTTTCTTCAATCAGGGTCCCACAGATATCAAGGATATACTGAGGTGCCAAGCGTGAGACTTGAGGGTCACCCGAGCTAAAGGTTATAGCGGACAGGAGCTCAACCTTCTTCAATGGTCGTTTCGCAAATGCAACCCAGCCCAGCACGCATCGAATGCGATCAACCGACCGAGAGTCCAGCTGGACTAGAATCTGCGTCAGAATTCTCTGATAACTAGTGGCACTGTTAGATTTTCGCGAGAGCACGGTAGGGCGATAACGTACAATTCCGTCAGCTTTCGTGGCAATTGTTTCACTGACTCCTTCATCTCATCGCCACTATAAAAGACGTTACTGGTCAGATAGTCAACGACAAGCCGAGCGTAGAGAAACATTCCTGTAATTTATCAGACCGTGACAGGAGGAATAATGGAATAGGACCGTCACTCACCATCAGCCTTTTTGACAATTGTATTCTGGATCTCTTCGACTTCAGAATGCTGTATATCAATTTGCCGTAGCTTCGGACGCATTGTATCAAGTCGCAGACCGACGTATTGTCGAATGGCTGTGTCCAGTGAACTTTTTTCCTCGGCAAGAGAAATAATCTGTTTTCTCTTCAACCTCTCCAACGCTTCTGACGGGCCACGGCTTGCAACCAGTACCTTGCATGTGGTACTTCCTGGTACCACCGGCTTGGAAATGAGTTGGTTCAAAAGCCGCACCAAGCGCACTTGCCTGTCTTTCTCGCATTCGTCGAGGCCATCTATGACAAGCCAGATATACGACGCCTGGTTAGGTACGTTGGACATGCTTGCCAAAAGCTTTTGCAAGAGCTGTTCCAGAGTCGCGCTTGTCGATGATTTCCTTTCAAGGATATAGTGCGTAAAGACATAAGAGACCAGGTCACCATCCTTTCGAATAATTTGCAGAATGAGTGATTTCAGGACCTGCTCAAACATCGTCGAAGAGTCATATAGGTATGTACAGAAGTGGAACGCCACGGTTTTCGTTCCCTTCAAGAAATTCACGAGCTGTGTGCACAAGACACTTTTCCCAGACCCAGCTGAACCCTTAAGCCAAAGGACTGGCGTATCTGGCCTTGCGTCTGCCCAAGAAACAATCTTTTTACTCTTGAGTATCCACGCACAGGTCCCCTGATATTCCGTTGCATCAGATGAGATTGAATCGATAATGGCCAGCTGATCGGTTTCGTTGGTCTTCAGCCAAGAGACGATGGACTCGTATTGCTTGGCATTCTGTTCTCTGTCTTGCTGGCGGACACGATCCTCACTTTCTTCTCTCCATTTCTGGATATTCTCTCGCATAGTTTTAGCCTCTGCTATGTCGCGAGCATTCGCTTCAAGGTCAATAAGTGCACCATGTTTGTTTAGGTCTTCGATGATATTGTCGAAACGCCTCTGGAAACGACCCCAGGATGTAGAGAACATCAATGCCCAGCCTGGTGGAGGCGTCAGATCATAGGATACGAAGTTCAATGGGTGACAACTTACCACTGCGGCGAACAAATTTGTAGGCATGCTTATGGAACGTAAGGATGTCGGCGTAAAACACAGCCAGTGTCTGCTGAAAGCTTGGCTCATTGATAAAAGCATTACTGAGAATCTCGAATCGCTTCAATGGCTCAGCAATGCTCGCATAGCCCTTGATTATTGTCTCGAAGGCTTCCACGTACTCCGAGGCCACTCTTAGAATAAGTGTGATCGGCGCCCAAATCCAAGGCATGAATGGAGTTCCATTACACAATATCTCGGCAACTTTAGAGTAGTGTTCAAGACCTCGAAAAAGTGGCATAAGACGTCGCATGTTCCGAAGAGACTGGCGGGCGGCTAGCTGGTTCTCTAGCTTGAGGGCAGCGTCTTGGACATCTTGAAGTGTTGTTTCGGCAAAGTTGCGCTTTTCTCCAGGGCTGATTATTCGATCGAGTTCATCATGGGCGGATTTAATGGTGTTTCGTGCAAGTGTCGAGATTGCGGGTTTGAGCGGCATTTCTTCTAGGACTGCGTCGTAAATTGAGACTGAATTGAGCGGATGAAAAAGGCGATAAGTTTGACAGAGGTTGAAAGGACAAAGGTATTATGATCAATTGAATGAGCAAGGGAGGGTCCAACACAGCCACCGCAGACTTCACACTGCAGGAAGGTGCATTGGGATGCGCCAATCAACCAGTCGTACCATTGCGCTTTGTTGCACATGATGCTATGGAGCCTTGCAAGAATGCCTGCATTTCTACTTCAGTATGCCTAACGAGGCATGATCTCAATGCAAAGCGCCTCATACATTGAGTGAGAGAAATCTACCTGGTTGACTTATAAGAACGTCTTCTATTGCGGTAGACCAGTCGTTCCTTCTCCTTTCATCATCAATTACGATAATGGACCTGCGTGAGATACTAAACCGACCGCCCAAGCGACAACGTTTAGACGAGGAAGGCGATACCCATACTCGGCGCAGCCCCTCTCACCATGCACCCTCGTGGGGCCAGAACCACAACGTTCCTGTTACAACATCAATTCACCCTCAGCGACACTGCAGTATATTCTCCAACAGCGCTTCAACTACACCAAACGCGACTCCGCTTCATACTCCCTTGAGGACTGACAGCCATTGCAACAATGACCGGGGCAATTATTACTCCCAGCCTGGTTACGCAGGACACCTTGCGACGGATGTTCCCAGCCAACATGACCAACCTTCACAGTGGCATCTTTCAGAGGTTCCCACCGTGTCTGTGAACGGTAAATGGCCGTCGCCATCCTCTATACCTCCAGCTCCTATTGTACCGTTGCAGGCTCATACCCCGATGCATGCTTCTTATTACGAGCAATCTCTCGTTCCTCAGGCGTTGCCAAACCAGTCACACTTGGGCTTGCAGTGGCCAGAGTCCCATGAGAGAGAAGCCCTGTCGCCGTTCATCCCAGGTGGCAGTGCGCCACCCCGTCTTCTTGCAGAGGATTATCCAGGCACTGCAGAAGCCCAAGACATAACTGTCTGCTTCGGTATGGTGAGTAGCACAAGGAACTCTTACGATCGCTCAAGTACTAAGATTCCAGATTTTGGGCATATCTGCTCGGTGCGAGCCAAAATGTGCCACTCGGCAGAATCTACCAACACAGTTCCCAGTCAAGCTCGAATCTTCAACTCGCTTTATTGCCAAAGATGCGGCCAAGGTTGTGGGACGGATAATGTCCGATCATGGACAGGTTGTACAGGGTCTTCTTGACGAGACATCCCTCGATCTCCACGCCACGTGTGCAATTGACAGCTCTCAGACACTTGATCTTCAGAAAGAACCATGGCCTTTGGCAACGGTACCATGTACTCTGAAAATCACGATTTACGGTCCAATGGACTTGTTTGACGAGCTGGGGTCATGGTTTGATGACTACCAAATTTTTCTGCAAGACCCAAGAGAATGCCACCGGAATGTCCCATACTGCAATCCGCATCGCTTGTCATTACAGGACTTCTCATCCGCTCCTCTCCTTTCAGATATCATCGCTCAAAGTTCTAGGGATTTGCAGCTAGAGGCAATCCCTCAACAACCTGACCTGTTGGACGATTTGAACAGCCATGAGGATTTGGAGGAAGCATCGCAGCCATCAGCGATCAAACGTAACCTCCGAAGGTTGGTGTTCCCATCCTTGATCCGGACTCACCAAGGACTTACAGGTTATTAGACATCAAAAGCAGGCTCTGACATTCATGTTACGTCGAGAACTTGGGTGGGAGTTCGATGGGGGGCCAAACCTTTGGGAGATAATGGACACAGACCAAGGAAGACTGTAAGTCAACAAATATTCCGTCTTGGCTTTCTGTGATAGCTCACTTATACCGCAGATTCCTGAACCGTGTCTCTAATGTGTCGCAATCGGAAGTGCCCCCTCAGTGTTATGGAGGCATCGTCGCTGATCCTATGGGACTTGGAAAGACACTCACGATGATCGCATTGGTGGCAACAGACCTTGAAAGTAGCGGAGATATGGTGGATACCGATGAAGGGTGTCATCTAGACGTCCCTACGACTCTGATCGTTGTGCCTCCTCCCTGTAAGATGTTAAACATTTTCTCGTCCACCGTCGTTAAGCTAACCTCATGTAGTGATGGGAACATGGGAAGAGCAACTTGCCGAGTTCGTCTCCACGTCAAATCTAGTGCACAAAGCTAACAATACTATAGGCACGTTGTTGAGGGTCGTCTAAATTTTCGCCGACATCATCGGGAAGACCGATTGAGATCATTAGACAAGCTCAAGGCTTTTAATATTGTACTGACGACATACCACACAATTTCTGCCGAATGGAGCCATTCAAATAGCTCAAAACCATCTTTCATGTACTCTGTCCGATGGAAAAGGATAATTCTTGATGAAGGTGAGCTTCAGTGGTGTTGCCAATTGCGATCAAACTAACAGAATAGCACATCTCATCCGCAACTGCAACTCAAGGATGTCGCAGGCCATATGCGCTCTCGATTCTAGATCACGATGGGCGGTAACAGGGACCCCTTTACAGAACCGACTTGGCGATCTTGCGACCCTCTTCAAGTTCATCAGAGCGTACCCTTACACTGACCGGAGATGCTTCGATGCCGATATATCGCATCTCTGGAAGGTCGGGCAGTATCAAGAAGCCATTAAGCGACTTAAGCGACTGTCTAAATGCCTACTCCTTCGACGGGACAAAGGGACAGTCAGTCTTCCAACCAGGCGCGACCTGCAGTGTCCTGTCGACTTCAATTCGGAAGAGAGAGCCTTATACAACAAGTTGCGCGAGAAGACCATCGTCAGTATAGACGAGGCCATGTCAAAGGATGCCGACTCTCCGAAATCAGGATCATATGTCAATGTCCTACAGCAGATCGATTCTCTACGGCTCGTGTGTAATCTAGGGCTGCACTACGATGCAAGACACGGAAAGTCACAACACAACCCGCATGCTGAATCTTGGATGAGTGTCGCGCAAAATACCTTCAACATGCAGCGAGAGATGGGACCGATTGACTGTGCCCAATGCTCATCAATGCTCAACATCACGGAGACAGAGCTGGATGATCCTACAATTACGCCTCAAAAACCTCTCTTCTTTAAATGTCTTTCGTTCATTTGTTCCGAGTGCGCACAAAGACTCAGGAAGACTGCCAAATGCAGCCACAACCCATCATGCATTATGGCACCTGTTTCTACGAGCGGTCAAGCCTTGGAGTCGACCTTATCGGATGTGCTACCGCAACCAGAAAGAGGCTTGCCGTCCAAGATAGAAGCCTTGCTCGCAGATATCAAGGCTCTCCCTCCAGGTGAAAAGTGGTACGTATCTACTCCTAGCAGCACCTTTGTGAATGCAGGGCAGCTGACATATCTTAGCATTGTATTCTCGACATGGAGGTTGACTCTCGATCTTGTCGAGGCTGGACTCAATCAATCGTCAATTCCGAGCGTTCGCTTCGATGGTAAAGTACCACAGAAGGACAGACAAAACATCGTGGAAAGGTTCAGGCATGATCCGTCAGTGCGTGTCATGCTCCTGACTCTATCTTGCGGTGCAGCTGGGTAAGTAACATCAGTATGATGCGACCGTAAATACTGACCCTGCCAGCCTCACCTTAACAGTTGCAACTAGAGCATACCTTATGGAACCGCATTGGTGAGTGCAGATTGAAGTTCTTAATGGACATACACTCATTCCTTAGGAATCCGACTCTGGAAGAACAGGCATTGGCACGTATCCACCGTATCGGACAGTCACGGGAGGTGACTACGGTCCGGTTTTACGTGCGAGATACATTTGAACAGGTATGCTGTATCGACTGCAAGAGAGCACAGCTAACATCCTCCAGCAAGTCATCAAGATCCAAGAGTCGAAGAAGTACTTGGCAGGGTTATTGCTATCGCC
The DNA here is from genome assembly GCA_004367075.1 of Fusarium incarnatum. NCBI lineage: Eukaryota > Fungi > Ascomycota > Sordariomycetes > Hypocreales > Nectriaceae > Fusarium > Fusarium incarnatum. The sequence continues at coordinate 247,029 of QGDZ01000053.1, forward strand.
ACATGACAATGGGAGTGCAAGCGAGAATCTGGGAAGACTACAGGTCAGTTGTCACCGAATGAGGCGATAGAACTTATTAACGCTCTCCAGGAACTCATATCGCTCATCTAAAAGCAATCCTGTTGGAGCTAGTTGGGAGAGTAAACGATCGGGCGCGAAAGGAGAAAAAGAGGGGTAGGTACAAGTGGGAGAACAATGAATGAAGAAGATGTGATGTTTATTCTTTTTGCACTTTTTCTTTTGTCTTGGGTGAACCTTCCGATCGGTCTCAATTGTTATTTTGCGCCTGTCATTGGGTCTGGCTAATGTTCAAAGACGAGAAGAAAGGAAGGAAATGGGACAGAAAGTGCAAAAAGGGAAAAACCCGCATACGATCAGCGCTTGCTGGTATGCGGGAAACCCAGTTGAACCATGAACAAGTGCTCATGGTTCAACACGCACTTACCTGCAGGGCTCATGGGCACCAGCCATTAGGCCATCCCGTCAACACCCCACGTCGAAGGATATCGTACTTATTTTACTACATAAGGGTTCTTCTCTTGGTCTCGTGGTGCTGGTGGCGTCGAATAGGGAGGCTGCTTTGAAGTTTGTATGGTGTTGAGTTTGGTTGCCTGGGATCTGGGGCGAGGAGGTCAGAGTGGATGGCCATCTGCGATTCAGGTGTGGGTGCAGTGTCGAAACTCGGTCTTTTCTTATAGAAGGGTCGTTTTAAAGCTCTGTTGAGCTGCGAGAATGCTTGGTTCAATCTGATCTGGAGTGTCGTTGCTGAAGGCGGGAGTTGTCTTTGGACGGGCGCTGAAGGGGAGCCTCGTGTGCTCTTACCCACGATGCTTTGAGCTAGAACGGCCAATCAGGTTTCTAGCAAATATATATCCATCTTCTTTTCTGAGATTGGTCTTTGCAATACTCTCTGTGTCTGCGATGGAGGCCTGCGATCGAGTGAAGACAGTCCCAGCCCATCGGAGCTGCTGGGCCAGCTATCCAGGCCAGCGTGGTACCACGCCTTATAGCCCTTCAATAATGGCTAAGACATCCCACAACACATAGTCGACTTACGAATAATCCGGACCTGCCTTTTAGGCGTCGCCTCAGGCTCTATTGTTCGGGATGCCGAAGAAGTCGCTCGTCGCGTCAAAGTAGGCGAACAAGGGACCACTCCTGGCAAAGCGCCGGGCAGACCTCTCGGTCAAAACTCATCGGTGCCTTCTTTTATCCTATTGATTGGTGCTCTCGATTTCCTGTGGTCTGTACAGACTCATGCGTCAAATGCGTCACCGGGTGCTGTATTGAGCACCGTCAAGCCCAGACATAAGCCGCACACGACTCGAACGACATCCCGTGGTACTTATCACAGGTTCGCTTCCAATCATCGCGATAGCGTTCCAGGAGTTGCGCCGTCATCCGACGGAGGTTGAGAATTGGCTGTCTTGCCGATGAGTCACCCCAGCAATCTTCCCGAAAATGAAGATCACACCGCGTATAAAGCAACCACTTAGTGCTCAAGCGATACGACTCAACATCTTCACACAACTCCGCTCATCATCAAAATGACAGCGCCAATCTTCAAACTCGAAGCGACAGCCCTCAACGCCATTCGCTCCCTCCCACCAGACATCTACCTCGTCCACGCAACAAACTGCATCGCAGAGTGGGGCGCAGGCATCGCAGCTGAACTCGCAAATGTATTCCCATCCGCATGCAAAGAGTACAAAAGCTTCTGTAACTCCGGCGTATCAGCAGGCGCATGCCAGATCATTCCACCTCAACCATCCGACGTAGCCAGCGGGGCGCCAAAGGTACACATCGTGTGTCTCTTCACGAGTTATGGGTACGGTAGACCGAACCCAAAGACGGGAAAGCCGGGGAAGGACTCTGCGGGGAAGATCTTGACGCAGACAAGGATGGCATTAAGGGATATGAGAAGCCAGTTAGAGGAGAAGCAGGATGTGACGATTTATTCGCCGATGTTTAATTCGGGCGCTTTTCGGGTGCCGTGGGAGAAGACGAAGGCGGCCATTGAGGAGGAGTTTGATGGGTTTCAAGGGCACTGGCTGGTCATGGCACCGCCGTCTTGATGATGGCAGTCGATAGCACATTCCACGGTGAATCATCAGCAGCTGGGTTTGGCAATTGACATTGTAGTCTCCTAGCCAAGAGAGTGAAGTTGGTTGCACCAGGAGAAATGTGTAGAGTGTCCAATATATCGTATCTAGTACTCAGGTTTCCACGCCGTCCAGTGAGACTCGTTAGATTCGGTAGGCCATGTCCGGTTGTCGCTGACAAGTGGCTCTTATGACCGCGTTGGCCGACGTGCCGTAGAAGAATTCTCATGTCGCTTTGGCGCCAGAGTCAAGAGTTGCAAGAGCCTTCGAAAGTACCGGCCCGAACTCCTCTGGCTCTGTTCCCGTGTCACTCTTCGTCGACAGCTTCGCCTCTTAGAGCGCGGTTCGTCGCGGTCGCCATCATGACCAGAAGCTTCAGGTAAGAGGGGACAACGATAGATCGCCATGAGAGACCATCGTCTAGCACGCCATATTGGCGGGAATGGATACCGACCTAGGGCCGACTTACCCTCCTTCTAGTCTCACTGACGCGAACCAGTACACGATGTGCTACCACGCCGGATTCGTCTATAACAGTCAAGTGTCAGTCGAAATGCAGAGGTAAACGTCGGGTTCACTCACTTGTTCGCGTTCACAGCACCCGGGGTAGTAACCAGGATATGCTCAGAGGTAGCCACCACTGTTCGAAGTTGACGAGTTATAGACTCAGTTCGCCCGCCAGCGCCGGAGAAAAGACTGCGATATCCAGAGACAGATGTTCTAGGCCGCAAGCGCGCTACTCACGGTCTGCTCTCTGCTGCACATGGCTTCTAGGATTGAAGACGCGTTCTGCGCGTCGGCTCACATGCGTTAGAAGGATTCCCCTAAGGCTTTTGACGCTGGAGTAAATGTTGTAAAATATGACCCCGATTTCTCATGAATGGTGTCGTTTCTTTTTGGTCTCTTCTGCTTGAGGGTCAGTGTTTGTGGTACCCAGATTGGGCCTGCCTGGAGTGGAAGCGGGTCAACAACACAACTCCTGCTCTACAATATGACGAGTTCTGCCGCTGAAACAGATCAAAACAACGAGGAAAAAAAGGAAAATAAATGTCAATTGATCAGAGAAGCAAAAAGATATGCAGAGATGGCTCTGAAAAAGGCAAAAAGGTATGCGTCCATCGGGAATCGAACCCGACTCTAACGCTTGGAAGGCGTTAATGCTAACCACTACACCATAGACGCTGGTGATCTGATTGTTGAAGATCAGTCAGTTAGTTTGGTAAATATGCGTCCAACGTTTCCGTATCGCAATACGTACTCATAGCGCATTTGCTGTCGCTGTATTCATATATCAGTATTCTCTCATCAACAAATACATTTATGCAGTTGATCAAGCTGAGTTCTGAAAAAGATAGATGAAGAAGTAAGCGCTCGGACAAAAAATTGAACATTTGCTCACCATGCTCTTGCTGTTCCTTATCGACAATTTGTTAGCAACGGGTGTTCTGAGACGGGCATTCACGGAATCTACGCTCCAACTACAACATCAATTGAGACTGCCTAGGCTTCCAATATTGACATACAGCTTCTGACGCCATTTTATTCTTGTCTGAGGCTCTTTCCCACTTGATATCGCATTCCATAACAGTGTAACAGCTTCTCCTGTGCACCTACCCTACATTTGACGTCGGTGGATCCTTTTTCCGTAGCGCCTTCCCGCCTTACCGCAAGGCTCCAGCTACTGCATCATCACCATAGGTCTCCACAGTCCATCTCTACAACACCAGCTCAACATAACAACCGCCATACTTCCGATCATCCATACAGTCCACATACCCTCTTCACTTTAATCGATTAATTATCACACACCCAGACCTCCCATCATGGCATCCACAGATCCCAAGACAACAGACGACAAGCCTGTCGAGCAGAAGCCAGAGCAGAAGCCCGCCGCTCTCGGCGAGGATGACGAGTTCGAGGACTTCCCTGTTGATGGTATGTCCAAATCCATCAGTGCCCCGTCCCCTGCAGATAACTAACGAGATCCAGACTGGCCTGAGGACCAGACCGAAGCTGCCAAGGGTAGCGGCGAGACCAAGCACCTCTGGGAGGAGAGCTGGGATGACGATGACACAAGCGATGATTTCTCACAACAGCTCCGGTAAGTTCGTACGCTGTCTCTTTCCTGGGTAGCAATTAACTAGTGTACAGGGAGGAGCTTAAGAAGGTCGAAGCCAAACGTCGATAGAGTCACAAAGACGACCACAAACGCTCGACGAGCCGGGTGATCCCCGTGTTTTCACAGACTACAACATGCGCCCCCGTGCATTCAGTAATGAAAGACGGCATCAATAAATCTCGAGCGAGCAAGGAGAAAAGAATGGTTTAGGAGTGCCGACGCAGCAAGGAAGAAGACAAAGCTGCAAACAATATCTTTGTATCCGGAAATGAAATACAAACAGTGTTGGACTTGACCTGTTTTATGACAAGGCCCAACCTGGACCAAGAACACAGTGGAGGAGACCAGCAGGAACCCACAGATCAATCAAGCACGATCAATAATGACGACGTCGATGACACGGAAGCCCCAGCATCTGTTGAAAATGTGAATGTCTTCACTTCGGACCCTAGCCTCCGGGAAAAGCCCCGTTGCAATTGTACCTGCATTCAGGGACCCCCCACCCAGAGATGCTGGAATGAGGATTATTGCCAGTGCATCGACTGCTCCTGCCTCGCATGCAATTGCTGGCCAGAAAACGCGCTTGATGTAGACGATCCTCCGGAGCAGGTGTCTGATACACTACCGGTGTTGCCCGTCGGAGAAGGTACTTGGGCTACATTGAGACGAGCACGAGAAAACCCACAGCTTGCCCGGATTGCAGAGCAAGTGTATCAAGTGGCTAGAGCGCAAGAAGTGCCCCCTCGCAGACGTGAGCCCCTACTTTTGGGCGAGGATGAACTTCCTGTCCCAATTAAAGAGCAGTTGAGTCGAGTGACGAGAGCGCCGGACAACTCGCGCCGCCACAGACGTTATACGGATCTGGAGGATCGTGAACCCCGCGAGGAGTGGGATGATGTGTGTCTAATAAATTTGAGACGAGCTTTGTCGTCTGCAAAACACCATCACGATCTGCCTCACCCTGCGATAGATCCAGAACCCAACAACACTCCAGAACCCAGCAAAACCTCTTCAGACCGCATATTGGAAGCCCTGAAGAGCGTAGACAAATCTTTTCGTCTTCTCCAATCCGCGTTGGATCGGCGGGATCGATGGGATCGACGGGGAGGTTCTGCAAACAGTTCGCGTCCTCAAATAACCCGGCAGGCTCAACAACAGGTCCAACCACCATGGCCTTGGGGCATATTGCACTCTTTGGAATCACAAAGATCACCCCAGTGTCGACGCTCGACGGGGAGTACACCGCCGGATCGTCAGCCTTACACGCCTCGCCCAATTCCCGAGAGGCTGGGTAGAAGTTCGGTTCCACTCAGTGCGCACCCGCTGGCAAAGGTCGAGCGTGCGGGACAGGGCGATGCTCGTGAGGAGGAAAGGCGCAATCCCGATGGTGAAGAGTCTGGCTCTGGCTCGAGCAAGACGTTGTCTGATCATGCAAGTGAGCCTCGACCAGAGAAACGCCCGGGAACATCAAACTTTGGTGAGAAGGGGAAGGAGCGTATGGTATGATAAACGTATCGGGCATGAATTATGGAAGCAGAGCTTGAGAACAGTTATCGAGTAGTCTAGTCAATCAATAAAGCGCACACAGCGAAGTCTTGAAACGCAGATGATGTTTTTAATGGCGCTTTTACGCCTCTATTGGTATTTGGTATTCAATTACTTTGCTCTGCTTTGCTACAGACTAGCTCTTCCCGCCCGGCCTTTTTCCATTTTCATAGCCCCGTCATCAACAGGTTCATAAAAGTCGTACTCCAACAGCATTGGATATTATTTACTTACTGGACAGAGCAGTAACACCGGGCAGCTCCTTGCCCTCGAGGAGCTCCAAGCTGGCACCACCACCGGTGGAGACGTGGCTGAGCTTGTCCTCGACACCGTACTTCTTGGCGACGGTGGCGGTGTCACCACCTCCGATGATGACGATCTTGCCGTCCTTCTGGACAGCGTCGACGACGGCGTCGAGGGTGGCCTTTGTGCCGCTGGCGAACTTCTCGAACTCGAAGACACCGGCGGGACCGTTCCAGAGGATGGTCTTGGCCTCGGCGATGGCCTCCTTGTAGAGCTTGACGGACTCCTCGCCGCAGTCAAGTCCCTGCCAGCCGTCGGGGATACCGTCCTTGTCGGTGGCGTAGCCGGTGTTGGCGTCCTTGTCGAACTTGTCGGCGGTGATGTAGTCGACGGGGAGGACGAGCTTGACGCCCTTGGCCTTGGCCTTCTCAACGAGGCTGCCGACGGTCTTGGAACCGGCCTCGTCGAAGAGGGAGTTTCCGATGGAGACGTTCTCGAGGGTCTTCTTGAAGGTGAAGGCCATGCCACCGCAGACAATCAGGGTGTTGACCTTGTCAAGGAGGTTGTCGATGAGCTGGATCTTGTCGGAGACCTTGGCACCACCGAGGATGGCGAGGAAGGGGCGCTGAGGCTCCTCGAGAGCCTTGGCGAAGTACTCGAGCTCCTTCTTGACGAGGAAACCGGAGGCCTTCTGGGGGAGGTCGACACCGACCATGGAAGAGTGAGCACGGTGAGCAGTGCCGAAAGCGTCGTCTGTTTTCGTTAGCATTGTGCATGTTGGTAGATGTAGATTGGATACTCACTGATGTAGACGTCACCAAGAGCGGTAAGACCCTTGCGGAAAGCCTCAACCTGAGCCTTGTCGGCCTTGGTCTTGTTACCCTCCTTGTCCTTGGAAGAGCCCTCCTCCTCAATGTGGAATCGGAGGTTCTCGAGGAGAATGATGGAGCCATCCTCAGCCTTGCTGACGATCTCCTCGACCTCGGGACCGACACAGTCGGGGGCGAAGGTGACCTTCTTGCTCAGGAGCTTCTCGAGCTCGGCAACAACGGGCTTGAGAGAGTACTTCTCGTTGGGGGAGCCGTTGGGGCGACCGAGGTGAGACATGAGGATGACGGACTTGGCGTCATTGTCGAGGGCGTACTTGATGGTGGGGAGGGCACCGACAATTCGCTGGTTGTTGGTGATGTTCTTGTCGGCGTCGAGAGGGACGTTGAAGTCGACCTGGAGGGGTTTTGTTAGCTGACTGCATAGCGGGGTATTGTTGAAGGTTGTGATGTAGAGAATGATTGCTAGCAATTGCAGCTGCTCGATGATATGATCAAAGGCATTTCTAGAGTAATCGCCTCGATTGATGGTCATAACATGTGGTGATGCGATGCAGTGCGGGGAGCTCAACCAAGCTCAACAATCATAACCGCGGGGTCATCAGCAACTTTTTCAGCTGTGTCTTGTACTTACTCGGATGAGGACCTTCTTGCCCTTGACGTCGACGTCAGTAATAGAAAGCTTGTTGGACAGCGACATGATTGCGATGATTTTAGGATGAAGAAAAAAAGTTGATGAGGAGGGAGGAAGAAGAGAGTTTGAGGGGAATGTCTGGTAGTAAATAGTACGCGGACATGTACCTCTGTTGCTAACTGGAAGTCTCAGGTGGGGGTCAATTTCAACGCGATGACGCCGGCGGGGCTTTCGCGGCTGGACTCGAAGGTGGTGGGATGATGGAAACCCCTGGACAAGACGCTTTAGCCATGAATCTGGCGTGAGGTATCTTGTTATCAGTGTTTTTCTGTATCTGCCTATAATTCCCATGACATGATCGGTGTCGGTGTCGTCTCGGTCAAGTCTTGACTGTTAAGCCCACTCTGCTCCCAAATCACTCAACCTCTGCACGGACTTCAATGTCCTTGTACACGATATCTCAGTCTCTACACATCGCCGGGTTACGGGGATATCTCCCGACTTCTGGCGATGCGGATGTAGACTTGCCCGGAGAGATGCGGACTACTTTACGTTATACTACATCGCCGAGACATGTGCTGTTACGTACAATACGATACCTTGTTGGCTGCGACATATGCATAGTGAAACAAAAAGACGATCACTCAAACTATGATATGACCCACCATTAAGAATACCGTGTTGACGTTAAAGATTGGCATATAAATGAATGTTGTGAACGTGGTAGGCTGAGCATCCATGATATGAGGTATAAGCTAGCAAATAGAACATGGAAGAATCCCACGTTGGGAGCTGATCTGATCTGATACATGAAACCCTTGACATGTATTTATTATGCTCTACCGCCACAAGCTCCTCAGACCACTTACATCTCGGTCAATTATATCAGGACAGGCCACGCCATATTCCTTTACTTTGTTGGATCCCCTGGTATTATTGTACTTAACCGCCGAAGTCAGTCCCGGACCGTCAGCCCTACCGAAGAAGCAAATGCGACCCTTCTTTCACGATGACAGCATATCATATACGGCAATCCCTGTCATGCGAATATCTCCTTTCTGACCCCGTAATTTACACTTCAGCTGGCGTCTCAAACTTCTTCAACTACACTCATCATCTTGGTACATTATCGTCAAATCGATACTCGTCAAATACGTAAAAATGGGCCAGCAATTGTATTGTTTCTACCCTAAACAACAAACTCCTTTTCTTTTTACCATCCCAAACAGATCATTTTACTTTATTTCTTACAATAGATTCGACATCTAAGCCTTCTGGAGATCGAAGTGGAAAGAGCGGATAATTGAGTCCGTGTCGTCAATAGCGAGAGGACGCACATCAGCCAGGTCCTTGATCTTGGCAGTACTATCAATCGGGTCAGTATTTGAAGTTCAGAGCTGAGGTTGGTGCAACTTACACTTGCTTGATCTGGTCATCAGTCATGTTCAGTCCGAGCTGCTCAACACGACTCTTGATGGCGTTCCAGCCAGTCAATCTAGACGCGAAGTGAACATATCGGGACATGCCGAAATCAGCAGGGTCGATGATCTCGTATGTGCTGGGCTGGTTGAGGATGGCCTTGGCATGGATACCAGCCTTGTGGGTGAAGGCACAGAAACCGGTGATGTAGTTGTTGAAGGGGACGTTGATCTCGACGGCTTCGGCGACGAGATCCTCAATCTCCTTGAGCTTGTGGAGCTTGTATCGAGAGGTGACGTAGTCGTGGCTGTTGACGATCATGCGGGCCAAGAGACCTCCGAGAGGAGTGATACCGTTACGCTCGCCGATTCCGAGAACTGAGGTGTCGATGTGGGTGGCGCCGGCCTCGAGGGCAGCGTGGGCGTTGGCGATGGCGCAGCCAGTGTCGTTATGGACTGGGAATGTTAGTTTTTGGTGTTTTAGGGTGGCGATTGGGGATTCTTACAATGGCACTCAATGTCGCAGCCGACGACACCACGAAGAGTACGGACAAGGTCGTAGACCTGGCGAGGAGAAGCGCAGCCGACAGTGTCAGCAACACCAACACGGTGAACACCCTCCTTGTCAACAGCCTGGTAAAGGCTGAGAAGATCGACAAGGTCACTTCGGAAAGAGTCCTCAGAAGAGAATCGGACCTCCTTGCCTTGGCTCTTGATGTATCGGATAACCTCAATGGCAGACTCCTTGATGTAAGTCATGTCCTTTCCGTGAGAGTGCTCTCTCAAGAACTGAGAAGTGCCAATAACGACATCGACACCGTCGACTCCTGTCTCAACGGCGACCTTGGCATCTTCCATCTAATTGAGTGTTAGCTCAGGCTCGAGCTGGGTAGCATTGATTGGGGACTTACTGTGCATCGCACGTGAGTTAGGATCTTGGCCTTGAGGCCAAGCTTGCAGATCTCCTCGCAGTCCTTGCGGGACTGGGGAGAAGCGAGAGGGCTGGTGAGCTCAATGTACTCGACACCAAAGTCAGAGAGAGCCGTGGCACTATAAACTGTTAGGATTCGAAGTTCGGTGGCAAGGAATTAGGTTCGTCGTACATCTTGATCTTGGTCTCTGTTGGGCAATGTCAGTGAACAGCTCTTCTAGCTCGTATGGAGGTGGTTGTGGACATACCTGTGTCAAAGTAGGCATTGGCAAATTGCTCTCCCTCTCTCAAGGTAGATTCAATGATCTGGAACTTGTTGGTGTTGGAGAGGAAGTCGCCGACCGACTGGTAAGGCAGCGAAGCATTGTGATGAGGCTTGTGGATGGTGGGAGCAGTCCCGTTCTCTGTGACCTCGACGTTTGACATGATGGGCGATGTGTTATATGATATGAATGAATAGCAATACAAGAATCTGGGGTATAAGATGAAAGAAGAAGGTGATTCCGAAGAAGAGAGAGAATTGGAAAGTGGAAAAGTCAAAAGTTGGGGCCTTTTTGGGTTATTTACCTACAAGAAGGCTTCATTGGTGGGGGCGGGGGAGGAGGCATGTACTGCCTGTGCTGTATGGTGTACTAATGGCTAAGCTCCGAATGGCGGAGGAGGAAAAAAAGTTTCCAAAGGAGTGACGCAGTTGGACCACGACACTATCTGCTGATACGCCAGTTCGAGGGCAAACTCTGCTAGCATGGTACAAAGACCCGGACCCTTGACCGGGATTATTCCGATGGGTACAAGAAGAATTACTCACTGGGAATATCAGGTAGTTTGAATCATACTCTACTGCAGTCATATTCTACTGCATGTTCAAGGTAAGACAAACGGATGGTTGCTGCTGCAAGGTACTCTTTAAGGAACGGAAGCTACACCAACAATACCTCAATTGGACAAATTCTTCACTTCCTGTGTGTCCGTTTGATGCTCCATTCCCGCCTCCAAGCTATGACGAACTCAATTGCCCTTGAATGTCTGATCAACACTGCTGAATCCACTACCCTTTGCCCCCTTGACACTTGAGTCAGACGCCGAATATCGGCACCACCGTCACTTACTCACAGGGGGTCCCTTGTTTTTTGCGGGGTTAGGCACTTCAAAGCGCAACTACGTATTCCGAACACCCCGATTTGTATGAAGCTGTAGCTGTAGCTTTTTATTTTTTGCATGAGTGTCGTGTGCCTGATGTTTTCCCTGTACTCAATTGCAACTCTGACTGTACGAGGAACAACAAATGACCAAGCCTGGAAAAGCCTATTTCTGACGCCACAACGGCATTATTGACGAGCTATTGGCTTCGACTACGCACAACCGACGCCCAAATGCATGAGGCTGCTGGGTCTTATGTGAGCTTTGACTTGGGCTTGCAAAGCTCCCGTCGTCCTTTTCCTGGGCGATGATGGTTCAATTGATCATGCATGCACACAACTAAGCAATTGACGACAGAACGCAGATGTGAAAAGAGATCAATTCATGTCATTTTAAACATCTCCCCCGAAACGCCAAACGAGACGCAAGCTATAAATCTAAACAAGGCCCGTATCCCAAACCGACGAAACAACAACAAAATGGAACATGCCATGCTAGGCAATTGCTGCGCGCAATACTCGCAAATCGCTGGGCTCTGAAGCCGCATTGTCGAATCATGCAGTATAAAAACAAAGAAAAATCCTAACGCCGTTTCTATGTGACGGCTTCACTAGTCGTCGCAATGAAGTATTTCGATACCATCGACCTGCAACTGGCTCGACGCCGACTAAACGACGTTCTGACGATGCGGTGAGTTTAATCAGAGGCGGAGTTGGTCAAGGAGAGGTATGCTGTCCAGGCAATACCGATTGTAGACACGAAAGGCTATAAGAATGTTAGCGATAGGTCATACACAGTCTTTTGTGAATCGACATACCAGCTGGAACTGAACAGGCATCAAACGGAAGTTGACAATTTGCACAGCAGGCCAGACAAGGTAGTTGGCCTTGAGAGTAGGAATGTACATATCCCTAAGCTTGTTGGAAACAGCACGTCGACCACCACCCTCAGCGATAGTCATGGTAGTGTAGAAAACAGCCAGACCGAAAGGCGCAAAGATAATCTGATCGAAAGCGACGCGCTTCATGGCGGGAGCGAAAGCGCTCGTCTTGGTAACAGGGAATACCTGCGAAAGGAAACGGAACCACTTGAACTGCACAGGCGCCATGCAGAAACCGTAGGCCATGAAGCGGGTCAGACGCTCAAAGTCGAACGGGGGAGGGAGACCGGTGGAGTTGGGGATCAGGTCGCGATCGTAGAAGGGGTTCTTGCGGTCGAGTTCGTGGATCTCAATAGCGACGCCATCGTCCTTCTTGAGACCGCCGGGTTGGCGGACGGCTCGTTCGCGAATGGCAGTAATGGACTGGGCGACTGTGTCTGCGACACCTCCGAGGATGGCGTTTGTGACCATCATGGTCATGACTACGGGTGTTTGTTAGCTATGATCGACCGTCGATTGGGTGAAGGTGACGTACGTGGTCGCTCATCATAGTACGAGTTGAATCGCGCGGTAAGTCTTGCGATGAAAGCCATTTCGATTAAGAAGATGATGGTATGCAACAGAGGCTATATCGAAAGATGTCGTCAGCGTCGGGCCCAACAGCGCAAAAGAGGAAACGAAGCCGTGAAACAGAATATGGAAATAAAAGGGAAGTAATATGTATGTAGCACACACAAAAGAGAAAAAAGTCATCAACAAGAATTAAAAAGATTTGGAGCGATGACGATAGAGCTGGATACGTAGTTGGGGAAAATACTGGGGAAGCTAAAGTGGCGACTGATCATAGAGTTGGCAGAGCCCAGCTCAGCGCAGAGGGCCAGAGCGAGCAACAACGTCAGGTAAACGACAAAAAAACAGGGTGAAACTTACGATGCGACCGTAAATGTACTTTGAGTTGATGGAGCGGACAAACCGCCTCTGAGAGAGTTCCCACGTCATATTGACCGAATAAAAGACAATATCGCGATAAGAAAAGACGATGCGATGGATGGGAAAGGGAAAAAGAGAACAGAAAGGTCAAAAGGTGGGTGAGCGCGCGTGTCAGGTTCTCTCTGCTGCAGTGGTTCCGTTCTCCTTCTCCTTCTCAAGGGCGGGTTCTTCCCTATTATAATATGACGACAGTTTTTTTCCCTTTCGTTCCACCGCACAGTTTCCGTGGGGCTGACAAGGACTTGGCGTATTCAGGAGATTTGAACAGAGAACACTCTGGCGTCTAAAGGCGCGCAGACAATATTGGGCAGTTGACAAAAGATGAAGATGATGGAAAACAAAGAATATGCGTGAGAAAAAAGGGAAACAGGAATTGGAGAGGGGATCAAAATAAAGTCATGCGACACCCCCAACCACTTCAAGTTGGGCAGAAGAGGAGAGGAGAGGAATTGGCAATGCATTGGCATTTCAGCTGCCTTACCTTGTGAAGGAAGAAGTGACAGTGCATCGTCGCTTATATTCAAACGGTGTCACATAAAGAGTAATCTGCACTATATTCTCCACGTTTCCCCTCCTCATTTAACACTTTGACACTGTACGGTAACCTACGCCAACGAATTGCATGACGATATCGTTCCTGAATCTCAAAACTCTACAACCGTTGCACATGCGATATCTCTACCGGCGATCTCTATTCCTGTATATATCTTCACTGTCTTTAAGCGCTGATACGCTACCCCTTGTCGTTTTACTGTGGATCTACCTTTCCGGGGATCCCGGCCGGTTAGGAGCTTCACGGGGCGCAAGCCGGCTCCGAGGGTCCGTTAATCTGTGACAAGACTGTGACCAACAAGACGACTCAAACATTTACACTTGACGCTGCGTTGGATGTAAGAGTATTGGATCACAATTTACTTCTAAACAGTGACACTGCCGCTGAGGCATGTAACCGCTGGTGTCGTTATGTACGTTTCATCTTGGGGCAGTGCTACGTACGGTGTTGGTTGACAAGGCGTATCGCCAGCCAGCTTACTCTTGGCCTCGAAGCTTAGTCTACTACACTGCAGCACTGCTGTAGCAGGGCGACTGGCCTTTACGCTTCAGCCTATGAGCTTTCTGAAGGTACTGTAGCGAGTTGCGAATCACTCTCAAGACGGGCCTGCATTGTGATGGTCACGTGGTAGTCCGTCTCGAATTACCTTAGCCTGGAGTTCTTTTGGAACAAATGACCGCGAATTATCTGAGTACCTGTTAATATTAATAGACCCTACCCTATCGTTCGACTTGCGGTGCATGTTGCCGCAAGTGCCGCTCGTACTAAACCAGTCGGGACGGATCGAGTCGAGTCGGGAATTCAGGGTCCAGCGCTGATGCCGTCTTAATCCCGCCCCTTGATCGCCCTACCTTAAGTGCGTCTTCGTTGTTTGGCCACTTAAGCTGGATTTCGACATCACTGCTAGCAAACTTCTACGACTTAACGGGATCTAAACAACGAATGGTTTGCGATCCACAAGGACCAATAGCAATAACAATAACATGATGTTCCTAAAGATACCTATCGACCAGCTCGCTACCTCTGTTCTAATTCTGAGGCTACTTCAGGATTAGATGGGGTTGCCATAATATCACCACGTGAATCATACCAATGCTCTGCTAAAGTATCCGCTATCTACAAGCTCAAACTGAACGTCCGGGTCTGCTTTCATGCGTGCTAGGCATCGGTGTACCTCTTCCTCATTTACTTTTACCGAGGCATGTTTCCTTGCTGCTTTGACCGTTCTGAGGCTCACACTGGCACCCATGTCTACCATTTGACGTACACATTTCAACACGTTGTCCTTGTCCTTGTCCTTTTCTTGATAAGTTGCACAGTATCCGATAGCTTTAGCCAAGATATCTTCCCAGGCCGTCAGCCACTTCGGCTCAAAGCCACGGTCGACAAACTTGAACCTCATATTCGGCTTTGCCCCTTTCTCAAGTAAGTGCTTAAGAATCGATACACCATTTGGGTTCGAAAGACAAATGAGGGAAAGAAGAGAAACCTTCCGGTCATCTGACCATTTGTCAAACACTCGCTCAATCAAATTAGTCAAACCGTTCCGTGAAATGTCGCGAGTCGATGGCTGAACAATTGTGAGACCACCCGGCCCGGCTCTAGCCCGGACATACTCTGCCACCGACATTGAACTTGCCAGACACAACATCTTTTGCCGGGAGTCAAGATCGCCACAACGGTCAAGACGCATCAGGTTCGCTGCCCATAGGGTTGATGAAGACATGGTCCTTACGTGTGGTCTATCGTCAGCTACCGAGAACCATATGTCCTGAGGCATGTCGCGGCAGACACCAGTGAGATGATCCAACAAGCGCACAACTTCATTCTTTGACTTGTGAGATACATCGGCGGCATGCCCCAAGCAAAGCATGAGACTTGAGGAACGAAGATCATCCGTGTACCCATTGTACAAATTGTTCCCATCAGTCCGGTATGTAGAACTTTTGGTCAATGTAGCATACGCTGCAGCGATTCTAAGATGGGCATCATAAGATGTCCTTAAATGACCTTGAAACCTCTGCTGAGTCTTTTCCCTGGAGACGAATTCGTATACGGTCTTGTGAAGATAGTCAACATGGCCTCCAAAGTGCAGGTCAAAGGGATGAGATGAAGCGGCCGTGGCCTCGTGGATCTCAAGCAATCCTTTACATCGACTGTTTAGACGGCGTCGAATGTCCTCTACCCGATCCAGTGCTTCCTCGCGCGACACCGTTTGGGGATCTTCTTTGATGGCTCGGTCCATGAAATTCACTTCATCCGCATACCAGAACAACAGCGGTGAGGGAGACGATTTGAATGCCGACATCAGCTGAAGTAGCTGCGCGGTATGCTCGTGGTATCTTGAATCGACACTCTCGAGTATCCTCGCATATAGATCTTCTATTTCTCCTGGAAGCTGAGAAAGCCTCTCCTGTAGGTCTTCCATACGGTCGCCTGCTTCTATTCCCGCCAGGAGAGAGGCTACAACAATGGTTACCCACAGGAATACTCCGCTGGACTTCTTCATGATAGATTCAAGGAGCTTCATAGCAACACGGGGTTGCCTTCGCTGCAGGCTTTTGAACTGAATATCTGCTTCGAACTTGGAGGAGACGTAGTTCGAGATGTCATAGTGAGTCAAATCCTGCATTTGAAGCCGGGGAAAGTCACCAAAAGCATCCTCGAACTCATTCCAAGGGCGACTAGAGATGCAGACTTTGACAGGAGAAGCGAGGCAATTTCGTACAATCGAGATAAGAGAAAAGCAATCGCCTTCAAATTCGTCCAATCCATCGATGAATATGGCAAGCTTGACACGAGTACTGATGTGGACAATTGCCTTTTGGAACATGTCACCCAGCTCGATCTGGCTGAAGTTTCGAGGTTCGACGTTGAACAGGCACATAGATTCCCATTGCAACGGAGCAATCATGGGAATGACTTCTGGATGAGTACGGAGAAGTTGTACAAGTAGAGTCCTAAAGAGGCCCTCCTGTGAACTTTGCAGGTCTGATCCAACAGCCCAAAAATGAAAGCAGACCACCGTGAGCTCATTCTCAGTTCCAGCCCACTGTTTGAGATATGTTTCACATCTACCGGGACGGTATGGTATGCTTTCTGGGCTTGCAGGCGCCGCGACTGATGTTTGGTCGCCACCGTCGCTTTCACTCATAGGTTGAAGAAGATATCTCATCAGAGTGGACTTCCCCGAACCTGGTTTTCCCGTAATCCAATAAAGTGATCCATCTGACACTAGCCAATTTTTGAAGCCTGTTGTATCGTTTTCCTCGAAGATCCAACGGAAGGTACCCTCATGAGCGTCTTTGATGGTCACTTCCCTCTCCAGCATAGTATCGTAGCGAAGCCTGGAGATGAACAGCTGTTCCAGCTGACTCCTTCTTTCTTCTGATAGCTGTATGTGCGAAGCATCGGTGAGGCTCAAATCCTTTTCTTTTGAGCCGTATATGTTGGCGATGAGATCACTAATAAGCTCTGACTTGATCTCATCTTGGAGTTGAAGTCCATCGGTCAAACGCTTAACTACTGTACCGCCGTAACCCAATCTTGAGGCATTCAAGGTTGCCGCTTCTCCTCCTATGTCCAGAGGGCTTGACTTCTCATTGAGTGATTTCGCATCGCCGAGGTTTCTCAATATCTGATCTTGCTTTTCTGCGCTGTCTCTGATCGCTGATCTACCACTGGCTATGAGCTATGTTCATTACGATTCCAGTTCGTGAATATTATATAGCCTGGTTGGTAACTCACCTAAGATCAATAATCATGTAGAAAGCCAGGTCCGATTGTACTTCTCTCAGCTTTGCTTGAAGGGTTTTGAGTTCCTCTTCCTTCCAGAGTGCCGACCATGCTTTCCTCAAACTGTTATGTCCTCGATGAATCTTATCCAGCGTGGCGGTCATCTGCTTCGCAATTGTAACACTTTTCTGTACTAGCGAGTTGATCGCTGTGTTCGACCCCGGACTGGTGCTTTGAAGGATGTTCTGGGCATGTCTAAAGCGCTCCGAGCTACTCTGCAGCTCTTCGAGACGCGTCAGGAAAGCGGGCTCGGATCGACTGACCTGCCATGCGGTAGCCACAAAGCGAACACCGAAATCGATGATCTGCAGGATACTAGCTGCGACACCAACAGCAGCGAATTCGGCCATGGTGAGCAAATTCGATGATACGAGTAGAGAGAATGGATCTGATTGATCCCATTGCGGGTGGGCGACGCATCTTGTACTGCGGTAGGCTCTCAGCTGCGAGTACAGAATCAGGCTGTGGGGGCATAGCCGCCCGAACTATTTGTCGGGCAGTGTATGTGGCTTGCATATCTGCAATTCCCATGCCAGGATCGATGCATGTCAATGATGATTCTAAAGATGATGATTGGAGCCCGGAGTTAGGTGTGTTGTCTGGTGTGCATTTCACCTTGTTAGGTACACCCGGTTGAGGCTGGAAATGCTCTCTGCCTTGCTGCCTTCCCGTCCAGTTCGCCAGGAAAGAGAGAGGTCAACAACGCAAGTGCCAACGAGAACACAAGAGTGCACCAAACAGCAAGGCCAAATTTTCCTCATGTATGGGCTAGGTACCTAGTTGCAATCACGACAACAAGTGGAAGCCAGGACAGAGCAGGAGTCAGTAGCAAAGGGGCTGTGCGAAGAAGTTAAGACTGAATTATCGTCTGAAACATTAGAAAAAATAACATTACACAAGGGTATACTCCTTCCAGGCCATCCAAACCAGACCATTTCTATATCACAAACCGACCAACCGACCGACCATCCCAACCAAAGCCAACCCAGATATTATTCGCGAAAATCAGAAATCCTACTCCAGATCTTCTTCATGCTCCCACTTCTTAGTCCCCAACCGGCGGATCTTCTTGGGACTACCGCTACCGCTGACAGGTACAGCCTTTGCCTTTTCACCACCGACTCGCATGCGTTCCAGTTTGCGACCTAGGTTCGTAACGCTGTCGCCTTCTCTTGGTTGCTTCGTGGCAGGACCGACGAAATCTTCGCGCTCTCCGAGGGGCTTGCGCTTTGTTGGGCTGCGGGAGGCAAGTTCGCGCTTGAGGATGCCGTTCTCGCGACGGAGTCTTTCGACTTCGTCTTCGAGATCTTCGATAAGAACGTTCTCCTTGTCGCCATCGTCGTCGGTAGCTAAGCCACGTTCGAGGATTTCTACCTTACGGTCCCAGTGCTCTTCGGTGCGTTCGTGCTCAATAGACATCGAGTTCTTCCAACGGGCCATCTCAAGGGCGAGACGATCCTCGAACTCGATGGCGCATTGTTCACGAATAGCTGCTTCGAGATCAAGCATGCGGTCCTCCATGCGATCTTCCATGGATTGGAGATGAGCTTCAGCGACATATCGTGCTTCGGTCTCCTGGTCCACAATCTCCCGCAATTGATCAGCTTGCTCGCGCAACTTATCGGCCTCCTCACTAAGTCTGGCAATCTCAAGGGCGGCAACCTCCATAGTAGCACGGTCATCAGCGCTCATCTGAGGAGTGTAGTTCCTATACGACACATGGTGTGATGGCACTACTGGGCGCAAATGGTTGTGGTGAAGGGTTGGGCTAATTGAACGGTTGGGACCCGGTGTAGTAGGCGAGAGAATGGTGCTTGTAATAGAAGGGACACGAGGCACTGCCACCTCACGAGCGAGAGCACTATATCGAAGGATCTGTGATGTAGCGTTGAAGTCTCCTCGAGGATCGGCCGTAACGATCATGACACCTCTTTGGGGGTTGCGGCGAGGAGATTGTGATTGTGTAGAAGAGGATGAAGGGAAAGAGTTGGAGAACAGCAGCTCAGTGAGCTTACATTGTCTGAATGGGACGGTGTTGGGCTATTACTTGTTAGTCGCTGTCAGAGATGGTTCCATACACTACTCACCTTGTTCGAGCTGGCAGCATCGCTTTGTGCTTGGAGGCATTGGCCTAAATACATTAGACTTTCGTTAATCTTGCCGGCCTCTGCTAGCGTGGCGCCGGCTGTCTTAGCTTCACGCGCTCGTTCACTACCCGCCAGATCAACGATCGTGAACTTGCTTCCTCCCCAAGGTCCGGGATTTCTGCTTCGTGTTCGCTTCTTCACTTCGAATACGAAGAAACCATGGCTTCGACTCGACACACTGTTGCTACCGGTACCAGTAACGCGGCGCTCCTGCAAGCCGGTCTCAACGACTGACAAGGCTTCAGTATAGTTTGAGCAGATGACCTTCCGTAGGCCTGCAACAACCTTTCGGTCCTGTGATAATTCTGTCGACTTGAACAACAAGGCTCGGCGTCGGGGCTCCTTTGTGTTTCCGGATTTGACAGCTGGCGTCAGGAGATCGTAAATTCGGTCGTTGTGAACTTCGTACATGGAGATGACAATAGCATACTCTGCTGACGGGTCGCATTGAACGTCGGTGTTGCTAACATCGGGCTGCTCGGGGAAAGCTGAAGGACGTGTCGCGACGATTCGAGGCGGCGGTGGGGACATCATACTGCGGTCGCCCTTTACACTTTGTTTAGCAATATTCTTCACATATGTGGCAGAGCGGAGGGACATGAAGTGCCGTGTGACCCGCTTGGGCGTCGGGGAACAGTTCATTACACTGGCAGATGCAGCGATGGATCCAAGGGGTGGTTTATCATCGTGTTCAGCAGGGCGGTTCTATCGCTCGCTGGAACGCGCTGTATTCTCCCCCTGGGTAACAAGCCGTACACTTTTCGGACTTGCTGTGTAGTCCACAGACGACGCGTTGGCGAGACGGGAAGCTTGACGGGTTGAAGGAATGTTGAGACAGGAAAGGGCTGAGGTCGGGGGTCGTACTCCTGGTGTGGCAGCTCGAGAAGGCGCTCTCGATGCTACTGAGTCGCGGAACGAGGGACTCAAGAAGTGCGACGCGATGGTCAAGGACGAATCTGCACCATCACACTCCTGAAGGGAGTCTTGAGCGTTGAACAAGTCGTTGCCGTCTATCATGTTTTCGCCGATCGATCGGAAGAGGACGTCCATTGCGAGCTGGGTCATTCCCCGTTGGGATTTGCTGCCGAGGATGGTGTGTGTCTACATAATTAGTATAGTCTTGCTGTTGTTGACGCGAAGCTTACCTTGCCCGAACCTGTCACTCCCAGGGTAGCAACGACAGCATCGGTTCCTTCACCACCATTAGGAGCAAGGACGCCCTCAACAAAGGGGACGATCTCTGTGCCGTGAAACACATCGAGCTGGTTGGTTTCCTCTTCAAACACACGGGTAAACGCGAACTTCTCGATAGCTCTTCGTCGATCGGTAGGGGGGTTCAAGACGACGTGTTTGGGTTTCGAATCGTCCTCTGGAGTTTCGACATCGAGGATACGCTCGCCATCACCGTGTCGCAAGGGAGGCGGTCGTAGTCGTAGGTAAACCTCGAACAGGTTGTGCGATGCCTTCCGTGAAGAGTCCATGTCGCTATGATCGCTATGATGGTTCTCGCTAGGATGCAGGAACAAATGCAAAACAGAACACAACGTGGAGAAGACGAGACGAGAACTGTTTAGTCTGGTGGATTCATGGATAGTTGACGTTACAATCCTAGCGGGATCGTGTTTACTCTATTTCGTTGGTCCGGTTCGGCTGGCAGGACAACGGTAAGAATTTCGAATTCGATAAGATAAGATTAGATACGAGTAAGCGCCTTCCGCGCGGATGTCAGCACAGACCAACAGCAACAAACGTTTGCGTCCCTCCAGAAAAAAAGTCCAAGAATGTGGAGATAATTCTTCCTCAGGCCTTCAATATTTGCCATTGAAGCCTCAGGGACCAGGATTCAAGCCATTGATCGAATGGTGTCACTCGAAGTGGTACATCGTATGGTTCAGCATAAACTTCAATCTGCAATTCGCCTTGACGAAGCATGTCGGTGGATCAATGTTGAGTTGTCGGGGGCTTCCAGATAGAGAAACAGTTTTCTGCTACACAATTGAAACTGTAGTAAGCCGGGATCCGTCAATTCACATGCAAGAAAGGACGCCAAATGTTTTGAAGCTTCGTGGCAGCTAGGATGCGTGGCAGCAAAGAGTCATCAGTATCAGCATTTAGCATCAGTGCGGTAGCCCAGGGTAGGCAAGGGGGTGTGAGAGT
This sequence comes from Fusarium incarnatum, assembly GCA_004367075.1. Classification (NCBI taxonomy): domain Eukaryota; kingdom Fungi; phylum Ascomycota; class Sordariomycetes; order Hypocreales; family Nectriaceae; genus Fusarium; species Fusarium incarnatum. The sequence continues at coordinate 268,510 of QGDZ01000053.1, forward strand.
GTGACAGCGGGATGAACCAGCCAATCAACATTTCTCTAGAGCTGCTGATTTCCGGGGGAGGTGATACTGATTTGACTCATCCAAGAGTCATATTCATCGTTTTTATGTCTTCATTCTGCAGAAGCTTCACCTTTAATTTCGAGGACAGCAGCTGTGCCGCTTTGCTTCTCGGGACTCCTATGTCCCTTGTCCTAAAGCGTAATACCGAGGTTGCCAATTGTTAAATCCGTCGGGTAGCTCGACTCGCGAAGTCAGAAAAAAAAAGTCTGAGGATGATCTCCGAGAGGGGCACCCGTTTACTGGGCAATAAAAGTCTTGCGCTACGAGGACATCCTGACTCTAAAAATTGGTCTGGCGCTAAAAGCTACTGATGACGGCAGTGCCTTTTTTTCTGACGAGGGGAGGGGAATGAGGGGCTCTCGTGATGATCTGGACTGAATTCACGGTGCATTGACATGGAGGAAGATTTCGTATAGAGGGGGATTGACAGAGGAAGAGACAGCCATTGTTTCGTGTTGGCTAAGCCATGTTGAACCGCTGAAGTCTGAGAGCAATACGGCCGAGGAAACAGAAACGAAATAACGTGAAACGATAACATCAAATCTCGGCGACTTCATAAACTACTAGACCACCTACGTAATAACGGTCAAGATGTTTTGGATCCAGGCACGAGGACGGCGCGTAATGTCATTCATTAGCTTGCCTCACCAGAAATTTTCTCTTCCAATTGATGGATATCTCGTTGCGTCGAGACTCTTACCTACTGCGGGTTCTTGAGTAATTAGTCTTCGTCAACTCCGGTTGTCGCTTAAAAAAAGCCCGACCAAGAGCGAGAAAAAAATGTTCGTTAAAAAACAACTCTGGCAACAAAGAGGATATACCCCACCAGGTGTCCGTGGCAACATGGGGACAAAAGAAGCTTGGAAGAAAAAGAGATTTCTCTTATTCTTTTTCGGCCTTTCTTACTCGTCTATTCGATGGTCACCTGGTACCAGCGAGAAGACTGACGATGCTTCTCTGGATCTCGTCCCATAAGTAGATGCAGGCCGAAGAGCTCCTCTTTTTTCTTTTTTTCTGGGTCCTTTTTGCTGCAAGTTCTTGTCTGGACTTTTTTGGCACTTGACAATTGGGCCACTGACATAACCGCCTCTGTTTAGCTCAGAGCGACCCCCCTGTTCGATGGTGGATCTTGTAGACTGCGGAGCTTCAAGATTTGAGAAATGCTTGGCCTCTGTTGGACTGAAGCAAAAACGAGGGGTCTTGATTTCTTGCTTGGCTATCCCGGCTCCAGCGTCTGTTCTGCCGTACCTGGACAAGGATGGGTCTCGATTGCGCGGCAAACCGAGTACCTCTTCTCCTCTCGTACGAGATGGGCCACTGCAGTATCCGTAAAGATTGGGTTTCTGGAGAAAGGCATCTTCAAAGTTTTCGGTCTTGACTCTATCTGCCCGAAGAAAAATATGCAATTTTAGCCACGTTGTGAAGCCACCTCCTGCTTGACTGACACATTCAGCTGGAGCTGGAACGTGTCGTCTACGTATGTCTAACGTCTACCGAGTACTGCAATGCTCCGCTATCCAATATTATTTCTTGCATTTCCCTTAGTCGTACATTAGAGTGATAGCCCATGCTCAGTGTCGTGCTTTCGCTCCGGGGTTTAACTGGTCCCTTGATAATTATCCATTTGTTCGCCTCACGGACCAGGGAGCATGGGGTATCTGTTTGTGATGGAGAGTCTTCAATTGGGCTCAAAGCCCGAGCCCTTGTGAGACCTGTCCTCGTCGTCCAGCGCCAACGCTTGACTCTAAAATACCGGTTTGATGGCAGATAGATTCGCTCAATTGCATATGATTCCGCATATCGTAGCATATGTAGCATGCCTTAACACCAACAGAATAGTCTCCCTGCATCGTGTCTCAGTCGACACATTATCGCTTTCTCTGTATACTTGTTCATGGTTGGGCTTCTACCTGTTGACTTCAAGTAGCGGTGACGGTTAATGGCCAGCCTAAAGGGGATTAGCGCATCTTGTACCTTTTCCCTCCTCCCGCACTCACACCTTAGCACCTCCCGGTCACTCCCCCCCGGCACTGTCCACAGCCCACTGGGGCCTGCCTCGAGACACCTTACTCAATCAGGATGCACCCCACTTAGAGTGCGGAAAAAGTTTGGACTGGATATTTCTCTCCTCCTCTCCCCTCGCCTGCTTTTCTTCTTATCATCACCAACCCAAACCAAAACCTCAGACAACGAAGTCGACATTTTACAGTATCACCCAGAAAATACCCTACCAAGAACTAAAGTCGAGTAACCATGCCTTCGGCCGTCGCTGAGCTGTAAACGCCCACTGCGGGCCGTGGCTGTCTTCCCTGTCGCGGCCTGCAGTCCAGCAGTTCTTCGAGTTAACCAGTCAATCTTCCCTCGACATAGTTCTTTACAGGCTTTCCCGCTCTTGGAGCTGATAGCTTCACCGAGAGTCTGTCTCTGAAACAAACAATTCTGCGATTTGCCCGATTGTGAAGGGCTCTTGATACAACTATTGATACTCTACCTATTACGACACACCCACCTCCACCTCCTATCACCTCTTAACCAACACTATAACGCAAGATATACTTGCTGTTACTTCCTCTTCAGTGAAAAGAAGTGGTTGATAACTATATTATCAGTCTTAACTATTCCAGCTTGCGGAATTACGAAACTCTAATTGAGTTCCATCTGATACTACTAAAATTTTCGACAAGAACTCGAATACATCGTTGCGAAATATCTTTCAAGGACTACTACAATCTTCGAATCATATCCAAAATGTCTCGCAACATTAAGCGAAAGTTTTCGACCCCGGTCAAGGTCAAGACCGCCAACCGCCGTCGCCGGGTGTCCGACACCCCCTCCACCTCTTCATTGGATCTCTCTGATGATGGCGGCTACTCTGCTGTAGAAGATATCAGCGACTCGTCTGATGACGACGAGGAAGATGTTGCTGCGGCCGAGGAGTCCAACATTCTTGAGGAGGCTCTTCCCCCAACCCCTCAGCCAGCTCCTCGGCCGCAACCAACCATTGAGGAGGATGACGATGACGAAGAAGAGGAAAACGACGATGATGATGAACAGGAAGGTTTAGACATTGAAGACGACGATGCCGGTAGCTGGGGAGGCATCGTCTCGGATGTTGAGGAAGAACCAGCAGATGTCTACCAGGATGCAAACATCTTTGGCTCGGACAATCCTGTTGAGCGCCACGTCCACTTTGACGTACCCTCAAGCGATTCTGACGATACCGACACCGATGATGAAATCCAGGGATTCTTTCCTGACATCTTTGTCTCTCAGAACACGCTGGATCCCTCATTCCGCCGGGAGATTGAGAATGACCCCGACGAATCATCTGGTTCGGGCTCTTTCTGGGACTTCAACAACCAATACGAGGAGCAGGATCAGGAGTCTGATGCTGAAGAAATTTTCCGTCAACTTGACAACGACACCCCTTTCGCCACACCAATGGCTTCTCAGCAAGCCACTGCCGCTTCTACTCCCGTACCCCTCTTTGAGGAGCCAACTGAGTTGGACGGTTACGAGAGTAAGTTTCTGCACCGCGAGTTTATTCTTCTCATTACTGACATATCCAGCCGATGGCGACACTACAGAAGAGGACGAGCCAGAGCCCGTGGTCAGAAGAAAGACTCGACGCCCTTCCCACCCGATGAGCGATGCCTCCGACTCAGATGCGGATAGCCCAGTGAAGGCTGAGCGTGGCCAGCCCCGATTGGGACGCTACAACCTGGACCGCTCGGATAAGAAGCCCATTGCTGTGCTCAATCCCGTTACTGGCAAGATGATGATCTTTACCCCTCATCGCCGACATCAATTGGACCTCTCACCCGAACAGTTCAACTTCCCCTGGACAACAGAGGGCCCTGAGTCGCCTATCATGAGCAACTCTGCCAATCTCATGCTCAGTGCCATGTTTTCCTCCAACACCTTCGGCGACTTCTTCAACACAGGTCAGGTCATGGGTCCTCAAGAGGCATTCTACCCTTACCCCTCTGAGCCCAACACCGCCGACGAAAGCTCGACCGCGCCTAGCTTGCCAGACGACGAGGATGAAGAAGATGACGAACTTAACTTGGACCTCAATGACTTCATTGCCTGGGAGGAGAACGACTCTTCTGGTGAGGAGGACAACGGCGACAACTGGGATCCTGCATCAACACCTGCCAGGCCTAATACTGCCACAAGCGACAAGGAGGTCCTCGGTCATCTCAGACCTGAGAATGTCGGAGCATTCCGTCGTAACCAAATTAACCAGCAGCTTATCCTGAGCAACCAAGCTACTCAAGATTCGCTCGCATTCAGCGGTCCCTATAACTTGACTGCAATCAAGGGTCTGAGATCGGACCGATTCGACACTGCTGCCATTCCCCTTACACCCGCTCGCCGACATAAGAGACAAATGAGCGACACCACGCGCAGCCCCCTTGAGCAAATGTCTTCAAAACGCAAGGCAACCACCGAGGCTGGCAACAGTCACAAGAGACATCGAAGCATCTCTGATGTGAACTATCTACAGATCTAACGCCATGCACTCACCCCCCAAAAACGTACGAGGACGGCATAGTTGCCGCTATCCCTGGCCTCGACAATACACCCTCTTTTAACAACAACATTTCCTTCCTTGTGTTTCATTCGGGTTAATACGACCCATGTCTACAGCGTGCTCGGGAGCGTAAAGCCCCCTCCCCCAAGGGAACGGGACGGATTTCTTTTTTTGGAGATGATACCCCAACTAGCTTCAGCCTGGTCGAAAAGCCGGGTGAGCGTATCGGAGGAATCGGGGACACGCCCTCTTGTATTGAGTCAGAAGGGTGATGTCCAGGCAAGAGACTGCTCTGTGAGCGTCTCGCCTACAAAACAAAAGTCGAAAAGGTTTAATGCCGCTAATGTTTTGATGGTCTTGATGATGGAAAACGGGCTAAAAGTGTTTTTCTCATGTACTTTCTTTACTGGTGTTTCCGTCCATGGGTCTAGAGGTAGATAAAAGCCGCAGCGACCAATTTCATTGAATGTTCAAATGAACCATGATTCCTACCGCAATGTGATGTGTCAATTAGTGTAGCTGTGCTCCTGCGACCTGAGCATGGAACGTCAACGCCGCTGTCTCCGGAGCTCCTTGTCCAATCTGAGCAACACTCCAAGAAAGTAGCTCAAGCGTTCGGGGAGGACTGTCAAAGGTGAAGCAGGCTCACTCACGTTCTGTTTGTCCCGTTAACTGTGCTTGTGGCTAAACCCACCGCAGGCACGCCGAACGTAGTCTATCCCTCCAGTCCCCTGGTGCGATGCCATTCGCCACCTGCTTGACTCATAAATCTTATTGTCGTTCTTGTTTGCTTGGTAGCTGTTACGAGGATGCTGACCGAGTGTCACACCAACACTCACTTGGCTACGCGACTGTACCAGGTGTGGCTACGATGACTCACAGTCGTCGGATTGAAGATTCTGGATCATCGATCGAGCGTTGCTGCGTGTCTGGTCCGGGATTGAGTTTGGGACAAGGTGCTTTGAACCGTTCCAGGCAGCGACCAGCACGCCTCAGGCCACATTCTGTCTGTTGAGTAGGGATCTATTCGAACGAAGCATAGATAACCTCCTGATATGCTTTGAGTTTTGCGCAACGGCGTCGGGCATGTGTTCTAGTGGTTTCCTGAGCCACACTGCGAAACAACAGCTCACCACGCCAAACGTCCTGTGGTGTTTCCTCGTACTGACAGAAGTCGCTGATCACGGCAGCACCTATATATAAACATCCACGCCTAGCAGCAACATATCAGCACCATGCAGTCAGCGAGAGACTCGGAATGGATAGCCCATACGCCCTAGGCTAGACATTTCTGTTTGTCGTGAGAGCTGCTGTAATGTCACTTGCAACATGGCAGTGGATTGAGTCTGTCAGTAAGCTTGAGAATTGAATGTCCCAGATAGACGAATACCACAGGTGTTCCATACTGTCCATCCTTGAATAATTGATTGCATCCATCATCCAGGTAGGCAGAGATGCAGTTGCGATAAGCGCTATGCCGTTGTAGCAGTAGACGCGACCCACCTGCTGCAATCCGTCTAAGATGATAGGCCAGAGGACATTACCTACTTGGGCGTCGCCTTATTCAACCTCGGCATAAGGAGACAGACTTGTCCTATGCATAGCGCCGCGAAGGGCTATCAAATTGCTGTTTTATTGTATAGTCCTCAATATAAGTAGAGACACTCGTAGACCCGGCAGTATAGCGACGTCACCGAGCACAAGGTCTTGCTGACGTCGGCTCAACATCGACTGTCTGTCTATTGGCTACGCCGGTATTGGCCAAAGGTTTCCTCGAGCTATTTGCCCATGGTAGTGGGCCTTGAGAAATGCATTTAAGAGACAGAGAGTTCTGGTCAGAAACCCGGAATGGCAAAGAGAAAGAAGCACTCCACGACTTAGTTCAGAGCACATCTACGTACAGGCGAGGCACGGCGCCGGGGTGGATCCTCTGACCGTATCCCGTCAGCAGAGGAGTATGGAGCAACATTGTAACCTCGTCAGAAGTAAAAGAAATCAGCAGATGCTTTCTACATCTTGCAAGAGGCAAAAAGAAAGTCGTGTTCAATATGCGAACAATGGAAAAAAAGAGACTGAACACCCAAGTGTCCAGATCTTGAAGTGAGCTGCACCCAGGACTCGAACTTGGAACCTTTGCCACCGGAAAGCAACGCGCTAACCATTGCGCCAGCGCAGCGACTTTTGGGGTAAAAACACAAAAAGACAGTATATATAGTAGTTGCAATGAGTTTGGCGGAGGCCTAATCTATAGAACAGCTATCCAACCAAAGGTTTATAGTTTGTACACCATTCTTTGTGCAGTTGATCTGTCGTTTCGAAGACGCGCTATCCGTAGCCTCTTGATGGTTGAGAAAGTGGAGATCTGGCGTTGTTGGCGCACGAGTCCGACGATCGCTGATGGTGTAGGGTATATTGATAACGAAGTAAAGCGCAATACTTCCAAACCGAGAGTAGGGTCTACCTTGTCCAAGAACTTCTTATTGCTTGCTTGTGCGTTGTAACTGCCATGTTTTTGACAGAGCGAGAAGTTAGTAGCATGTCCGGCATTTACTCGTCGTGTGGCTTCTCAACCATTCGCTGTCTCGAGTTCTATCTTGATGATGGCGACGACCATGCAGTGGGAGTGCACATGCGACAACTCCAGCGACCTGGGATCAAGTATGATCTGTCAACTTTCACATGCAATGTGCCTACAAACTCCTGGTGTTGAGTCTGAAAGTCTTCAATTGTGTAGAAATCTAATGTCGACATTATGAAATGGTCTTCTATCTTTCGCTCTCCATGTTCATCCTTCGTGGGTATACTGCAGCAAGCCTTCTATTCCTTGTCGTTTCGGTCAGAGCTTGAAGTATCTGAGGGTATAAGTTCATAGAGCCATTCATCTCCTCGAAATTCTCGCAGCCAGGGTTTAAATACTAAAATTGACCCTATATCCTTCAAGATGAGGAGTGGCCGAGCGGGATTCTCTACCTAATATCCTAGAATCTTGTTTCCGAACCTAAAACCTCTTTCTCCCCGCTCGGTCACGCCTCATCTTTTTGTAAATTTTCAGCTTCGAACCCCTGGCAGCTGAGGTTTAAATACCGAAATAACCTTGGTACCCTTCAGATGAGGCGTGGCCGAGTGGGATTCTTCCTATAACCTAAGAATTCTTCTCTCCGAACCTAAAACTTCTTTCTCCCCACTCAGTTGCGCCTCATCTTTTTGTCATTTTCCAAGTTCGAATCCTTTAAGCATAGCGCTCAGCCGTAGGTTGAACCGCAGTCACAGCCTCCTTGCCATTTCCTGCGGGTTGGGGAGCCCAGTTCTGCATAGGAATGTTTTGTCCTTGAGGAGGGTAGAATTGAGGCGGCATCTGTTGAGGCATCTGCTGGAAGCCTTGGGCACCGGGACCCCAGTAGGGAGGACCACCCCAAACCATAATGGGCTTCTTCATAGCAGCGTTTCGCTTTTGCGTATCGATACAGGCACCAACAAAGAGAACGAACTGCCAGAGCCAGAGAAGGCAGGTGAAGACTGTCAAGGAGACAAAGAGCGTGTGCTTGCTGGCAACGCCGTCGTCGTTACTTGTGCAAACGTAACGTCTCTCTTCGCGGCTATATTCGCAGGTCTCGTCAAGGTAGTCGAAGGAGGAGTAGTATGCGCTGAAGGTGGCCTCCATACCGCCGATGACAGCGGCACCGAGCCAGATGAATAGATGGATAGCGACATGGGCGCCAGGGTGAATACCACCCTTCCACTTACGACCGAAGCGAGTGAGAAGTTCTGCGATATCCCAAATCATAGCCATGACAAACTAATACAGGTCAGTATGTATTACGCCAAAACAGAGATTAGATCATACCAGAGGGCAAGCGCCAACTGCGACCAGACCAAGGGTCTGGACGCTCCTCAACGAACCAGTGAGAGCTAGACCAACAATACAAGTAATGATATCGACACCGTGAAGCGCCAACTTGGTGTACGTCCAAGCCTTGGGTTCTTGAACTCGGGGAGGGGTCCAATCCTGGGGCACAGGTGGTGCAGCTCCTTGCTGAGGGTAGGGCACGTAGGGGGGACCATAGCTACGAGGGTCCTGCTGGAAACCGGCCTGTTGCTGCTGTTCTTGTTGTTGCTGGTTGAATGTCTGAGCAGGGTGCTGTGCATTAGGAGGAATGGCTGGGATAGGCGAAGTAGGCGGCGCGTTGTCCGTTTGAGAAGAGGCTTCTGGTGCCATCTTGCGATATAATGAGTTTTAACGTCGAGAAAATTGGTGTCGAATAGTTTGATGACCAGAGTAATAAAGACTTGTCGGTTGTTGCGATAGTGACCGTTTCCGTCTAGTGTCTTGGAGTCTCACTTTTCGTGTAGTGATTGCCTGAACGCGTCGCACTTGGTTCGTATAATAATGTAGATAGTCTAGGATAAATGAAGAATAAAACGCACAGCGAAATGAATATAATAAACGAAAGGTGGTGGTAGGTACAAATGAGCGAACGAATGAGTGAGTGAGCAAAGAACCAAATAGGAAATAGGAAAAAAAGAGGCCCTTCGCGCACGAGGGAGGCGGGTAAAAGAGACTTATAAACCACTAGCTCACTTTAACTAAAAAGCCAAGCGATGAAACCTCTCCAGGGCAGGCGAGCAGGCGACATTGTTCCAAAAGCAACCGAAGACCTGACATTGAAGTTGCCCCCTGGCCCTTGCAGGGGCTGAGAATCGTCTTAGTCTTGCAGTTTCATTGGTCTCGTGGTATAGAGTAGCGCAATGGATGGAGTCGTTAATCCCGGCGTGTTGATCTAAGGGGTCATCGGCACACTCAAGACATGCCTAAGCGCTGTTGGTATGATGCAAAGCTTCGATTCTAGGCAGTCAGCTGAAAAGAATTTTCTTTACTCACTGTGTGTTGGTACTGGGATTGAAGGCATAACTGCCGGTAGGATTACGGGCCTTGTTGGTTGTTGGTTTGGCAGTTGTCGCATCCCTTCATTCAAAGGAGCTGCAACATGAAACATGGATCGACTCAAAAAGCCATCGACAATTTGAACAAGCCACTGCCGGAGATAAAGACCAACCAAGATCATTCTGGAAGAAGAACTCGCTAAACAGAAAGCACCATCATTGAAATTTTCCATTTCCATTAACCCTTGGCGGCCGCCGTTACGATTCCCATCAAACCTTTAGCCCCTTTCGGCCTTGGTCCACATGTCGCTGAGATTAGTCCAGGGGACGTGATGGGAAATCGCCGAGTCGCAACACGCCAATCCGTAGGGCTACAAAGAGTCTGCAGAAGCGTTGGTCTTGCCTAACCAGAAATGAGTCATGGACTGTTCAACCAACACGAGTTAAGCTTGTACGGGAATCGTATATCTCTCACATGTGTCCTACCCTATGCGTGGTGTCTAATGAAAGGGTCCGCCAAGCCGGCGACCGGCCTACCGATATTGTTGTCACTTCGTCTCTGCCGGCCTTGGCATCATAATTTATCACGCCTTGATCCTTCGTCCCTGTCAGGAAATCACCGACACGTGCTTTTGCAACTATTGCCGTAATGGGTATCAATCGAGTCTTCTCTTGGCTGCCACTTTAACGACACTGTTGACGCTTCGCTTTTATACAAAATATTCTTATGCCGCCCGTCATATACCCCTTTATTTAGTTGTTCGCCTTGGCGTTGTTGTTTCTACTCTCGCTGCAGAACGACCAAGAGACCCATGATTCCCAGCATCACCGTCTTGAGCCAAGGGTACTCGGACAAGAGAATTGTAACGTAGCCGACGAATGGAATGTAGCCAATAACGCTGCCAATGATGTCCTTACGCACCAAATAATCTTGGTTCTTGGCGTAGAGTTCGGTATCGTCTGAAAGGTTGTTGTCGCCCTTGGTGAGAAGCTTTGCAGTGTCGCTACACAATGTTAGCCGTTGTACCATTCCTTCCATATCAAATACATACCCCTTGCCAAACTTGCGCACAACTCGGTGCACAATGGGAATGTCCTTGTCCTTAACGTTGTAAACCACCACTTCTCCAACATCGGTCTCGGCCACAAGGTTTCGGTTCCAGAGGAAGAGGAGATCGCCTCGCTGGAAGGCAGGCTCCATTGAGCCGGAGAGAACGACGACGATCGGGGATGGTGAATCGCTAATGACGGAGAGGCCCTTCCACATCTGCGACGGGGTTAGTATGCGTCTAGAGTATCGGAGAAGACACGGGTTCGTACCATAAAGGCCGTAGACAGGATAAGCGCAAAGTTCATGAGCTGCGCGGCAGCCTGCCGGGGGTTTCCAAGACTTGACAGCATGGTGACTGGTGTATAGCAATGGCGTGGAATGAAGCGTTGAGGTTGGGGAGCTTGATAACTCCACGATGCAGCTTATGGAGGATTCGCGCTGAGGACATGTGGCTCATGGGAGCTCGACACGCACGGGCCACCCACGGTCGAGACAGCTGGGGCGTTTGAGGCGGCAAGCTGTGGCTGTGCCTGGATAAGGTGTACCCATAATTCCAGGGACCTTGCCGCTATAAATGGTCTAACGCGGGGGGTGTCACGCTCGTAGAAGGTGATGTCATGACTATATGCGAAGCATGAGATCGATGTCATCGGCGTTGTAGGCGAGTAGCGAGCTTGGTATTTAAAATGGTCATCCGGAAGCTTTGTTTTCTATTCTGACATTCTCTCAAACACTTCATTTACCAAGATTATCTTGTTTCTGTAGCAAAAGCACCTGCAAACTACCACTTACAACCACTTACACCACCAAAACATCCACAATGGCCGACAACAACAACCAGCAGCCCGGTCTCATTGGCAGCCACGCCCAATACGTCAAGGGTGCCGCAGAGGTAAGTCGCGTTCCAAGTTGGTCGTAAGCTCTTTCTCACAATCTTAGGCTACCATTGGTGCCATCACTGGCTCTCAGCCCTGGAAGGCCTCAGGCGAGCAGGACAAGGCCGCTGGTCTTGCCGATATGAAGAAGGCCGGCGAGCTTCGAGCACAGAACGACCCCAACAACGAGAACGGATATGGAAAGGCCGAGGAGCTTGCTGGCAAGCTCACTGGTTGCCAAGGCATGGAGCGTGAGGGTGCCGAGAGTGTCAACCAGAAGAAGGCCTAAATGGTCTCTGGAGTTCAATGATTAATGCATGTACGATAGATATACCTCGGCGATGAGCTCACATAAATGGCTCTGCTGATAATACTAAACTGTTCATATGGAAGTCTTAATGTCTTGTCGCGATCGTGCTGATGAACTAGTTGCCTCCTTCCGTCTTCTCCATCGCTTCTTTCTCTCCCAGGTTACTGCCTCGCCACAAGCACACGTTGGAAGGAGCACCTTCCTTCTCACACCACGACGCGTCTTCTTCATCACAATGAATTCTCCCCGCCATCTCAACTCTTTGCTTCTCCGTCCTCCATCATCGCTCATCTTTGCTGTTCCGTCCAGCATCACCTCTCCGACGCCCGAACTCCTACGCATCTTGGCACCATCGAACATCTTTGCTGCAGCATCCCCTTATCACTATAACTACTTACTCTTGTCACTTTTGGAATCACTCTACCGTTTCTTGACGTCCTCCACCGAGTCTTCGCAATGGACTCGGCTCCTCTCCTCCAGAACGCTGATGGCCTTCCCAGCCCCAATGTCATGCAGGATCATGTATGTCTCAACCGCATCGTTCCACATTCGCACATTCTCTAACCAGCTCATGAAATAGCCTGCCTTCCTCCGAGCATGCCATTCGCCATGGTCCTGCATCCCTCAGAACGTCCTCGTGATCATTCGAGGTCTGTTTTTGGCGTTTCTCATCGCCGTGGGTATTCTCATCCTCAACTTCGAGCTCCACGAGCATAGCGAATTCTCCAACTGGCGCATTATTTTCGACTTCGCCAACATCAGCTTCTTCTTCATCGTGCTGTACCAGCTCCTGACCTTTGTGAGTTTGAGGTGACCCCGTTCCCTTTCAGCGAGCTAATCTATTGTCTAGTCATGGACCTTTACTCACCTGTACTATCCCCATCACCATGATCGACACATGGGCGGAGTGGAAGGGTTCCTCATCAGAACCATGTCGCTTCCCAAGCACATGGGCAATCTTCGCAAGCAGTTCCACTTCACCTTGTTCTACACCCTCTGTGTAGTCTTTGCGTTCGCGAACTCTACGATCTACTTCTTCATCACCCGCCAACAGTCGAAGGACAGCCGCGCTGGCGAACCTCAACCAGAGCTTCGTCGTGGAAACAGTACCGCCATTCCTACCTGGGCTGGATATGCCGAGGACAAGCCTCAGCCTCCATGTGAGAGTATTTGCCATGATCCTGATCTATAGTTACTGACCATCATACAGTCACCGACATCTTTGGAGAAGGATGGTTCCGAGCCTTCATCATTTTGTCCCTGTATGCGTTCGGAACACTGGTCATGGTTGTCGAGATCCTTGTTCTCAACAGCATCCGACGTCCATATGTAAGTTGTTACCAAAACATGCATGTCTCTTGCTAACAACACATGATGCAGACTGTCGGACTGCACCTGATTGGCATTCTCTTCTTCGCTACCGCATACTTGGGTTGGGCTGCATTTGGTCGTCTCGTCACTGATTATTCCCCCTTCTTCTGGCTCGACAAGAAGGAAGTTGGTTCCGATGAGGCGATTACACTATACTCCATTGGCTTTGTGTTCTTGATGCCTATCAGTAAGTTGGCGTCCTCCTCCGAGCATCTTCCGAAGACTAACAAGACTGATAGTGTACATCCTCATGCAAGGCTTCGTTGCCTGCCGTGAGACCTTTACACGATCGAAGAACGAAGCTCGCGCTGTTGCCGCTGCGCAAGCGGCCCTCGATCAGTGAATGGGAAGTAACTGGGAATGGTGATCGGTGCTGGACACCTGATCCCGAGTGAAGATTGTTAAACCTCGAACACACCATGGAAAGTATATTTATTGATCGAAGAAGATTGACTGAAGAAGATTTGCTGTACGGAGACTGATCAACTTGACTGGGGCTGGGCTCTGGCACATCTAATAGCGACACCATTAAACCTAGAATTGACCTAAATTGAACGACACACTACGTCATCAGTTCATTTGCGATTGTTTCTCATCTGTTTGTTCGAGCCAGCTCTTAGCATCTGTATCAGAGTTCGGGGTTATGGCCATAACTGGCGGTTGAGACTTTAGAGTCTCTATTGTAAATGCGTGCCAGATGCACCTTACACATTGCGGCGTCGTGAAGCGTCGTGCGACAGGGACTTGACCACACCATCTTGATACAACCCGATCAGCCCCCGCTGTAGACATGACACCAATCACAAGCGAGGATCTACTAGTACAGATGGAACGGCTCGGTAGCGTCTTCACGAAGCTCGACGATTGGGTACCAGATTGATGAGTTGGTGAGGGACATTGACAGGGCGCATTTTACCGAGTGACATTGTAGCGTTTATGCTGAGAGGGGGTTGGAGTGGCGATAATAGAGTGGAATTCATGGTGTCTCTATCCGTACAAAACAAGACTTGTTTACTCAGGTCCGTGTAAGTGACGACTAGAAAGATGGACCGGTAAAAAACTAGAGATGACGGTGAGCGATGTTGGGCATTGATAGTGAGGCACGGTGCAGTTATCTTAGAATTCAAGAGTTGCAGGGGCTCTTACAGGTACTGTGCCTATGATGAAAGATGACTCCCAAATGCAAGCCTGACTTTGTAGCGGTCGCGTATCAATTCAATGCAACATCATCAGGCTCGAAGACGACCAGGGCCTTGAAATTGATTCATCAAGCCTATCAAAATGCAAATATTTCAGGTTGCAACAGCTGCACGAAGCTGGCTGCCTCACGCTGATCCCTGGACCCCCGCGGCGTTAAAACTCGATTAGGGCCTTATGCATGGCTGGTGATGGCCTCCCCATAGTAATAAATACAGGTCTCTCCCCCCAGACCCCCGACTCTCTTCTCTCTTCCTCCCCCCCACTCACAACCAAAAAAGGGTCGCAAAGATTCATTTGGAGGATATCGTCTTGTCTTGTCCCAAAAGAAGGACATATTTCTCTTCACGGGCCCATTTTGTCAATCTTTCTGTTGTGCGTCACTCTCTTTTTCTTCTTTCTCTTTTGCTCTCTATCTCTACGCTCTTTTCGTCACTCTCTAGCCAAGTCGAATCGATACACAAGAAACCAGGAGTCGTTATTCTCCTCACCTTTCTATCTCGTCGAAATTCCCGTTACGAGTCCATTCTTTATTTACCGATTTCCTCCGATCAATACCGTAGCCATGTTCAAGCGCTCGTTTAGGTCGCAAGACCCCGGCCGTGTCGACAAGGCTGCGAGACTGAAGAGATCGGGCGCTCACCGGGATCAAACGAAGATGTCGAAGTTGCAAAGATCGCTCAATGAGCAGGACTCTATTCCGCAAAAGTCCGCACCTACCGCCGCGCCTGCACCCTCACCCATCGTCACCTTGACGGTTGGTCGAGATGGCCGGCTCTTTGCAGCACACGAGGAAGTGCTCCGCCAATCGCCCTTCTTTGAAGCGGCCCTTCGCGGAAACCACTTCGAGGCACAGAGCAAAAGAATCTCCCTTCCCGACGAAGAACCCGAGGTGTTCTCCGCCGTCCTCGAATATCTCTACAAGGGTGATTACTACCCACGTCTGCTTCACAACAAGCAGCGCAACTCTTGGGAGCTAGAGGACCAGGCACGTACACCTCACACCTCACCTAACCCCGAAACCGGAGGTGGCCGCGCAGGCGACACGTCTGAAGCCACTATTTATCTGTCGAGTCTCGACATGGCCATCCTCCGCGACACGGTCGTCTACTGTGCCGCGGACCGATACGGCCTTGAGGAGCTAAAGCGTCTGGCCTTGCGCAAGCAGGGACTGCAATCCGGCATCGATGTCGGGACCATTATCAGGTCAGCTCAGTACGCCTACGCCCACACACCCGACTCAGACAGCCGTCTGCGCGCTCACTACCTCGCCCTGATTATCCGCTGCCGCAAGACCTTTAAGCGCAGCGGGACCATGCAATCCGAGATGGAAGCGGGCGGCAGCAAGCTATTCTTCGACCTGTTTGTGGCCATGTGTAATCACCTTGACGACGTCATTGACGTGAGCAACGCTCGCACGCCCAAGACTGTCTGAGGCGATTCAAGACAAGCCAAACACACACATGTATAACCCCTCAAACAGGCCTCCAGATGCCTCGTGTGTTTGATCATCGCTGGAGGACATAACAAACAGAATACCGCCAAAGCCGCGAAAGTACAGAAAACCACAAAAAAAAAAAAAGTGATGCTTATGGAAAAGTTGGAATTCGGCGTTCGGTGCTTTTCATGCTCCATCATCAGATTGACGTCCTAAGGAGCTTTGTTTTATTACATGACTCCCCTTCTGCGAGGTTGGCCGACCGAATTTTGATGATACACGAGCTGAGAGGATCTAATCCGACGCCATACGAAGTCCCTCACATCCTCTGCTCACTTATTGTGCGATTTCGTCTATCGCGAGTTTCTTGTTTTGTTTTGTCATTTTACAACTCTGCTTTGATATCCAACTTACACACACCCAGGTACTGGGACATTTCCTTTCCTCTACACACTCTACTCTGGCGTTTTGTTATCCACTAGAAAAAGACCCGGCTGTCTTTGGTTTCAATACCAGAGTTTTGGAATGGGGGGAGATTTGGGAAGGATTGGAACGCTTGACTGCTGTTTCTATACCCGCGAGCAAATGTCACCGAAATTGGCACAAAGCTTGCATTTGCACCATCTTGGAAAAAAGAAGAAAAAAAGGATCTATTCTGGTTTTGTTGGCTGTTTTTCTTGGCTTCCGCGTTTGCACAGGTGTTTTCTTGATTGAACAATGCTTACTAGAACGCGAAACGGATACAAAAACATCTCCTACTCTGGACTTTTGCACTACCAAGGGGAAACGCCCTCGAGAACGGAAGGCTTTAATATCTTATTCTGCATACTGCGTATGCGTCCAGCCTTGACTAGTACTGAGCATCACGTTCCCCCTCTTTGGTTGCTTTTGGTTCGCATCGAGACTGATACCTCGAACCTCGTCCTGTTTTTTTGGGCCTGCTTTCCATGCTGTTTTTTTGTTTGCTGGAGGAGATGGAATGTTTTGGGAAGATCCTTCTTGCATGGTTTTATTGGGAGCGGCAAGTCGCCGATGAGAATGAAGTTACGATCTTGATGATTATTAACAACTTGGGATCGTTGAACGGTCCTCCCTGGCGCTTTGCACCAGGGTCGAGGTAATGAGAAATTCGGCCACCTCACTATATGTTTCGTTGCAAATGTGATGTCTTGTGTATTGCCAATGCTTGCTGAATTGTTGATGTCTGTATACTTAGGCGGTAGGCTTCTCCCATTCGACCTCCAACTTCTCGAATGTACCTTCGAGGTCCTCCTTGATGTTCTTATGAGGATCAGGTCTAGCCACAGCTGCCGACACCTCAAGCTCCCATCCCTCACCACCATTGTCACCATACACCCAATTCGTCTGTCTCAACGGTGTCTTCTCTCCGTTCTCATCAACCCTGTAGATCCAGAGACAAACACCCAGCGCATCCTCCACCTTCATCGCCTTGATCGTAACGCTCTTCTCGCCACTTTTGACGCCGGCTTCATCGTTAGGCCCAACCGCCTCAACGCTCCAGTCGGCCCATGAATCGCATGTCACGGTTGAGTAGCGCGGGTGCTCATTGTACAGCTCGATGCCTGTCTTGATCCATTTGCGGGGAGCGCCTGGGGTGGCGGGCTTGGTGAAGGTGAGAAGGAGACAAGCCTGGTCATATTGGTGGACATAGGTTGTGCGGAAGGTGATTGTTGCGGAGATGAAGTGCTTTAGAGGAGCGATGGAGTGAGGGTGGAAGGGAGCTGTTTTTGTCAGTATGAATTCCGTCTATAATGAGGTTTGTTTGTCTGATGAGGCTGGTGATGGCAAGGTAATTGGTGTGAGTGAGGGGTTGGAGTGAACAGACCTGTAAAGACATCCGTTGAAGGAGGCTGCTTCCAGACATCAGTGCCCGGCTTAGCTTTAACAGTAAAAGGAGTTTCCATTTTGTATCACGAATAGTAGATAAGTATAAGATGGATTCTTCTATCGATCATGTACAGGGACAAGGTGATGTCTTTATAGTGCCCTGTGAAACGATGTCTTTCATTCAACCGCGGGGCAACCCTGACGTAATTGGACCAACACGAGCGGAGACTCCGCCATGCATGTTGAAGCTATTGGTAAAAAGGGTATTTAATAAAGCCTTTGTCTACGGTTAATTCTGGAATTGTCACGGTCTTTTGACAGGTAGTGGAGCTTGGGGAGGGAAGCTGAAATCGCGGGTAAAAGCTACTGTGGGGAGGGAAGTTGGGTTTGTTACTGCTTTTGGAACGGCATTTGATGTTTTGCCTGGGTTGAAGACAGAGGCAGCTGACCTGGAGGAACTATAGGATGAGTATCATGAGACAGATGAGGATATTATTCGGAGCCCATTCAATTGAGAACAGAGTGAACATCTACCTGTCACAGAAAGAGATGTTTGTCGTAATGAGTGCCCTCCAGATTCCGTCCCTCTTACCCTACGCCTGTGCCTCGGCGAGTTGGACAGCTGCCTGTAGGCATACAAATTCCATTCCCCAGGCCTTCTGTAGCCAAGCTAGGTGGGTAACAGAATAAATGTCCTCCAAGACTTAGGCTACAGAGATAAAGTAGCCTAGATAATAGTCTAAATTGGCATAAAGTGACCAAGTTGTTTCGTCTCTTATGCTTTTAACGGTCAATTCTGTCTCCCATATCTTCTGCAGCCAAGGTTCACTGTCGCTGGACCAAGGTTCCATGGTGTGCATGGCAATAAGCTTCCCTGGATGACGGATAAACTGCGGAACTTGGTCGTCACCAACCATTCCATGCAACGAGACCATCAACAGGACAAAGACTAACTCTCAGGACTTTTACTCCTTTTCACTGTATCTTCCACTCAGAGAAAGAATCATCTTGCAAGAGATAAACGATTTGAAGACGGGAAAAGACCGTCCAAGGAGAGATAGTCGACGCCAGTAAACCACCCAAAAACTGTCGCGCTGGTGTTCGAACCATCACTGCCTTGGCTCTGACTCAGTTTTGGTGCGGGCATTGTTACGCGAGTGAAAACTCTTCCCCACTTGACCATAAAGGCTCCTCTTCCACAAAAAACACCCCGCTTCTCTCTCAACTCACGATTTTCTTCGCCAGTATCTCTCCTACCAAACGCGACCCTTCTTACTACGCATTTCCTTATCGCGATAATCTTTTTTTCTTATTGGATTTATACAGCTGCGCTTTGCTCAGCAGCACTCGATATCGCGATCTTGGAGTGCTTATTTAGCCCCTTCAAATTGGCTGGTTTGACGGCCCGGGGGATGTACAGAAGGTCGGTTGCCGCAGGACTTATACAGATTTTCTTCCACTTACACAATATTTACAGTATCTAATACAATGTCGTCCTTTCTTACACCACCAAAATCGGGCCCCTCGGGGCGCCCTGCCGCCAAACCGCGATTCGCAAAACCCAACCCTGTCCGAGCCATGCGCGAACGAGAAGAGAGGCGAGCAGCCGCTTCAGCAGCCCAATCAAATAGTTTACGAGTCGCTGCTGTAAATCGAAATGCTGCACTTGCGAGACCGAACCGCCCACAATGTCCAAACAAAGCCTGTCCCAAACCGAACGTCGTTGATGGCACATGTCAAACCTGTGGTCGTATTTCGGATGACAGTAATATCGTGGCAGAAATCACTTTCGGAGAATCTTCCTCGGGTGCTGCTGTAGTACACGGTTCTTATATCGGTGCCGATCAGGCGGGTGTTCGCAGCATGGGTCCCGCGTTCCGACGAGTTGGTGGATCGGAGGACAGAGAGAAGAGCATTCGGGAGGCAAAGGGATTGATGCAGGGTTATGCGCAACAACTTAATGTCAGTGATAGTCTGGTCACTGCAGGAACACAAGTCTTCAAATTGGCTTCCATGGCAAACTTCATTCAGGGTCGTACATTAGCCAGTGTTGCAGCTGTCTGTTTATATGCTGCGTGCCGAGCAGAGCCGCCCTGCAAGGTCATGCTTATCGATTTGGCGGATTTGGTACAACTCAACGTCTTCAAGCTGGGTCGAATTTTCAAGAAGCTCAATGAGGTGGTGCCAATCGGCAACGATGGTCTTATCCCTGTGTATCCGGAGGATCTTATCTGGCGATTTGCGACAAAGATGGAGTTTCACCAAGATACCGCCAAGGTTGCCGAAGATGCTGTCCGTCTGGTCAAGCGAATGAGTCGAGATTGGATGGTCATGGGTCGTCGACCTTCTGGTATCTGCGGAGCTTGTTTGCTCATGGCGGCGCGAATGCACAACTTCCGACGAACAGTGCGCGAGGTGGTGTACATCGTCAAAGTCACCAATCACACAATTCAGAACCGTCTGTCAGAGTTCAAGGTCACTGAATCCAGTCAGATGTCAGTGGAGGACTTTTTGAAGATGGACTTCCTAGAAAGTTCACATGATCCACCGTCGTTTTATAAGCAGACTGCCGAGTACAAAAAGCAACTAGCCGCCAAGAACAAGAAGCGAAAGCGGCCTTCAACCGATGGAGACGCCGACGAGGATGACGAGGAGGAGGAAGACGACAACTTGGCCGACAAGATTGATCCGCGACTAATAGAAGGCGGCGCCGATCTTTCCAATGCGCCAGTTGTCGAGTACCGTCGTGACGATGATGGCTTCATCATTCCACCCCTACCATCCAAGATCGCCAAAGATCCATCACTCGTCAGCAAATTGACCGAGAATGCGGAGGCCGAGGAAGGCGATGAAAATGAGGAAGAGAACAACGTCCAAACACTCGACACATTGGTTGAGGAATTCGGAGATGCATTGGAAGAGGAGATGGCAGAAGACGCTGCATCTCAAAATACTAATACCCGCAAAGGCGACAAGCCCCAACTACCGATCAACGAAGAGTGGGAACAAGACGAGCAAGAATTGGAGGGCGTTATTGAAGAGATCTTCAACGATCCATTGACTTATGAACACGCAATGGCCTACACGACTGCCGAGCAGCGAGCACGCATCCACACAGTCTGGGCTCTACAACAACGTCCACAAAAAGAAGTTTCCATGTCGGCGGACGTCACAGAAGACGAATTCGCCGACGACCCCGAGGTCAACAACTGTCTACTATCGCCCGAAGAAGCCCAGATCAAGGAGATGATCTGGGTCAATCAGAATAAGGAGTGGCTACGAAAACACCAAGAGAAGGTCTTCCGGAAGAAGGTTGAAGCAGAGCGACCGAAGCAAACACGAAAACGACGCAAGCGCGCCCGAATGGGTGAAGGCCAGACCAGTCCCGCCAGCTCAGCCGCTGAGGCAGCTGTCAACGTCGCCAAAGACCGCGCCTGGTCAAAGAGGATCAACTACGATGCCATCCGTAACATTTTCGACCTGCCTAACATCGGCGGCCCCGGCTCCGAAGCAACAAGCCGTAAGACGAGCCAAGCTGGGAGCACACGAGGAGACGATGTCGTTGAGGCGCCCGATGAGAGCGTCGCAGGGGATGAGGCCGAGGCTCCTCAAGAGGATGAGGAAGAGTATGAAGATGAAGAGTACGATGAAACACAGGGCTATAACGATGGAGAAGAGTTTGGCGGTGGCAATGATGAATTTGGTGGTGACGGAGGATATGATGAAGATGATCCGGAAATGGATGCTGAGTACGGGCTGGAGGAATATGCTT
The DNA here is from genome assembly GCA_004367075.1 of Fusarium incarnatum. Classification (NCBI taxonomy): domain Eukaryota; kingdom Fungi; phylum Ascomycota; class Sordariomycetes; order Hypocreales; family Nectriaceae; genus Fusarium; species Fusarium incarnatum. The sequence goes on from QGDZ01000053.1 coordinate 289,850, forward strand.
AATTGATACCCACTAGACAGGCTTTGGGCAAGACCAGCCTGGTTATACCAATAGTAAAAAAGCAACATTCTGTATAGAGGCCGAAGGGTGTCGAAGAATTGACCGTCAAATCTAAGCATAAGAGACGAAATAGTGAAGTCATCTTAGAGTAGTTTAGGGAAGCACTTAGACTACTTTATTCCAGTAGTCTAAGCCTTAGAGGATATTCTGTCACCCACCTGCCTGGTCATACCGATAGTGGAAAAGCAAAATACAATTAGCCATTCTGTACAGAAGGTAAGCTACTACTCCTCGAGACTGCAAACTAGACAAACATCTGTCGGCCAAAAGGCAGTTCATGAACCCGGTGATCTCCCAAACTCCTTGAGATCCTTCAACTATGTACACTTGGCTGTCTGATCTCGAATATGAATTCTTACTCAAAACACTCCCCAGTAAAACAAAGAAGGTCGCTCGATCCTGGATGAAAGCCCATGTACCAATGCACCAACCACTGCCTCAGATCCGACTATATGAGGACAATGCAAAGGCTGTCGAGTTATTCTGTAGATGGATCAAATCCAGACGCCATGTTGACCTTGAGTACAGCTTCGACATTGCCGTCAACGACAGCACAGCCTATTGCTTGTCAGTATTGGGTTCTAATGAACTGAGGAGACGACGAGACATACAAGTAAGATTGAGACCATCAACCATGAAATGAATCTGCCAATGGAACTCCGTATGAGGCTCTGTCACCACCACGCCATCGTGATTCTGTCCCGCGTGCCTAGTCAAGAAACGACCTCGCTCATAGTATCGCGACACATCAAATTCGAGATAGCCGAGGTTTTCGGCATCTGTTGAGCAATTAGTCTTCTTGCGTGACTTCGCGTCTCCCTGACTTACCTAGGTTGTGTTCATCTTCTTCATGCCGGTGGCATTTGTAGGCCGTATCTGAAAGGTAAATGTCTTGCCGACAGACATAGGGGCCCCGGAACTTGTTACGAGAGTTTCCGTCAAAGAGTGGGAAGGGCGTCATGGCTTCGTAGATCTTGGTATCAGATGGTACAATCTCAGAGCCCTATGCATGTTAGCAGATTTAAACGGTAGAGTGTTCAATGTCAAACCTTCTGAATGACCCAGTAAATAGTACGTAGCCACTTGTCCTTCGTGAATGCATTACTTAAGCCTTTGCGTCCTTCCGGGTCTTGAGGCTCGAGGCGTAGGAGGCCGTAGCTGCACCTTGCTTGACGACTGGGGCCATTGCGTTTGTCCAACGCACGAAGGACAGCACCCGAAGCGACAGCATTGATCACCATTCCTCTTGATGTTGTTATTACCATGTCATTGGAGAAGAGCTGGTTGTAACATACCTTTTGATCTCGTCTGGCACCTGGATTTTGCATTGGGATCGATTCTTGTGGTTCCACATGGCGACTTTCTGCTGCATGTATGCCAGAAATGATGGGTTTGATGCTAGACCACCGATGACAACCACCTTCTGTAGAAAATGTCAGCATATGACCTGAAGTGCTCGCTCGACTGGATTGTCAAAGGCTTGGAGCGACGAACGTCAACTGAGATGCGCTTCCTGCGGGCCTTGTCCAATTGATCTGTCATCACTTTCGCAGCTCGTTTGAACACGTCCATGAAAATGTGATATATGCTCTCCCTGGATACACCTATCAGTATTTAACTCTTCTATGACTATGAGATAGTAGATGTGTAACTCACCGGCTGATTGCGAGCTCGTTGTCGTTGAGCTCTGGCCTCCCACCTTTTCGTAGCCCCTTGAGGTGGACTCGATGATAGCCAATCGGCCTTTCACTGAGATTGAAGGACCTTTTGATGTCGTACTCGAAGTCCTTGAACACAAAGCCTTCAACGATACCTTGAATGGTAGTCTGGCCATCTTCCAAGTACGTTTCATCGTCAAGAAGCTGGTGCAAAAGCCTTCGAAAGCCTGCGTTCAGTTGAGTTGAACCACATGTATCGCCTGTGGCCGTGTTAGCTCGAGCATTGGAAGGTGCACGATATCTTCAAGGCGTACTATCAGGATCTACGACCAGTTTCTCGAGCCGTAACGGTGCTTGCGCGGTAACCTTGTGAGTACTTCCATTAACAGTACCCCCACCTAAAGCATGATCAGTAGTGGACGGGATGGAAGGATTCGTGTCTAATCATACCCGCATCAATCTGCACAAACGTCTCGGATTCCTGTATTGTAAATTAGTCAAGGCCAAACACTGCAGATAGAACCTACTCGAATATCCCCTCTGCCGGTAAGCATGTACGTCGCCGCAGCTTCGGGCTCAGTCACCATGAAGACTCTATCAATAGAATCATCGTTGGCGTCTATTCCTGGGAAACGAACGTGCTTCATCGCTGCAGTTACACAGCTTTGCATCTTGCGCAGGACCTTGGAACTCCATGATTCGAGGACGCAAACAACCACCTCTGTCGTAGTAATGTCAAAGTCTTTTGCTTCCAACTCATTCTTCGTATGCTGCAACACAAAAATGAAGAAGTCGACAGTGACGTGAAGGTGCAAGTCATTCAGGGTAATCTTATGCCGGTTAGGGGTTCGTGAATGAAGGTCTCTAAGGGAGTTGGTGCCGTCTCTTCGAAGTTCCTTTTCACTTTCGACAAGGCCGAAAAGAGGTTTGAAGTTCACAGCGGGACGCTTGGATGGGTCGTCGTGTGTTGAAATAAGACCCAAGTCTCTATGTACCTGATATCCCCATCGTGGCTGCGCGACGGTATTGTTGGCCACTGCCCTGAAAGAATCGCGACGAAATTTGCGCATGTCTCTGACCATGTCATCGAAGGAGGAAATAGGTGGTGGATCGTCAGTAGAAGGGTTGGTGCGAGATTGAAAGTCCCAACCGGTGGGATATGTGATGACTGTTGGCACCTCCATCCGCATGGGCTCCGAAGAGCGCAACTGGATACAAGTCGGCCAATTTTCAATCGTCTCAATAGCATCAGGACTGACATCCTGAGGATCAATCCCTTCTGGCACTATGGCGTAGGAAACAGCGGTGCTGGTAGTGCCAAAATCCACCGCAACGACCAGATGCCCGCGTTTTCGACGAGAAGGAGGCATGCTGGATGCTTGCGATTCAGATGCAGAAAGGGAGTGAATATGAATGAAAGAACGGCAGTGAAATGAATACAGAAAAAGTACAAGGAGAGAACGCAAGATGCAGTCGAGATAGAAAGGATGATCGGATGGAGAAGTGTATCAGTCGGAAGGGGAGGGCAGAGATCCTGACGATATTTTGCAGGAGTAAACAATGGAATTTCTGGCTAGTAGAGATAGAGACGCACCTTGCCTAAGGCAATTAATTACCCGCATTGTAGTGACGGAGTGGCAGGAGCCGGCTACACTGCCAGTGCAGGTGCAGGAACAATGCTTTACCACTCTAAAGGTCCCATTCCCAACCTGCACTGAACTGCAAGTCAATTACTCCACCTTTTTATTTTGCTTCCAATTCTGGGCAGATTGAGAAAAGAGTTCCACGTACAGCATAGCGCAAACATCACCTCAATTGCGTTTGAACAAACATCAGTTGGTCGACCACCGAGAGCACAACAGGCGCTAAGCAAACAAAGAACGCTTTTTTAATCTTACATACTCCTCTCGCCATTCACTCTTCCTTTCGATCAGGTTGTCGATCTATCGGCATCTACACAGTTTATTTCAACCCACACGAACTCATCAGCCCTCAAGTGGCCTCGCCACTACCTCAAGCTTGTACAAGAGCATCACGACAAGCATGGACAAAGAAGAAGTTAAGAAACATGATCTGGATAGGGCCCCGAGGCCTAAGAAACAGGCCAAGGTCGAAGCTCAAGATGAAACTGAAAGCGAAATCGAATCGGAACCCGAGGAACAAGTTGCGTCTCATGACGAGTTTGAGATTCGTCCTATTGTCAATCCCCGGGCAGGAGCAGCGGCCACGTGGAACCATGAGTCTGTTATCACGCTTTTAGCGTACATTGAATGGTGCGTGGAGAACGACAAAGACTTTCGGACGGAGGGATTACTGCTGCTCAGCCAAGAACTGGGAACTAGCATAAAGCGGTCTAAGAGGAAGGCATTTGACATCTGGGTAAAACATAAAAGTCGCAAGTATTCCCACAGGCCATACTCGTGTCTCTATACACTGGGAATCGAGTCTTTGAACTTGGATTTTGAAGTTATCCAGAATGTACGAGATCGAGTTCGCGAGATTAGGCCAACCACAGGAAGCTCGGCTCTATCCACCGAATCTACCCCGACACGACGTCGTCTGGTAACCATAGTAAGTGCATAATACCAAGAATATTTGCACTCCAACCATTGACCGACGTTAGAAGGTCCGCCCGAGCCCGACAAAACCTCACCAAGTGGGAGATACTGGAGATGCTACGATTGATGACTCTCAGGAAGAAGAGGACCCCGAAAGCCCTGATAGCCCAGCCCATACCGTCGCAACACCTGGCTCCTCTCACGGAACTATCGATGTTGCCGATGATGCAGCTTCGAACGGCACACACGACCTAGAACATGATGAGGACTTGGAAACTGAGACGACGCAGGGAGCCACGGCTGATGCCAATCCTCAGATCTCCACCAGCCCCCCAAGCCCAGGCGATCCGGATCGCGAGGAGGATGATAGTTTCGACGCATCTCATTTGCAGTTAAAGTGGCTGCACAAGGAACCCCGACGTTTCTCCTTCACATCGCCAAGCAGAGATCAATCGGATGGCATCAATGAGGCGGCTCAAATGGACAATTGTCCACAGGACCTTGTTGACAACACGCATACCCAGCCCGGTATGGTTGGCTCGCTCTTGGATTATTCCCCCAAATCCTTGCGCCTTGATCTTTTTGAGGCGAGAAGAAAGCGTTCTCGATGCGAGGACGAGATCAGAACCCAGCGTGAGAGGATAGCTGAACTGGAGGGGGAACTCAGATCGCTGAAGAAATGCAAACCCGACGCCAATGTTCGACATAACCTTGAACAGCATTTCGCAGCCACACGAGCTATGATAGGAGAGAACAACTTGCGACACAGAAAGATTGAAGAGCTCTCTCTGAGTGATATCAGACGCAGAATCATCGCGTTGAGCAATGCTATCCGGGATTTCGGTCTTACGAACGAGGAGATAAGTGACGAATTGCCTGACCTTGAGTCCAGCTTTTGGCCATCAGCACATTCGTGGGCGACAAGAGCTTTCGGTAAAAGCATACGACTATGCATCTATTCTGTCTCCAATCGAGAGTTTCGGAAGGAGGGCCTGCTCAGAGGACTTGTAGCAGCGGCTATCAACGAGCTGATCTTTGAGCCGGTTTTCCCCCATATCTTCAACGTACACTCGCAAGACACCAACTTTTACCGCAAGTACATTGTTCTTCAACGTGCGTATCAAGACGATTGCAGAATGAACTATGCTAATCGTTTCATAGATGGAACCGAAGATCTTCACCATGCGGATCACCATGTCTTGAAGGAACTCGCGCGCGACAAGCAAACAGCCATGATCGAACCCACTGCAAACGAGCTGGCAGACAGGATCTCGAAGAGCCTGGAGGGTCTCTTGTCGAGAAAAGAGGACCAGTCAGCACAGCAACATGACCTGGATGGCGATTCCGACATGCTTTTCCCCGAATCTGACGTGGATACGACGACCTTGCACCTGCGAAGCGTTCTCTCTCAAGCTCTGAGCCTCAAGCTGGACCTGACGATGCACATGAACCGGCTGAGATTCTTCTTCTTCAAGCCAGACGACCTTTGGGACGCGCAAAACATGAAGCTTGATGATCCCTCCTTCCGACCCGACGAAGGCTCTAGCATCAAGGCATGCATCTCACCAGCTATTTACGTAGCGCCGAAGCGAGAGACCAACCGTGATGAAGCGATCCTGGAGTTCGACACACGATTCAATACCTACTTTCTGGAAGCAACGGAGGATGAGGCCAAGACGCTGGAGTTAGTGTCTCAGGCAATTGTGTTGATCTAGTTTAGTGTGGATGCTGGACGAAAATGGTCCTGACAGTATGTGAAGACGTTGGGGAGAGTGGTTACTATTGTAGTAGTTTTTGTTGGTAGTTTCCAGGATTAATCCGATGTTGGAATCTAAATGAGGACGGTAGTTCGTTTCCAACCTTTGCGAAAATGTTCCAAGAGTAGCTCGCTAAATGATTTCCGAGACAGTTGTGTTGATCTGGACTGTACGACTTGATAACTGATCTTCAAGAAGCTCAAATAGATTTCCGAGACTAGAAGTGCAGTTCCCTTGACTGTACAAGACCGATGCCGACAGGAAGATATCATTCTGGGCAAGGCAAAACCAGCCTACGCCTAGCCCTCGGTCTTCTCGCTCCACCTCTTCTTCAGAAAGGGTTCGATGACGAGATGCAGATACTTCAACCATACGTCAGACAGGGGTAAGGTATGCATGAGCCGTACCTTACTACGACTGTAGAGTAAGCCTGACTTGATGAGCGACATCGACTATGTCCTTCAAAGTACCGCCAACTACAACAGATACTTTGTGAAGTCCTAGAGGAAATGGTTGGATCAGTCAACAAGAGTAAGAGTGTCCAAGGCGATTGTGTTGACTTGACTACGTCCTATTACTGCGGAATATATGTATGCGAAATGTAAATAGGATAAGATGACATTCTATTTTGATGAGAGCCTATGACCGACAAGCGCCTTTATCTATTCTTGCAACTGATTCTTTTTGTAAAGTTGAAAGGACAAGGAGATGTCGAAACTTCTTCACAGCATGTAGGCGCCGACAGGCGAGGGTCTCATATCTTATCTTCCTCCCCTGATGCGCCCCAGGCTTGTCAGGTTGAGGGTTATCTGCCTCAAGATATTTGACCTCCGGAGCCTATGGCGAGACTTATTACTATCGTTCAAAGGATACCTACAACTAAAGTGCTTGCTGCAAGGTCCGAGGGGGTTGAATCGACGGATACCGGATCAATTACTAGTCCGCACATCTGATGCCAGCACTGCCGCCTGGGCAACCTGCAATGTAGAACTGAGAATGTGCACTCAACAAACAGCAATATTCATCATCAAAAATGTCAGCGGAACAGGATGCCAGACCCAAGAGATCGTCAGTATCACTCGAGCATCTTGGAGAAATTGACTGACCTCACCTTTAGGCCACATGCAGGTCGACAGGCAGTGCTCCATTTCCGTGGAGGAAGGGACCAAGACGGACTTAGGTTACCCTTTGATATCATCGAACCCTACGAGGAGTTGACCCGTAAACGGAAACGCGATGAGGCTGGAACATCTGACGGTCCCTCCTGTGTGGCCTTTGATTTGACTGATATTCCTTCCCCCGTAGGACATGTCATTGTCCACTTCCTACTGACTGGAACTTACCAAACCCTTGACTATTGGCGTCTTGACCTAGAATGGGGGCGCGCAGAAGAGTTCAGAACAGCTATCCGGGTTTATTCCGCGGCCGTGAACAAGAAATTGCCCGGACTTCGCGATCTTGCTCGACTACAGATCGCCAAATTGGGAGACCAAATCAATCTCCTATTAATCCTCACCATTATCGAGGGCAGCTCGAATTCACCTTTTGGTACTGTACAGCCTGGTATCGCTGAGTACGTGCGATTCAAAGTCCAGTCCTTTGTTCAAAACGCAACCGAAGCCGAAGCTAAAGACTTGCTGGCGAAGGTGGACACTCCCAACAACCTAAGCAAAGTTTTGCTACAGAGTCTCATGCTGATGAAACTCTCCACTGAGCCCAAGTCAAAAGAAGACAACGGCCCGGACATGGACGATGCACCTGCAACAATGAACAGTGTGCAGCTGGCGGAAGAGTCGATCCTGTGGGCCGAAGACTCCCAACCCAGAGCCATTGAGCAAGATAACCGCCGTTTCAGGAAGATGACGGAGGAAGAAAAGGCCTGAAAGACGATACTAGAACGTTATCAGGGGCAGGATAGAGCTGCATGATGTCAAGAATATGAAAGCGAGGGGCAGAAAGCCACCTCAGTTTGAGGGACGAAGAATGGCCCAATACAAGACAAGGAGGCATGGAGGGCTCGTCAAATCGCCCATCCCAGGCCCAAACAACCAGCGGAACAGGAGCTACGGAATCGGTCTCTTGCCGCGAACTCTACCGATATCAGGCAAGAACAACTTGCTAAACCTGCGATTGAAATTTTGGACGAATCTGGTCCTTTGAACAAGAAGCACGTACGTGATACACTTGGGAAACACCCCTATTCTACTTTGGAGTATTGGACGCTGACTATCAGAAGCTACAACTTTTTGGGAGCGAAAGGACCCGAAAAAAAAACACATTTGATTTTACTGCATGGCCCACCGAACCAACTGCTTGATGGCGGATGATGGCTTCTACTGGCTAGCGAACACGGAGCCGGCTGAACAACCAACAAGCAAGGAAGGACAGAGGCCAATCGTACCATCTGTATTTTAGCTGTCCTTGAAATAATACTTATGAATGAAAGCGCGTATCCTGCATGTCTGGAATAGAATGAGACACACGGTATGGATGCGACGGCGTTATAGAAAAATGGTGTTGGGTGACAACTGACGGTCACTGTCAGAAGAGAGGGGTCGGCGGCTGCCTAGTATCGGAAATCGGACTTCTAGGTACTCCTCTCTTGTTTTGAACCTCTTTTATTTTGAATCTCTCACACCTCGCTCTTCTGTTTCTGCACCAACGGTCTGCAACAGACATGCGCGATGGATGAAAGCTATCCCAACTCGTAAGTTCCCCGTATCTTGGTCGATGAGATGCTTCTACTGACTATAACGTAGCGCCTATCGAGGCGATATCTGCAAAGTGTTCTTCCGAGATGGAGAATATTCTTGGGTGCACAGCCTACTCCTCAAACGCCGACCCAAACTCGAGGAGCGAATCTATGTCGACACAGATGAAGCCTGGCCTGAGTGGGTTGACCTGACAGAGTTCGACCGTGACACCGGCCACACCATCATTCACTACCTATACACAGGGAATTACCAGCGTCTCCGAGCCAATAAATGGAAAACAGGAGAGGCAAACAAACACGACCTTGCAGAAGGGCTCCGCGTTTGCATCGCGGCCAAATCTCTCATGCTTTTCTCACTCCGTTTGCAGGCGGAACAGGAGATTGAAACAGTGGGCGACAAGCTGAGTCTTCAGGTCATCTTCGGAGTCATCGAGGAATCCAAGATCGCACTTGACCAGGTTCCCAAGTTTCGAGATTACCTACAGAGACGCATGAACGGCGCCAGGTTCGGTGCACCAGCACAGAGCTTGAAGCAGGTTCTTCTCGATCTTCAGTCCGCTAATACTCTCGGCGCCCTGGCGCTCAAGACGATGGTACTGAAGCACCGACGTGGAGCGTTTGTTGACAAGAAGACCAACATCGCACAACCGGACCAACGTCTCGAAAAATCAAACGTCCAACAAACATTGCAGGAAGCCGAAGAGCCAACTGCCTTGCAACTCCTGGAGAGGGAGATCAAGAAGAGACAAGAGGGTGGAAAGAAGCTGAAGGCGAAAGAGCGAAAGCGCTTGACGGCTCTCCAAAGTGCTGCATTAATTCTCCGCAATGCAGAGCCGGAAAAGCCAAGCGAGAAAGCCAAGGGCTTCTTGGTCAATGGGTCTACTATCGAAGAAGACAAGAAGACAGTCCTCGGCCAGATGGAGGGTCCCGGAGCCAGTGACAACGAGCCAAAGCCTGTTGAAGCTGGTAAGTCAGGTATGTTTGTCACAGAGAAGGTTGCTAAGCTTTGGCAGGATCAAAACGCTGATCATATCGCAGTCTCCAAGGACAAAGGCAAGATAGAGGCGTGGCTGCGTCTGGATTCCGACTCTTACCACGGACGCATTCCTGGCCTGGAAGATAACCGATCGGATTGGACATTCTCAATGACGGAGATGACACCCAGTTCGAAAGGCGGATCTTTGGATGATTGGTGGTAGGCTGGATCGGAGGAGTAGGCTCTCTATCAAGGTCCGGGCTTCGGTTTGCCTGTGTGTGGTTTGACCTACGTTGATTTGTTGCTTGGGCGAACTCTGTACTTATCGGTGACTCAAGTACCCTGGTGTTCGGAATATTCTGTGTCTTCTTTATCCAGTAGGCTTCGTCCTCTTGACCTCCGAGAAACTTAATCGGATTTATACTCCTGTGCAGACAAAGGTCAGCCATGTCCCGTTATTTGCTTTAAAAGAATTCTCTCTTGCCGTAAATTCATTGACACCTTCATGTCCCACAAACTTCTCATTCTCCATCCTACCATCAACGCTGACAAACCTGGCATCCCGACCATCATTAATATCATCAATAACAAACATAAAACATCTCCGTCATGCCTCCGCATGAAAAGAAACCCGCCACACCCGCGTATGTACCCCTCTTTCCATATGCCGGCCTGCAATACTGACATCTTCCAAGCTCCTACGGCAATGACGTCTGCAGGATATTCTTCCAATCTCAAGGCCCCTGCCTAATCTCCCGCAAAGCCCTCGCCAAATGTCCCGCCATCGCATCCCGCCTCACCTCCAAATCCTTCTTCTCAAATTCCCTCGACAGCGTCAACATTGAAGAAATCCCACACGATGTCGGCGCCGTGGTAATCCACTTCCTACGATCGAGGCGATACCGAACGCTGACCTTCGACGTCGACTCTGAAGAAGAACGAACGCGTCTCGAGCTCAGAACCGCATTTCGGGTTTATGCGGCTGCTGTTGACTTGGAGCTGATCGCGCTGAAAAATGCTGCCCAGAATGTCATGTCAGATCTCGAGAACATGATGGACTTGAAGACTGTTGCGATGGTGTTGAAGGAGACTGGATTGCATTTGGAAGAATGGCCTTGCTTGCTGATGCATATCTACTCGTTCATTCAAGCCTCGAAGGGCGTTGCTTCGAGTGAGGATATGGCTTGGATCATTGCTGAGCACGGGTTTCCGGAGAGTGTTAATGTCGACTCTTTCCAGTCTTCACTCGTGTCGAAAGGATCGCCTTGGAAGAAGGAAGAGGAGAAGAACCCAAAGGCTCAGCCGACCGCAGATAAAGCCAAACCGAAGGCAAAGACCTGGTCCCCTTCCACCTCTAGCGAAGACAAACCGAAATTGAAGTCCAGCAAGACTTGGGCAAACATCTTCCCAAAGGACTTTTCAATGTGGAGGCTTGGTAGAGGCAAGGCTCGAGGTGAGACGCCAGAGGAAACCATTGTTGAACACAGGCCGATAGATGAGGTTATGGAACCGCCCCAGGGTCTTTCGGAAGATGCGATGGCATACGTGAAGCATCTGTCTCTGTCCATTGTAGGACAGGAATGTGAGGCAGGAGATATTGCTCTCCAGAGCACAATCATAACTCCTCCGCCAGGTAAGCAATATTCCTTTGACATTACATCACGAGGGTGTCAAATCTAACAACATTTCAGTCAAAGACCTACAATAGAGGCCATATCCATTACTCAGCAGCTAGTAACACGATATCCCCACCAAAGATCATGTCGTTCCACCGTGATAACCGCCCGCTAATCGAGATCGGCCAGGTGGGTAACAGAAGAAATGTCCTCTAAGACTTAGGCTACTAAAATAAGATAGCCTAAGTGCTGGTCTAAACCAGCATAAAGTGACCCAATTATTTCGTCTCTTATGCTTTTGGGGCCAATTCTTCTGATACCCTGAGATCGGCGTATCCACTAACTTGACAATTTGAGACACTACCAACACCAATGGAACTCTACAGCGGCATGGACCGAGGTAGCTATCAAACTCTCTCTACACCGCTAATCCCATCGCGGATCGAAGCTCCGACCATTGACGTGATGGGACGGTGACCCCGATGGGTCCCAGTTTACCTTACCAAGAATGACGAGAATGTTCGACGTCACAGATTCCAATTGTGTAAATATCCAGCTTTCCCATTGTTGACTTTGAATTTCCATCTTTACTTTACAACAATCCCATACAACACATACTCGATAAATCACCAAAATGTCTTCAAACAACGCTGCATGGCTCGTCGCCGCAAAGACGTCACCACTCGAAGTTAAATCAGCCCCTCTCCCTGAAGTCAAGGAGGGCCACATCCTCGTCAAGAACTCAGCTGTCGCGATTAACCCCGTCGACATCGCAAACCAATATGTCGGAATCTTTATCTCTGAGGAGCAATACCCTGTTATTCTCGGTGAAGATGTCGCTGGTGTTGTAGAAGCTGTTGGCTCTGATGTCACCGCTTTCAAGGCTGGCGATAGAGTTCTCGGTTACGCGACTTCGTTGGCCAGCAAGGATAATGCGAATAGTGCTTTCCAAGAGTATACAGCTATTCGCGCCGACTGTGCATCCAAGATCCCCGAGGGTCTTTCGTTTGAGCAGGCTGCTGTTCTACCTCTGTCCCTCGCCACAGCGGGTTGGGCTTTGTTTGGCGATTCCACGCTTGGAATGAAGTTCCCTACCATGAACTCCGAGTCTACTGGAGAGACAGTTCTTATTTGGGGCGGTTCATCTAGCGTTGGTGGATCAGCCATCCAACTCGCCAAAGCAGCTGGTTACGAGGTCATCAGTACCGCTTCAGCCAAAAACCACGAATACGTCAAAAGCCTTGGCGCCGACCACGTCTTCGAATACAACTCCCCCCACGTCACAAAGGACATTTCCTCCCTCCTGACCAGCAAGAAGTTGGCTGGTGCACTGGAAGCAAGCGGCAACGAAGAAGCCATGAACAGCGCCTCTCAATCCATCGCCCACGGTGACGGTCTGCGTAAGGTCATCTGCGTGCGCGGTCCTCAATCGCAGGTCCCTGAAGTTAAGGCGCAGCCCATTATGTCGACGAGCATTATCGGTACACCCGTTGCGAAGGCTGTGTTTGGAGATTATGTTCCTGCTGCGCTTGAGAGTGGCAAGTTTAAGGCCGTTCCGGAAGCGGAGGTTGTTGGAAAGGGACTTGAGAGTGTGCAGTTGGGTATCAATGCTTTGGCCAAGGGTGTTTCTGCCAAGAAGATTGTTGTTTCTCTATAGATTAGATACGTTATCTTACAGAAGTAATGAATCAAAACTACATGACAAATAGAGTTGCTTACCACCAGGCTATGATTTAGTGATACGTCTGCTCTCAAGAGAAGGTAGAGAAAATTCCAATTTCTTTGAGGCTATCTCTAGGTTACAGATGCTGGGTGTCCTTCCAAAAATTCTCGCGATAATCCAGCCTCAGCCTCTCGATAGTTCCAACACAATCTTCGCTTGGTCTCCCTTCTATTTTCATCGCAATTAAGTGTTCCGCTTCGCTTCAGACAAACGGATGGGACAATTTGACCCAGTGGTAGACCTCCGTTACGTAGGGTTCTATCAATTAGATGTTGATACTTGTCCAGTGGCCACGATGCCTTTTGGGCGCATGCCAAGATCCTTTTCAGCAAATTGGCGAGAAACAGGCGTTGTGGCTTTTGTTCAAAGGAATCCACTAGATCCAACTTTGCCTCGAGGCGACCAAAGATAACCTCGTGGTGTCTCTGTGCAGGTTCCGGGACAGTTGTATGCGTGAACGAATTAAACTCAGCAAAGTCGATCATGGCGCATTCAACGAGAGTCTGATCCAGGCCAGAGGGTCTAGACTCATTAGCAGAAGTCTCACTGCTGTCAAAACTAGCCCCTCCTTTAATGAACGAGTCCAGTGCCTGGAAGTACATTTCTTCAGCTAGGTAGTGCCATTCCATGTCGAAAGCAGCAGCCACGAACAAAGTGAAAGCAGAGGCAACGTTACCGGCGCCCGACCAGACCTTAGCCTGGGGATTGGCACCGAAATCCAGGAATACATGTACCAGTCCCTGTTCAATAGCGTCTTGAAACTTGGGGCCGGCTCTTGTCCATCTGGTTGGAGATACTTGTGGAAGAATCTCTGATAAGAACTTCTCCCATATTGTTATCATGTGCATCGAGCCCACGGTCAGTTCGTTTGGGTTTGACCCGGCCTTGAGCACGTACTGGAGCTTCTGGCGGCTTTCAATGGGCCATGTTTTGTGTGGCTGAGTTGGAGTCCATAGCACCACGGATATCGATGACTGGCCGAAGATGGAAAGAAAGCTCGGCTCGGCCATAAACTTCCTGGAAAGATAGCCCATCAAAGGCAGGTCAAGGGCAATTAGCCGAACCAATCCAGGAACGTGTTCAGATGTCTCCAGATGACGCACAAGAAGTGTTGGTTTAATAGCCCTGGCCATGTCGGTCAGTCTAAAATCCATCTCATCGACAAGCGAGTCCAAGGTTGTTTTGGGAACTTCATCAAGAAGGTCAAGGTATGAGACATATGCCAGGGCCGTGCGAATTCCCAGGTAGAGCGGGCTTTCTGTGATTGTGAAAATGGGATCCTGTATCCCGCTCTCTTCAAACAGCATAAAGTTTCCATTTTCAAGATTGGACACCTTGAGCCACGCTATATATGCCTTCACTATCGACAATCCAGTGTTGAAATGTCTTGGACGCTTTGAATCGAGAAACTCTGACATTTCTTGAGTCCTGAGAAACTCCCCTACTGTTCGATGTAGGAACTGAACCTTTCCCAGTTGCTCCTCCAGAAGTCCACGACACCATCCCTTGAGTCGACGCACAATTTGCTCTTGTCGCGCTCTCAACTGATTTTGGTGACCATTTAAATTCTTATCGTTTTCTAGATTCAATGGATGTCGAAAATAGTCTGGATTTATATCAGGTTCCAGGTCCAAGGGATGTCGGAAGTAGTCTGGATCTTCGTGCTCGTCGCCAATAAAACTGTATATCACGGAATCCAGCGGTTCTTTTGCATAGAGTGCCACCTTGAGAGCGCCAGCCATTTTCTCATGGTAGAAGCTTGAAACAGACTCCAAAATCTGCTTGAAGAATGCTTCTAACTCCGTCGGTAGGCTCAAAAGTCTCTTCTCCAGGTCAGTGAAGCTATCATCATTGGCCAGACCCTCTCTGAGATGCCTTGTTACCAAGAAGACCCAAAGAAAGACCCCTTGGGCTCTTGTCACAACTGTTCTAGCTAGGGAGTCAGCCTTCTTTGTCTGTGATTCCAGTGACTTCCAGCGTGGGTGCCTATGAAGCCTATGTTGAGTATAGGACAATATGTCGTCCCACGTTGGCTCATGAATGAAGATTCTTGACGCTGGATCTTGCCCAAAGGCGTCGGTGAACTCATTCCATGGCCTGCTCGATAAACAGATCTTGATATCCCGGCCCGAGATGGACGTGAGATATTCGCAGAAATCGCTGCGGTCGCCGTTGGCGCTGTCATATTCGTCCAGTCCGTCAATGAAGAAGCAGAACCTGAAGGTTCTGTCGGGCTGCTCCGATATTCGCGATAGAGTAGCCCGTAGCTCGTTCTCTGTCCACTTCTCTTCATGTGGTACCTCTCCTGACCATCGAGAAGGACAAGCACTTTGGATCATGTGTGGACAACATCTGAACACATCATACAGAAGCGTCTGTAGAAGCCCGACCAGTGACTTCTGCATCTGGGACCCTGAGCTCCAGAAGTAGCAACTGGAAACAATAACTCGACATGGATGAGCCCATCGTGAAAGTGCTTCCAATGTTCTTTGATGATCTGCAACAAACTTCACAAAGGTCGACTTGCCCGACCCGGGTTTCCCGGAAACCCAGAATGCTCCGCTGCCGTGCTCAAGCCACTTTAGAAGCTTTTTCTGAGACTCTCGCTGCTTTACACTTAGTTTGGTTTCCTGGTGGCTTGGGGGTCTAAAGACCCATTGGAAGGTTTCATGATGCGCGTCACAGATGGCGTTGTAACGGAGTTGTCGCGCCTTGAAGCTCAGTGAACGTATGACATTAAGCTCTTTACGCACCCTAGCCTCAGACAGCGAAGACTGGCGCATCATCTTTTCCAGAGTGTCGATCTCATTTTTGAATGCCTCGGCACTCGAAGGGAATTGTCTCCCCTTTTCGATATTTCTCAGCGCGTTCTGCATGTCTGAGAGCTGCTCCGAGTATCTCGCGCCCAAAAGTTGACTCTCCCTCCGCAGCGCAGCCAACTCTCGAGAATGCTGAATGTGGTAGATACCGCGACAAGTTAGAATGTGACACGTATCTGAACGGTGTGGTGTTTACAAACTTAGATATGCGTGCCATGGTGGCAATCAGAATAGCTTGAGACCGATTGAGCCTCTCGTCTACTCTCTTGATTTCATCCTTCTTCCATATTATCTTGAGTGCCACTTTGAAGCTTTTGGTTAAACATCCGACACCACTCTCTAGCTTTAGCTTTGAGAGCAGGGAAAGAATGAGGGCGGAGTCCCGTTCGCAACTCGTGACGACATCGTGAAGAGTAGAATACACATGCTCTAATTCTGGCGCGGTATTCCCCATACGTAATTCGACTTCATTTGTACCATCAAGAACGTCTAGATGTCCTCCTTGCACCAATGAACTAAAGGTGGGCGCAGCTTGATATATGTCGGTGATTGTTGTTTGAGAACCTACTGCGGCTTGATCTCTGGACACTTTTTGGGCCGCTTGGTTCAAATTCTGGCAAAGCTTCTGTAGCTGAGAGTAAACAGTGCCCAAGTTGGACATGTATGCAGAAGCGTCGCTCGCTGAGTCGTAGATGTCTGCGGTGGTGGATATCAATTGTGATGCAAAGGTAACAAACTGGGCACTAGCACTCGCAATGCCAAGGGCCGAAACGGGGTCCATGGTGAATTACAGCCCGATATGGGACGAGATATTCAAGAGAAAAAGGCGGACAGAACCTGGGCTCCTGGATGGGTATTATCAGCCACAGTAAAACTCGGAGAAGACGCATTTTTAATCCGATAGTCTGCCTTGCCAATGTCCATGCATGTGGCACCTCGCCTTCAAAGCCCATTAGGGATGGTTGATGCCTTGCCAGCGGCCACTTACAGGTCGACTGCCTATCACCTCGTAGGTACTCAGCCACGGTCTGACGTCTCACATCCCCATAGTGACTTGAGGCCTGCAACCACACCATTCTACCCCGAACAGTTTGAATAACTATGCTCGGTGTCGCGAAAACATATAGCCCGTAAGTCACCATTATTCCGATAAGATGGTCTGTGCTTTGGGTACTTGTTCCAGATTCTTACCTCCAGCTGGGTTCATTTCCGATCTACCCGGGTTTGTCACAATAAGCTGATAGGTTCAGAGAAGTCGTATTTGGGTTTGATCACTTCAATAGAACGTGTTTCTGCTAACAACATTATTGCTTCGC
The DNA here is from genome assembly GCA_004367075.1 of Fusarium incarnatum. Classification (NCBI taxonomy): domain Eukaryota; kingdom Fungi; phylum Ascomycota; class Sordariomycetes; order Hypocreales; family Nectriaceae; genus Fusarium; species Fusarium incarnatum. The sequence goes on from QGDZ01000053.1 coordinate 307,046, forward strand.
TGTAGACTGGAAATGTTATATTGTGGATAGGTATGCATAAGAAGTAGTACCGCTTCGTCAGCAGACTATAGTTCAGTGACAGCTTAGTTCAACCTTGGAGATGGCTTGTCTTCAGTGATATAGCCCCTACCCTACACCGCAGGCTTCTTAAAGTGTCAGGATGCCCCTCACTGGTACGATTTCATATTTCGAGAGCTTCTATTGGCTACGTACCCCTGTCTTTGATTCAGCCTGCTGGTCAGCCCAAGACACTCAGCCGCACTCAACACGCGATAAATACCTCGATTCTTATTCATTTCAAAATAGTTTTTACGATACTTTACCTTCAGCCATGGAGACTATCGAATGCCCGGGTGGCGATACCCGCACCGAAAAAGAAATCGTCGTCAAGCTAATAGTGGCTCATTTCACAGCCATCGTTGCTTTCTGTAACTTCCAATCCCTTCGCAACGAAAAATTAGACACCATTGAACCACTCCTATTTCTTCTATCGCCTCTGCTAGTAATAGTCCAAACGGGCCTCGGAATTGTCATAATTATCATCTCATTTTTCACGGATCTTGCTCTATCGCCTAAGCTATATCTCGACCATCTTGCAACTGTTTCCCGACGATGGACCGCTCTATTCGGGACCAAGTCCCGAGATAAACCTATTGGCTCGCGCTTGGGACGAGCTTGGATAAGGCTCGGAAGAACACTAGCTATCTTTGCAACCCTCTTCCAGTTCGCAACTACCATATTTCTGTATCGACGTCGAAAAGAACTACATGGTCCGGAGGCACTTACAATTGTTGACCATCGTACCTTTGAACTATCCGTCGGCGGCGCCGCTGTTTCCGTTTTATCACTTGCCCTCATCCTCAAGTTCCCCGGTTTCGGGCGAATACCGGAAACCACGTATACACCAGAGATTGAAGCAGATACAGATACAAAGATCCTCTTCTGCCGCGGCGACTCGCGACGCTGTCCAAGCTGGTATCAGATCCTCTACGCTAAGGATATCGGTTCAGGAACCTCGGCTATGACGTGGCTCGCTTGCGTCTCGTCGTCAACCTATAAAGGCGAATCCCTTCCCCTTTCCTACGCATACAGGATCTATTCCGGGATTTACGAAGACACCTCCAACACACTTTCGCTCGACGTCTCAATGTCGACGTTTTACCTCTTGGTTGCAGCCTTCTTCAGTGTCTTTTTCACTTTTTCGCACTTATGCAAAGATTCAGGCTTCTCTAAAAGAGTGAGCAATAGCCTCTGGGTGACGATACCAGCTCTTCTCATCTTGCTAGTTGCTATGGTTGCTTTTATGTGCATGGTCATGCTGATGGTGGTGCCTGTATGTTTTTATCTGATTCCTTCTGTCCTTAGCGGTCCTGGGTGTATTTTCACAATGAAGGGCTTGGAGATTCGCGACATGTTTTCTCAGCCGCCGTTTGAAGTGTCGACAAATGGGACGGATTGCCTTTTGCTTTGGAAGGATCCAGCGGCGGATTACCTGTGGTCCCTTGTTTAACTATATCAAATACAATTATTTCTCTCGGTGGATGTAGTCAAGGATATAATCAAAGAATTTCGAGAACTGATATTATCTTGGGCCCTACATAATGCCATCCTCAAACTACACTCAAGCCTTAATCGGTTCATTCTCGCTAGCAATCGAAGTCTTGGTCTGGATGTGTGAAGCTTCAATAGCAACCTCATCACCGAAAAGTGCCGAGATCTCTTCCAGGGTAAGCCCCTTGGTCTCAGGAAAGTAAAGTATAAAGACAATCGCACAAATGATGGTGAATGCCATCATAATCAGATAGAATCTCCAACCGATAGTCTGGAATGCGGTAGGCGCAGCTTCGAGTAATGTAAGGGATCCGACAAAGAGACCAGCGCACGAGACAGCGAAGCCCTTGCCTCGTAGATGCGTAGGCCAAATCTCGGATCCATAAACGTATGTGGATGCATCCATACAGGTGGCATAGAAAGTAAGATGAAGATACAGGAAGAAGACACCAGCAGAGTTGCCGCCTGTGTTGTTTGTACCGCCATACAAGGCGACCATGACGCTGACACCAAGAAGGGACACGGCACAGCCAAAGAGGCCTGTGACCATGAGCCACTTACGGCCAATATAGTCGAGGAGCACGGCGTTGATGGCATTGCAAACAAGACCTTCGGTCAGCCAACCAGCAGAAAGTGCCAAGCTAGCCGCGGGACCGTGGCCTAGAGCAGCATACAGCGATGGACCGTAGTTGTTGATGACAGTAGTTCCGGTAAGCTGGCCCGCAAGAAGAGTGGTGAAGCCGATGAAAGCTCTCTTGCGGTAGTGAGGAACGGTAAACAGAGATGACCACGACGAAGGGAGGCTGCGTTCCAGTTCAACCTGCGCCCGAATCTGGGCAAACTGAATATTGGCTTCGTGGTTGTTGGAATCGTTCGAGTCTCTGTAAATGCGCTTGAGGATGGTTTCCGCTCTCTCATGCTGATCATGCTCTACCAGCCAACGAGGTGATTCTGGGATGAAGTAGACACCGCAAGCGAGGATCAACGGAGGAAGGCACTGGATAGCCAGAGGTGGCCTCCATTGTGCTCCATCTGCGTTGACATAGAAGAACCCAAAGCCGACCCAGGCGGATGATGAGTAGCCGAGCAGGATCGAAACACCATGGAGACCCACGAGCAGTCCTCGGGCGTGTGAAGGAGCAACCTCGCTTTGCCAGAGGGGAACGATCATGACTAGACCACCGACAGCAAGACCTGTGATAAATCTGGCAACCAGATACATGGCTAGATGCACAGAACCAGCTTGGAGTCCACCACCAATGACAGCTAGGACACTGGCAAGAAACATAGCCTTGCATCGTCCGAATTTGTCTGCGAGACCTCCAAAGGTCAATGTGCCGATGAGACCTCCTCCCTGGAACAAACCATTGATGGCTCCGATTAACGCGGGTGCATTCTTGGCTGTGTCGAGACCGAAGTAGCTTAGGAACGAAGGCTGGCCGAGTGTGGAGCCGATGATGGCGGAGCAGTAACCATATGTGATACTTCCAAAGGTAGCAAAAGCGATAATCTGACGATGTTGTGATCAGCAGAGCAACGTCGATAGAGGGAATGGATATACATACCAGAACATTGTAGCCGATGAGCGGCTTCCCGCGAAATTTGATTTGAGCCATAGGTATAATCTGTTGTTCGATCGAGAGTTAAGTTGAACAGAAAGCAACTGCAATGACAAGAAGGGCATGATTGGTTATTTAAGGAGAAAGATAGCACCAGAGTATTGAACCTTAGCTAGAATAAATTGATACGGTGATCAAATGGCAGTTGTGGAAGAGTCTCAGTATAGTTCAAGGGACTAGCCCAGATAAGCGTACGTTAGCGCCTGGATAATGCTTAACCGGACAGGGCGGGGAGGATGATAAACAAAATGCAGCGATAGCTTAGACGCCGCGCTCCCTTAGACGACGCTAATTTGCGGGGATGGAGCTTATCGTAGCTCACATGTTCAAGCGCGGAAACTGGAAACGCCTCGTCGTTGATGATATGGTGGATATTGCCTATCCGACTCTTTCAGATACGTCAACTTCCATCATCAAGGGAAACTCGGTTCGAGAAAGCCGTGTTATCGATCCCTTACCGTGCTTTCGGTAGGACGACAGGCGGCAATGCACGGCATCTACCGACAAATTTAGTATCCAGATAAGATGACTAGACGATATACTCGTCAAGTATGTCAGTTGGATCAGGTGATGCACGTTGGAGAGAAGCATGCGAGAAACTGGAATTGCAATGGGATACCTACCTTGCGCGATTGGCTCAACAACAACAAATAGGTATACCTGTATGAATATATACGGCTCACAACTTTTGTAGTTGAGCTGTCACGTGGCTACCGTGTCGGTGCTCATTAGCCCAATAATACCAACCCCGCTTTGTGTGTCTATTACGCTTCCCATTACCGTCACCATGAAATCTCAGGTGACAGCCTCTGGTAAACCCCGACAACGCTCAGCCCTAGCATGTAACCTATGCCGAACAAAGCGAATCAAGGTGAGCTACCTCTAGCCTTCATCTGATTGGAGCAACCATTGACATGATTTACCAGTGTGATGGTCAACGCCCCATCTGTACAACATGCATCACAAACGGCGAGCGCTGTGAATACACAAGCCAGGATAGCAACAGAAAGTAAGACAACCAACCCAATTACCATATGTAACTGAGAGTGCTTACCATTATTCCAGGCCCCCAAGTAAACGCTATGTCGAAGCACTTCAGGAAAGAATAAGAAGTCTGGAATCACAGCTCGAGAAGTATCAAGGGGCAAACGCTTATAAGGACGTTGAGGACTCGTCGCGTCTGGAGGCATCATGTGACAACTCAGAAGATGACTCCCTTTCTGACGACCCCAACACAACACATCGGTCACCGACGAAAGATATTAGTGACAGACTCGGTGCTCTCAACATTGGCGAAGATGGCCAGATTCACTACTTTGGCTCACGGAGCAATTTCTCTCTACTCAAAAACAGCCCTGCTGCAAGCTCCACTGTGTCATCTCGTGAACTCGAGGAACAGGCCGCACGTACACTCGACTGTCTGGGTCTACGAGTAGAGGTATCCGATGAGCTGCGCGATCACCTCCTCGAACTGTTCTGGAGCTGGCAGAATACATGGCAATACATTGTCGTCAAACAGCCTTTTCTCGATGACCTTCTCGTCAACCATACAGGGCAATATGCTACTCCGTTGTTATTATCGGCCGTTCTAGCTCTTGCTTCACGGTACTCGGACCGCGTTGAGTTACGGTCAGATCCTCTTGATCCTAATACTGCGGGGAATGCTCTCGCTGAGCAGGCCAAAATGATTTTGTTCTATGAGAGCCAGGCACCCAAGGTCACTACGATTCAAGCAACGGCATTGCTCTGTCTCCGCGAGATAGCTACGGACAAAGAAGCACTTGGGTGGTTGTATTGTGGTATGGTTCTATGCACTAATCTTGTAGTCATGTTAACAAGCTTCTCAGGAATGGCGGCCAGGATGGCGTTCAACCTCGGACTTCACCTAGATCGTACCCATTGGTGCGAGACAGGCCATATCACCGAGCAAGCAGCTGAAGTTGGGGCAACTGTGTGGTGGAGTTGCTACGTGCTGGATAAGTAAGTCTGGACTGGGCCCTACGCCATTCCTATGATTGCTGACCTCGATACCCTCAAGACTATTTAATGTTGGCCTTGGTCGGCCGTCGACTATACAGGAGAATGAGATATCAGCTGCCCTCCCTTCACTTGAACACAGCGCAGAGCATGAGCCTTGGTATAATCAGCAAGCATCCTTCCCGAAAGGTCATATAATTTCGAATGTCCGCGCCACAATTGAACTATTTCGAATCACGGGATCTCCCCTTGACGAAATGTCTGTGTATTTCCAAATCTTAGGTGCTATTCATGCTAACACTTTGCTAGTTACCGCCCAAGTAGTCGGAGACTAAGAGCCCACACCCGAGATCTGGTAACCAAGACACATGTAGAGCTGATGAAGTTCCAGACTAATCTACCGAGCTGCCTCCGACTTGTGCCGTCTCCTCTATCACCCACTCTGCCACATGTGTATCAGCTTCAGTGAGTCCTACCGCATTGAAGCTATGTGAATCAATCAGCGAATAACATCTATAGTCTGCAATATCATGTTGCCATCATTTTGCTACATCGCCCGTTTATTGGAGTGAGGGGTCATGCATCAGATCCCGGAGGATTCCACCCTAGAGAGGGATCTACTCATCTAGTCGAATGCAGCCAATCTGCTCAAATGATTAGTACCATCTTACGACTGTATAGAAAACATTACACATTGGTAAGTGAAGAGGGTTCTAATCAACCTTTGACTCATATTAACCTCGATCAAGCGTCGGATACCCATATCATCCATCCACTGTGCCTTTACAGCCTCTATAATTCTACTACTCGAGGCGACCTCTCCAGACTCGAAAAGTAAATCGCGGGCGATTGCTTCATTGAAGATTGTAGTTGAAGCATTAATCGATATGAGCACAGCGTGGGCTTGGAGTCAACGTGCACTCCAAGCGATCCAGAAACTGGCCCGAGAGTGGTCGGTGTGTGAAAGTGCATTAATGGCAGTAGGAATTGATGACACGGTGCCGTCTATTGAAGATGTGCAGCCAAGTGAGACTTGGGACCCGAATACCGGTATCCCTATGTGGACACCTCAAGGTCTCGGGGGTTTCAATCTTGACATTCCCTTTGTGGGCGTGGGGGGTGAGGGCCTTGACTACGAGGATTGGATCGGGACACTTTTTCATGAAGCACAATTTTCTGGCGGAGCGACATGATACATGTACATAACTAAGCTTCCGTCTATAAAAATGCAGATCATGGGTATCAATAGCAGACTATAGTCTTTAGAGAGTGGCCTGCTGTGTGGCTCAATAGGCCTTAGGGATCTCAACAAAGCTTATGTTGACAATGGCAATCTCTTATGTTCTAGACTGGCCAGTAGACAGACCTCCACCCAGATGATAGGCAATTGAGTTTCGCTAGTCGCCATCTTGTGTTACTTACGCGGCGTCTGTAGTCGACATCCGGCAATAATCAGATCTCCACACCCTCTGGATAATGCTTATCCGAGACGTAATTACACACCTACCTACCACATACCTCCGCATCTTCTTATCTGGATGGTCCGCACTTTGCGGGGTAGCGACATGTGGTAGGTTAGGATGACTGGGAAATGCCTATCCGAGATAATGAAGCCCTCGAGTCTAAGGCCATGAAGCCACACCACATGGGGTTCTGGTTTGGAGATAGCCGTCGGAGCGATACGCATGCCCTATATAAACATGTCTTAGGCAATCCTATTTATCACACTGACTTCATCACTATTCCTATAAAAATTCATCGCTCCATCTTTTACAATGTCCATCCGTCAATGGAAAGCTGCAATTTGCCAGTCTGAGCCATGCTGGTTCGACAAGGCAGCCGGCGTCAAAAAGTCAATTAAGCTCATCAACGAAGCCAGCCAGAATGATGCCTCCCTGATTGCCTTCTCCGAAGTTTGGATCCCAGGTTACCCCAACTTTCTGTGGTCTGGAACTTACAGAGAGAACATACCCCTCGTGCAAAAGTACATGGCAAACAGCATGTCTGCTCATGGGGACGAAATGCTGCAGATCCGACAGGCTGCTGCCGCTGCCAAGATGTATGTATCTTTTGGCTTCAGTGAGCGTGTCGGTGCGTCTCTGTATCTTGCTCAAGTTCTTATTGGGCCTGATGGAAATATTCTACTTCATCGTCGAAAGACTAAGCCTACACATGTTGAGAGAACCATATTTGGTGACTCTACTGGGGACTCTCTTACCACCGTTGTGGCCACACCTCTGGGGAGAATTGGCATGCTTAATTGCTGGGGTAAGTCACACATTCTATCGTCCATGGCCACTTGTCCATGCTAACCTCGGCTTTCAGAACACCTGCAACCTCTTCTCAAATACCACACGTATTGCCAAGGAGAACAAGTTCATATCGCTGCATGGCCGTTCAACGCGAAATGGACGCCCAACGCGGTCGAGCCATATTCAGTCTTCTCCGAGGCCAACGAGGTTACAGCCAGTCGCATGTATGCCCTTGAGGGTGGTGTCTATGTCCTAGTCACCAACCAGCCACTCTCGGCAGAAGGCGCCAGACTCAACAGTGAAGGTCAGGGTAATGCGGATAAAGATGGCTTCATGCTCGCCGGTGGCGGAGGTCGTGCGTCGGTCTTCGGGCCAGACGGAAGACAACTTACCGAACCCACTGACCCCGACTACGACGGTCTGATTTACTGCGACATCGATCTAGATCAGATTGACTATGCCAAGACCTTGACGGATTGTGTTGGACATTATTCGAGACCTGATTTGCTGCGGCTGGTGGTGGATGATCAGCCCAAGAACTATGTCGTTCGCGTATCGGATGGACCTACAAATACTCCCTACCATACGGGAACGAGTGGCGAGACACTTCTTTCTGCGCATAGAACGTTGGATGTACTGCTTGCGGAGAAGGCCAAGTCAGCTCGTGAGGAAACCGGTTTTGCTGACAAGGTAAACAAGGCAAACGGAACAAACGGAAAGACCAAGGAGACAAACGGAATTCAGATATAATGACTATCACTCCTATTCTAGCACAGGACTCAAGCAATGATATCACATGACATATTCAACTTCCTAACTCGGAGTACAGCTCAATACATGTTTTATGTCCATCGTTGCAGATTATCCTGTGAAAAACGAAATTTCTTTCTCATCAGACTGTTATTCAGTGACGGCTTGATTTAGGTCGGCAGTCTGAGAGACAGCTTCTGTCCAGCATTGTGTAGCTTCTACTGAGCACGGTATTTTCGGCCCGGGACTACCGTTCCACTTCCACCTCGGGTATATCCACCAAGCATTTCCCCACACTCCCACCATGCCCATCTTTCATTTCAAGACTTAACAATCAGCTAAAACTTCGACAATGACGGAAGAAAAGAGACAAGAAACAATTGCATTGATTGGTTTGGGCACAATAGGCATCTCCTTTGCTGCGCTGCACCTCCGCTATTCAAACGCCAATGTCAGACTCTTCGACGTTCGGAGTGATCTGAAAGAACATATCGAAAGCATCCTCCCAGTTTATCTTGACTCAACCAAGAAAGAGAACAATGACAAGGTTCTTTCCGTCAAGCAACTACTATCCGATGGACGAATTGTGGTGTGCTCTTCCATTGAAGAAGTTGTCTCAAACGCAACCATAGTCCAAGAGCAAGGACCCGATAGTGTTGATTTCAAAAAGTCAACTTGGGCTGAAGTCATCAAGTATGCCCCTTCTGATGCTCATCTATGGAGCTCGACATCTGGAATTCAAGCCTCGAAACAGGTGGAGGATCTGGAGGACAAGACCAGGGTTCTTGTGGTCCACCCATTCAACCCAGTAAGCAAGCAAATACCTCACTCCTCACAATATTTTGCTAACAGTTTCAAAGCCTCATATAATGCCTCTGATCGAAGTTGTTCCTTCTCCCCACACCTCACCTGATAGAACAGACTTTGCAGTCAACTATTTCAAAACACTCAACTCCGGCCATCGCCCCGTTAAAATCAACAAGGAGACCCAAGGCTTTGTCGGTAATCGCCTAGCATTTGCTCTATTTCGCGAAGCATGTCACCTGGTCTCAGAAGACGTCGTATCAGTGCAAGATCTGGATACCATCGTAGAAGCAAGCATAGCACCGAGATGGGCTGTAGCAGGCCCCTTCAAGACGTATAACAGCGCTGGCGGGACAGGTGGTATTTCGGCCTTCTTGAGAAATCTGGCTGATACTATGGAGGCGTGCTGGGATGATGGCGGGAAAGTTAGCTTCAAGGTGGCGGGTGAGGAGAAGGGAGGAGAGAATTGGACGGATAAGATCTGTAAGGAGACGGACGAAGTCTATGGAAAGCCGACTGCCGAATCATTGGCTGAGCGTGATCGAAACTTACAGAAGATTATAGCCGCTCAGCCTGACGAGGCTTAGCAGATTCACATAACTGATGCTTGATTTTAAGCTTGTTGACCCTGGACCTTGATTTCAGCCTATGTTGCCCTTGTCAAGCTCAGCCACAAAGCCACGCACCTGATCCAAGGCGATGGCAGCTAATGGGGTTATTAATTCAGTGTGCCTCGCCATTCCGTCTATTGTCATTATTCTTTCTAGGAGTAAAGTTGCAAATCAACAACCTGGGTGATGGAGTTCGAATCCCATTCGATACATACATCACACTACCTCGCCTCACCTGGATACATCTAATCGAAACCCATCAAGTCATGTCAGACACATCAAATCGCGATGACACAGGCCTCGGCACTATTTTCATTACTATCGTCGTCGTCGTCCCAGTCATCTTAGTCCTGCTGACAACATGCGGTTGTTGCTATTTCTGGCGTATCCGAAACACAAAACGTCGAAAAGCAGCAATGAGGGCTGGAGGACCTCAGCCACCAGCCTACAGCAGGACACCTCCCATCAAATTACCGGTCTACCTGCCCAAGGAACCAGAACAGGCTAGGAATGGGCAATTTGTTTGAATGTGCTTGATGGTATCGCAATGTGCTTTTGATGATCGTGTCCATTATCTTGGAGATCTGGCTTTATGTAATCTAATGTTTAGTTGTCTCACAGAGGTGTGATTGTCTCTTGGCCATGATAAGCGTGAGAATCTTGCTCAAATAAGAGTTTTTGTCGACATAGGAAAGTTGACGTAAGTGAGCATTATTTGCTATTGAGCTTTAAACTGTCAAATAATCGTCAACTCCGTTTCGGGTACTTTCAACAACCGCATCCGCAACTCCTCATTGCATCGCAGGGGATAAGGAGCATATGTATCAAAATACCCAAGACGTCTGAAGCTCCCAGTGGTATCATCCCGGTGCAGAACCAGCCCTTGCATCTCGATAAATTCCCCCTCTTCAAGATACTTCTTTGTGATATCTTGACCAATCGGCAAGAGATACAAGACCTCTGGCTCGATCCTGTCCCAAGACCCCAAATCTAAAGATCCGTCAATTGGCAGTGGAGGGAGAGTCTCGTTCTCGGAGGCTTTTGTGAATCGATCCCAGAGAATGTTTATCTCCTTTAAGCTTCTCTCGGGATCTAACTTCAGATCTGCGAATTTTTGCTTGAGCCTCGATTCAAAGTACATTTCATGTGCAAAATTGACATCGTCGTCTTTTATCGATATCAAGAAAGCATCGCCAATCCTTTTTCGGTGCATTTCCACGGGCCGGCCTTTCAGATTCACCCCTCCTCCACTGAGTGTTCCAAAGCGGCTACTGCCAGGTATCGTAGGTACCGTCCAGACGTGGATCAGGGTAACGAGGCTCTCCCACGGCCTCGAAGGGTCCCAGGTACAACCAATCTTGGGAGCCTCACATCCAGCCCAAGACCACGACGGACCAGCGTAGCCGACATGACCAGGATCCCATTTTTGCTCTCCGGAATCGTTCCAGGCTTGCCACAGCAACGCCCTTGGTAAATCGGGCTCCCATAAGCCTGCAAAGTACTGATCTTCCCTCAGGTCGCCATAGATACCTACAGTCTTTGCGATACCAGCAAGCGATGCCAACCTGTCTTGGGGAAACGTCAGCAGAGTGGTTGAGAATTCGTGTACGAGATTTCGGAATCGAAAGCACCAGTATTTCTTTTCCATTTCTGTTCTGTCGGGCATTTCCATTGGCAAAATTGGCTCGCGCCAGGCGATCTTGATATGGTGGCCATGAGCAACTTTATCACCATGAATCCAGGGCGAGAAGTCCCATAACTCAGGGACATCCTCTCGGTTACACTCGCGTTGTATCTGATTCTTGCAGAAATGGATCACTCGGGGGGCGAGAATGCGCTCTTGAAAAACCCATGCCCGTTTGTTGACTGGTTCCGTATCGACTCTCTCCCTCTTCACGTATGCTATTAGGTAGTCCTTCTTTTCTTGATGCGTTCCTTGTCGAGTGTTCTCCGGTGTCGTTGTCTTCCTTTCACAAGGAAACAATTCATAGAGACTATGCTTCCGGTTAAATATCATACCGTCGGCCCCAGACGAAGCTGATGCAGCAGACAGATTGGCCTTTGCGCCACTGAAGATCTGGTCCATACGAGCGATTTCGACTGCTTTCTCATAGCCATCCTCTTGGTTTATGCACAGCGCATCAATCCATAAGTAACGATAGCCCAAACATCTCGTAACCCAGATCGCTTCTCTGAACACTTTTGCCTCGGGGCGCAGAAGATGTTCTAATGTGATTTGGGTTTCGTATATAGGAAGAAGCTCATTTGAAAGCTTGATGGAGGCCGACGTTCCCCAGCAATGGCTTAATGTGAGGTAGTCGGTATCATTTGGGAGGCTTGAAGTTGGACAGAGTTTGACTTGTGGCAGAGCATCAATTGACAAACGATCAATATTATCGGTTGCTCCAAGGATATCGGTACCAATTGGACTCACGTCCACAAGACGCTTTGGAAGCACCGATCTTGGCAGGCTGTTGCATTCGTTGTGAGATGAAATACATTCGTCTAGCCAGCTGCGTAATGCATTTGCCATCTTAGGACCCCATGTTGGGCTGCCTGCCTCGCCACCCAATGCTTTCAGCTGGAGTACTGTAGCCGTAATACCGGTCAGTGCGGCCCAGTTATTGATATCGGTGCATAATTACCTTCGGAATCTGTCATCGACGGGCGCTGGAGGAAAACATCATTACCCAAGTAGTGATCATTGCATGGGCAGTCACCCAACTTGGACTTCAACGACAGCTGAACCCACTCTTCAAGGTACCAGCGTACGTGCCATGTCATTTCCCACTCACTAGATATTTCACCAAGAGGTTTTCTCTTTCTCCCAGGATCATGATGAACATACGTCATGACGCAGAAGTCGCAAGTCCTTTCTATTGCAGCCTTGGCCCAGCCATAAACTCCGCCGGCGAAATGACCCGAGGTTCCACCAAAGGAACCCTCGCTGTGTCCACTGGTGAAGAATTGATCCATGGAGCAGAGTATCTTTTGACAATCAGAACATAGATGAGGCATTGTATGAGGGAGTTATGAGTAAGGTAGTAGGTATGTACGATATGGTCTATGGAGTAAGATTTGTAGCCCCTTTAGGGAAGGTGGCCCAATTGCCAATCAGAAATTGCATAAGCCGCATCGCATCGCATCGCATCTGCCTTAACTGCATACTGGCTTGGCATATCTAGATTCAATGTAAGTTGACAGAAACAATACAGAAATAAAAGCTCCAGATAAGCTATTTCAAAGATAGAGGTATGTTTGAATGAATCACGAAGTGGCAAGATAATGATAATTACAATTTTTCGATTCTTTCTAATGTTTAGAAAAGTTAAACAATATGCACTTGATGCTCATGTTCTGTTACGCGGCAGTCAAAGTTAATTCTATCTTCAAAGTCCGTCGTGAATTAACAAGACAGGTACTCTGTATTCGTATACGCGGACACTCTTACAGGGCGGTGAAGAACAAGCGGTGCAAATTCACCAATGCGTCGTCAATGCTCCAATTTCATGCTTTGTCCGGCCTAACAATTACGCCGAATTTAAATCCAGCCGTTGTAGTCGGAGACTTTCAAACCAACAGTATGATAAAACACCATAGGATTTAGATGCATGAACCTGTGGCAAGGGTTCTTCCTCGTACGGCCCCTACGGACAAAGCCATCTACCGTGCCGATCTTTCGCTATCTTCCATGAATTCCACGACGATCGGCTTACAAATTCAATCGCACGGTTCAACAACGTTATGGATCTCTTTTTTTCTATCGCTTTGTCTAAAATAAGTAACTTCTCCGTAGAGCTAAAGCGGATGATTCGTGAACCGAGGTTTAAAACTCCGCAAGTGGATCCTCGCGATACTGGTCTGTTCGTTAAGGCTTCGTAAGGGCCGTTTGAAAATTTGCAAGGATTAGATTAGTCAAGAGTCTCTATATAAGAACTATTTATCACCTGTTTTCTTGTCTCGGTATACTCATTGATACCCTTTATACAAATTTACAAAGTTTGCATTATACATAATATTTCAATATGGCCCCTTCAAGATACGGTACAGAGGTCGTCGACCCTTCTCGCCTCCTAGAACCTCTCGAATATGTCTTTGCCGGCCAAAAAGCTCCCAACCGTTTCCTCAAGGCTGCCATGTCTGAGAAGCTCGCCACATGGGACGCCAACGATGTCTCAGCCCGAGGATACGTCACACCCGAGCTCCTCACGCTTTACAGAAACTGGGGCGCCGGTGGTTGGGGCTCTATTCTTACCAGCAACGTTATCATCGATGGAATGAACCTTGAAGCTCCCGGTAACCTTACCATTCCCGCCGAGGAGCCCTTCGAGGGTCGTCGTTTTGACGGATTCAAGGAGTTGGCTACTGAGGCCAAGAAGACCGGTAACCTTCTGATCGCTCAGGTCTCGCATGCTGGTCGTCAGGTCGAGGAGTGGATTCAGCCCAACCCTATCAGTGCTTCTGACGTTCAGCTCGTCAGCAGCTCACCTGGAAAGACATACGGTGTTCCTCGACCTGCTACCAAGGAGGATATCGCCAATGTTATCAACGGCTTCGCCCACGCCGCCGAGTTCCTCGAGAAGGCTGGTTTCGACGGTATCGAGCTCCACGGCGCTCACGGTTACCTCCTCGCTCAATTCCTTTCTCCCCGCACCAACAAGCGCACAGATGAGTACGGCGGTAGCCGCGAGAACCGCATGCGTCTCGTTCTCGAGGTCATCGCCGAGATCAAGCGCCGCGTGAGCCCCAAGTTCATCGTCGGTATCAAGGCCAACGCTGTTGAGTACACCCCTGGCGGTGTCGACGTCGAGGACGCCAAGGCTCTTGCTGTTGAGCTTGAGAAGGCCAAGGTTGACTTCCTTGAGCTTTCTGGTGGAAACTACGAGAAGTTTGCTTTTGCTCACATCAAGGAGGAGAACCGCAAGCGAGAGAACTACTTCCTTACTCAGGCTGAGGAGATCGTCAAGGCTCTTAAGCGGGAAATGAAGGTTTTCTCTACTGGTGGTTTCAAGACCGTCAAGGCCATGGTTGACTCCCTCGACATCATCGACGGTGTCGGTCTTGGTCGTGCCAGTGCCCAGGAGCCTCGATTCCCCGAGACTCTCAAGAAGGAGCAAATCACCGGAACCGCTGAGCAGTGCTTCGACCACGACGATGTCCTTAAGCGATTTGCTGCTGCTGGTGTCCAGATCTGCCAGATTGCCAACGAGCAGGAGCCTGTTGATCTGAGCAAGCAGGAGAACACTGATAGCTTGTGGAACGATGTTATGCAGTACTATGCCAAGGCTGGTGCTGATACTGAGCACAAGCTGTACAAGTGGCCTGCTGTGACTCAGGTCGTTTACCCTTACGGTGCTCCTGAGCTATAAATTTATATGTCAAGGATTGGATAGAAAAGGATTATGATATAGAAATGTGTTATGGATGATATAGAATAATGGTCACATAGATCAAATGAATGGAAATCAAATTCCCACAATTACAGCCTCTCATTTGAAATTTTGGTCAAGTCCGCTTCTGACATCTGTGATTTATGCACGACAATGGCTCGTCTTGCTCCCGCACAAAGATAAGCTTCCCTCCAAGCTTAATCCCCATGACATCGGCAGTTACATCAACAAGGGTCCAGGAACAAATTCCGCCTTTGTCTATCCTCTTTTCGTCCCTCTGTAACATAGCCGCCCAAGCTAAAAACGCCTTTTCGCTGTGCCCTGCTCATCTGACCACTCACAGCTAACCAGTGAGTTCAGCTGACAGGGGTTAAACCGTTATTTCGACCCTTCGTGTATGCAAGGATGAAATTAAAGCTGAAAACAACGAGACAAGATCGTCAGAAGATAATGTGTTTACTGGTGTGTTTTTCGGGTGTTGGCTTGGCGGCGCTTCAGAGTGACACTGGGAATCAGACCCTGGGTTGACTGTTGTCGGAGGGTTTGAGTATGGTTTGTACAAAAAGGGTACTTGGTCTCTTGAACTAGTAGTTTAACAGTTCTGGGCGTGTCCACAAGGCTGATCCAGACCGTTGAATACGAAAAAGAAACGATGAAAAGCATTCTTTGGCTTGTCTTTTGGAACTTGGGTACAACACCCTTCAATATTCACAACCCTTGATTTACTAACAACTCATCCTCAGGACTTATCGCCCTTTCAATCTGTGTACTAGCAGGATGTCGAAGCACGGCTGAGAAGAATTATGCTCTCGTCCAATGGCCACGATCAACCATCGGTCTCATCTGGGGCGAGGAGTGTGAAGAAACTACGGCTGATATCATACCCGACTGGTACAAATTCGGTGCATCAGGTAGAACCACCTCATTTGTAACGACAAGGATAATGATTAACATATTTTTAGGAGTCTGTAGGGTCACAGATGGCGACACATCTTGCAAGCGCAAATTCCCACCCACATTCAACCTCGCCCAAGCCGTCCTCCAAGACCTCGACAAAGCCAATTCCTCCTCAACACTTGACAAGTGCAAAGAAGCAATCGATAAACCTATCGACCACAAAACTCCCAAGACGCTTGGTGCAGTCCTGGTCGCCTTCCTCATCACATCAATCTTTATCAATCTATTCTCTGTGGCTATAGCAGCAGCAGAAGGTCACGCCTGGGCACCATGGACCAGTGGTATACTGGCCGTAGACATGTTGCTCATATTCGCAAGTCTGATTCTAACTGTCGCTATGATGAATTATGAAGGTGGTGGGTATCTCGTTGGTGTTCACGCGTCGGAGTTTTCGGACAGAGAGATGATGGGTATCGCGCTTTGGATGTTACTTGCCATGCTCATTGGAAGACTACTTTCGAATCCATGGTTGATCGTTCTTTTTATCTTCATTGTGGTCACCATTATCGTCGTTTCGCTGGTTCTCATTCGAACGAGGGGTTTCTTCTACGTCGTTCGGACGGTTGTGGTTTAGCAGAAATACCCTACATCAATGGATACAACGCCTCCTCAATAGTCTCATCAAAAGTGGCTTACAATCGCATTCTCAATCCCTTCACATTTCCATCCCAGCGCCCCTTCCAATAAACGCCACCAAAATTAACCTCTTGCCACGTTCCTTGCATGCGCGTATGCTTAACTGCGCACTTATCCAAATGTAGATAACGCTTTTGCCCCTGGAATCAGGGACCAAAGCTTAGCAGCGAAATAAATCAGCCACAATTCCAGATCTCGGAGTCGTGGCGTCGAGGAATCTCATGCGTTTGGTATAGTGCGGTAGAAATGGGGAATTGAAACCAGCTGAGACATGTTCCAGATTCAATGCTATTGTTCGCTTGTTAGTCTAGACCAATATTTGCATCCTTGGGATGAGGGGAGAAATATCGATGATGAGAAGATGGATAGATAGAACTCTCGCCGTTTGGTGGTGTATATAACCGGGCTGCTCCTCAGTCTCGCTCTCGAGGAAGGTAGGTATCAATCATAGGTAGTTAACTTCTCATCTCTTTCCAACTCTCCTTTACAAAGTGCCCAGCACTTATTCTTCTGCTCCCATCCCCACGCGGAAACACCGCAAGCATTCCTTTCATCCCCAATCATGTTATCTTTCACCATCATCATCACCTACCTGCTCGCCTCCGCAGCAGCAACAACTCCCCCCTCCTACTCAGGATACTCCCGAGTCTGGTCCCAAGGCTTCCAGGGCTCCAAAGACACATACCCAGACACAAGCGTATGGCACATCATCCAGCGCGAAAAGAACTTCAACAATGAAGTCCAAGCCTACGTCAAGAACAAAAACAACATCCGCAAGACAGGCAAGAACTCTCTTGAGCTTATCCCCAGACGGTCTAATGGACGCTGGACTTCTGCTAGAATCGAGAGCAAGTACACTCTGACCCCTAAGGCTGGGAAGATTACTCGTGTTGAAGCTCAGCTTAGACTGGGTGGTAACTCGGCTAGGAGCAAGAAGGGTATCTGGCCTGCATTTTGGCTTCTTGGTGATTCCATCCGTAAGGGTGTGGAATGGCCCAAGTGTGGAGAGATTGATATTATGGAGAACATCAACGGCGAAAGGATCGGTTACGGTGCTGTTCACTGTGATAGATCCCCTGGTGGAATCTGCAACGAGCCCAATGGTATCGCTTCCAACATTGATCTCCCCGATAGCAACTACCACGTCTGGCGAGTTCAATTTGACCGTCTAAGCAGCAACTACCGATCTCAAAGCATCACCTGGTACCGAGATGGTAGAAGCTTCCATAGAGTGACTGGTGCTGAGATTGGAAACCCCAACACTTGGAAGACACTTTGCCAGAGTCCTTTATTCATTATCTTCAACGTCGCCGTCGGTGGAGACTGGGTAAGTCGAACCTCGAATCAATTTGGGACATTTGCTAACATGTGAATAGCCTGGCTGGCCCAACGGTAACACCAAGGATGGTATCGGCAACCACATGGAGATTAGCTACGTCGCTCACTACGTCTCAAAATAGACACAACGATCAATTATTTCCTTATGTTTTAGAAGTATGCTTAGGATACCAATAATAAACTTTGGCGTTAAAACATGTCTTGTCAGTCATATACCAAATCTGACTATTGCCCATAAATGTTTCGCAACAAACCATGTCCAGCGTGTGCTTGTCCCAATTGTTCATTGAAGCTAATATTACAAAACGCTTGCTCACTGTTCGCCAACTCGTTCTCCAACGACACTCAATTTCGGCGTGCCCGGCCCTGAACTGCTCCTCTTCTTCAACTTCTGTCTCTCGGCTCTTGGCGTCATCCCATCTGCACCAGGCTGCGATGCGGCTCTATGCGAACTCTTGCCAAAGAAACTGCTCAGTCTACTACTGCGACGATCCCTATCCTTGTCTGTTACAGGGGGACTTCCCGTGGTGTTGCCCATGTTAAACGGCGGGTCGTCGTACTGCGCGTCGGGAATAGGTGGTGCGTCGCTTGACGGACCAGCGTCATCGTGGGGTCTTTGTAGACGGTATTGATTGGGATGGTAGAATTTGCCCTGGTCGATCTCGTAGCGTCCTTGTTCGATGGTGGCTTGGTTCCTTTCGATAGCCGCAGGGCCAGCGCCGAGAGCTCTGTCAAAGCTCGAATTTAGTGTTCCACGAAGTGTTTCGCCAGCGCCCTGGAATATAATCAGCATCAATTGATCTTGTAAATGTGCGATGTAACTTACGTGGATACCTGCTGCAGCAGTCTTCAAGTTGGCAAAGGTGGATTTGCTAACAGGCCGGGAATAATTGAAGGGTTTATTCTCCTGTGGAGGTGGAGGCGGTGGGAATGCGCCCTGGCCGATCTGCAACGGCGCGGGGACGAATTCGGCTGATCGTCTAACATTGCGCTCTGGAATCGCGGGGGAATTGCTGCTGTCTGCGATTGAGGGTGCGACTGAGGGGGTAATTGAAGGAACAGGGTCGCGGGGAGGAATAATGCGTTTTCCTGGTGTTTCGAAACTCTTGCGACGCGCTGTGGGGGTGACTGGTGATGGCTCGCCTGATGGTGGTTCGAATTGGGATTGAGGAGGGATTGGAGGTGGTTGTAATTGTTGTCCTGGAGTTGGCCCTGGAGGTGGAGGCGGTTGGTGCTGTGGCGGTTGTTCCTGTGTTGGTGGCAGCGGGGAAGTTGGTGTGACCTCTTGGTTTGCGACAGTGGGCATCTCAGCAACAGGCCTGGGCTCCTCAATAGTCTGTGTCGTACCATTCGAGTTGGTTACAGTTGTTGTGGTTGTCGTCGTGGTAGTAGTAGTCGTTATTGTCTGTCCAGTATTTGGGTTCGTAACAGTTTCTCTTTTAATAGTTGGACTGGTCCATGATTCTGGCCCGGAGTTGGGATTGGAATTGGGATTGTGACTTGGTCCTGGTGTAGGCGTTGTAGTGTCTGGCGTCTTTCCAGGGCTCAATCCACTACCACTGCCGCCGACGTTGACATTGCTTCTCGTGTTGCTCAGATCGCCCTCTGTGGTAAGCGAGTTATTCGGTTCGCTGCTTCCATATGTTGAATCACCCGAAGTCTCAGCTGCTTCATTGACGGGTGGAGGTGGTAGGTGAATGTCCTGGCTTTTTCGCTTTTCTTTGAGTTGATCTTTGTCCTTGTCCTTGTCTTTTGAAGAGCTAAAGATCTTCCATTTTGAGCGCTTCTCTTTATCTTTGTGATCGTCCTGCATTTTGGTGTCAATTGGTATGAATGAACTGAAATGAAATGGATTGCAATAAGGAAATACGATTAACGGTCGGGTCTTGAGTAAATCAGGCTTATTCTTGTGGGATTCTGTGGTGCAATATGACGGTGATGATATCATTCTACCCGGTCGCAACTTGGAATCTCTCAGCCACCGCCGATCACGTCTTGGGAGCTGCCACTAACGCGCAATGACTACTCCATGACTTCAGAACCTGTGGCGTCAGCTGAATTAACTGTTCGCTCAGCCACAAGACTTACATATTCACTGACGAATGTTGGGGTATAGTGATGGTGCACTATCAGGTGTGGTGATGGTTTGGGTGTGCAACTGTTAGGATTATAACCCGACAATACTTGGTTGAATCAAGTATCGTGCAGAGGCCTCACCTACTGTTCCAAACCTACAGAATTGATGACACCACGATGATTGACTCAGCAAGATTGACTCGGCACTTGCAGAGCATTTCGATCCCGAACTTCATCGGTATTAGCCGCATCATGAACTTTACAGCCTCAGAGTCTCTTTCAGATGCCTAGCTGAATGTTACTGGCGGGTCATTGAAGTTACCCTGCATCAACGCAAAATTGCCAAGCGCACCTAAAGATCGGCCGTTTTATGCAACGGCCAATAGCTCCATCTCCGAAATTTAAGTAGAAGCTTGTCTTTTTGCCCGTGATATGTCAATATAGTAGTCTCCAGATGACAGTGGGTCGCTCATCGGCTCAGATCCGAATTAACGGATCGAGGTGCATCAAGTCAGCATTTCTCCGATCGTCAATTGACTTGACCCCATTTTCAGGCGCAAGCTGAGGGTCTAGCCAGAGAACGCGAAAATTCCGAAAGAGAATTATGTGATTGGTTGAAGTCCTCCAAAGTGGATACCTCATCTCAACATGGATCCGTTAACTTTTGATTCCATTGTCAAGACGTCCTTTGTTGGAGTATTAGGTAGACCTTTTGTCTATACCAGATTTGCTGTTTTCTTCGATTTTCAACGTTTGTATTTGTTAGTCAATAAATATTTTGCAATGTTTTCATTTGTCCTTCGATGAATATTGCCTACCGAGCAAACATGAAGAACCTTCTGGACGTCCAGCTGGCAGCTGCCCAGTGGGCTATAAAAGAATCAATGAACCTTCTAAATTCTCATTTCTAGTTTACATATTGCTATTATACAAAGCCTGTATCAAAATGCATCCATATATAACTTAAAGATGGTACTTGGATTAAGAATAGTGAGTGGAATCCTGTCGCGAACATAAAGTAGCCAGGTGCTGAAATCCAGCGTCGAGGCACGCGTCAGAGCCAAGAGAATAATAACTGTATGCAGAGTGAGCCCTCATTATAGATACAAGGCATGAAATGCTATCGTATCATTATACTAGACCCTGAGCACGATCAAGGCTTTGCTATGGCATTGACATCGGCTGGCACTTACAAAGACGACCATCAACATGTTCGCCAGCTCGTTTCCCGCTGTGCCAGAACACCGCAAAAATGCTTTGTACTATAGAAGATCTAGAGAGAAGCGAGCGAACAATGGCTCTGTTCCTGTCAGTGCCAGACCGTGGCCTGTTCAGTGGTGTCACCCAGGATAGACCATGGCACTGACAAGAATTTCGAACATTCAATGGGAAACCTTCGAACAATATCCTTGTGCCATGCCAGTGCCAGTTCGCCAGCCCGGACAGCTCTACCACTGCCAGAACAGACGAAATGGACCTCAATCAATCTCTAGTATATAGTCCCTCTGCAGTCTGCTTCCTAGCAACTTTCCTTCCATCTCTACCACACACTCACACACATTCTTCAACTTACAGCTATCACAACACCATCATCACACTACTCCAAACTCGAGTCACATACCGGATTTAACTCAACACATCGACATACATCACAATGTCTACCTCTTCTATCAAGACCTGGCCCCAGGCCAACCGAACCATCATCGACATCGGTGGATCATCCCTGAACCTGACTTTCGACCGTCAGCTTCCCGACGCCTTCCGTGGCCAAGGCTACTTTCCCAAGGAAATGGCTTATACCTACGGCATGGATAAATGGAATGTCATTGCTGGTACATCTTACCAGACCTCAGACGAGATTTCCATCATCACGGCTACTGCTGGTAACGTTGTATCCCAGATGCCAAAGACCGGCAATGTGATCATTGATCTCGGTGCTGCCAACAGCCCCAAGTTTGAACCTTACGTCCACGCTTTCGTCAACCAGGGCAAGGAGGTCATCTACGTTGCTCTTGACATCAACAAGGGGTCTCTCACTGAACACATCAACCGCGCCGCAGACCACTTCCCAGGCGTCACCTGCATCGGTCTCTGGGGCGATTTCTCTCAGGGCGATCGTGTCTATCAGAACATCAAGGGAAACCGCGTCTTCCTTTCTCTCGGATCAATCTTCTACAATGCACCTGATGACATGTGCGTCGATCGCTGCAACGAAGTCCGAGCCCACCTCTCCGGATTCGATCGTTTGATCGTTGGCCAAGATGGTCCCTCTCCCGGCCAGAGTGCCAGCACCCACAAGGCGTATGGTACTGCTGCCTACAATGACTTCTTCACCACTTACCTCTCCGGCATTCAGAAGCACGCTGGAATTGTTGCCGACCCAAAGACCACCTGGGCTTACGAGTCCAAGCTCATCAACACCATGCACTTCTTCGGAGTCACCGCTCTGAAGGAAATGGTTTGCCAGCGCTACGGCGGCTATGTTGTCAAGAAGGGCACCAAGTATACCATGTTCCCATCTTGGAAGCGCGGCGAGGAGGAGATTCATGAAATCACCAAGAAGCAGGGTCTCAAGATCATGACTCTCGGCAAGTCTCCTTCTTCTGGCATGCGCCAGTACTTGGTCCAGCCCAAGAACTAAGTTGACGATACACTCACATCGTCTTGGATCTGTTTGAGCTTTTGGAGTTTGGAAAAGAAAGAATTGCACTCTCGTTGAGCGAGAGGAGCCCACGCGGGCTTTTGGATTCATTGATCTCCAGTTTTGGAGCAAAGAATTGTACCTGATTTCGGAACGATGGAAGAGAGTCATGTCGTAGCCATAAAGGCTCGAGACTCATGAGTATATAAATCTCCCTTAGACTCGGCCACACGGCCTGAATAGACACAACTCCGGGAACTTTACCTGACTACTTGCACATGTGATTCCCAATGACTGGCGGAAGTCAACAGACTACCTAATTTTAACTTACAGACGCACTCCTTGACATTTTGGTAGGAACAGGATCCGTCGTATCGACTTAGAGGTTATCCCGATGACGTAATCATTTAGCACTGTGGAGAATCTCAAAACGCGACACTCATCGAACAACACAACTCATCTCTTCAACGCACAACATCAATTATGTCGAAACGAAATCTCCTTCTATGCTTCGACGCCTTCGGGACTCTAATACGGCCTGTTCAGCCAGTCGCGCAACAATACGCACAAGTTGCTCGTCAATGCGGTCTTACCGACTTTAGTGACGAAGAGCTGCAATCGACTTTGATATCGACTATCAAGCAGGAGTCTCAGAAGAATCCGAACTTTGGCAAAGAAACTGGCCTTGGAGCTACGAAATGGTGGACAAATGTGTGTTGTTCTTATCGTTGGTATTGTGCGGTGCTAATGTTCGCAGGTTATTCATAATACTTTCACGCCTCTGATCCCGAAAGGCCAATCTCTTCCTCAAGACCTTGCGCCAAAGCTGCTTCATCGTTTTGCTTCAAGAGAGGGCTATGAGACTGAAGAGGGTCTTATAGAAGCGTTAAAGGGATTGAAGAGCAACTCATCTCGGCATTATGATCAGCTCGTCGTTGGTGTCGTGACCAATTCAGATGATCGTATTCCCAGCATTCTCTCGTCTCTGGGTCTTAACGTCAGCCCTCTTCGCTACGGCACGGACTCTGACCCGAGTAAGATCAAGAGTAGCACTTTTGATATCGACTTTCACTGCATGTCTTATGACGTCGGTGTCGAAAAGCCAGATAAGCAGATTTTCAACGCCGCAGAATCCATGCTCGCACAAATCATCAGCGCACGAAACGGAAGAAGTTTGAACGAAGCCAAATCAGAAGCTGAGAAGTGGCAGAAAGTCTACGTTGGTGACGATTATTCAAAGGATGTGGTTGGGTCAGCGAATGCGGGCTGGAACCCCGTTTTGCTTGATCCAAAGGATGAATGTGAGAGTGTTACAGATTTGAAGCGCTGGCGATCTGATTCTGGTGATAAGTCGCATGGCAAGACATGTAGGATTGAAGATCATCCGAAAGACACAGTGGAAGGATTGTTCAAGGAATATGATGTCGCGACTGTTCATTCACTGCGCAACTTTGTTTCTTGGCTCAAGAACGGATCATCGAACTGAGCGAGACGAGACTTTAGTTACACGGATAGGATTAATCTTAGTGACTCTGAGTCATGTTGAGTCGATTACTGGATTAAGCTCGCCGAAGTGCATTATTCCCGAAGCGGACTGAAGGAATATCATGGGCCCTTGACCTTCCTTTCTGACATTGTGGGGCATTTCCGAGCGAAAGACGTATCTGGTCTGGATGTTCGATATAAATGACATGATCATATCTGGCCTCTATCTTTCACAACAACGAACTTAATTCTCAAGCTGTTTTCAACACTCCAGTCATGTCTATCACAATCATCGACTCAACATGCTTAAGAACAAAATGTGAAGAAAAAGCTATCCCGCTATCCCTTCTCGACAGCACATCCGCCAACTTCTCCGACGCCAGCGCCATATGGCTTTACGAAAAGCCAACTCGTCAAGATATTAACTTGGTTCATCACCTGCGCGAGTCTTTAGCGATTACGCTTGAGTCTTATCCCCAGTTGTGTGGTCATCTGAAAGCTATTGAATCCACAGACGGGACTGTCCCACCGGAAGCTGCGCATTTTCCTGCACATGCACGACGCTTTAGACGCTTGTATGCTCATTATGGAACTGGAAACGACCCAGGTGTCGAGTTCGTCCATGCTAGAAGCTCTGCTACGCTAAGAGATTTCTATCCCGAAGACAGAGTTTCTAAACACCCTGCCTGGCTTTGCGACTCCGCTGTGTTCAAGCAGTTTATGCCATCTGTACCAACACCACGATTGTTAAGCCATGCTATCAAAGATGGGACTGGCCGTCTATATCCTCTTGTTGCTATTCAAATCACCGAGCTAGCGTGCGGTGGTTTTGTCTTGGCTCTGAAAGAGACGCATCCTCTTGCCGACACCACGGCTGTTATGTCTCTTCTCAAAGACTGGGCATCTGTCAGCCAGTCTAAGCTTCTCCAAAATCCCGTCCCTCAGTCAACGTCTGTTTTTGATCCTGCGCGTATCGACAATCATGCCGCCGGGGATATAAACGCTGAGCAACCCGACCAAACGCTTATACAACAAGCTATGTCGTTGCCAATGCACAGATATGACTGGTGGGCACCTGGCCCAAAGCCTTCATGGGCACCCCCAGTCCCAAAGGTTTTCGATACACCGGATCTCGAACCAGCAGGCTCAGCTATGAATTGGGAAGAATGGGATCTGACCGCCCCTGTGTCGAACTGCGTTATTCACTTAAGCAAAGAACAGATTATTTCACTATGGAAAAAGGCGAACGAGGCTTCATCAGAAAAGCTCAGTCAACACGATGCAATCATAGCTCATATTTGGTCCTGCATAGCTCGTGCACGGGGTTTGGAAGACGACACAGATCCTATTCACTGTAACCTCGTATACGGTGTCAGATCATCTTTCGGACTCGACGAAAAGTTCCTCGGTTCCCCGGCTGTAATGATGAACATCGAACACCCAGCTTCTAAAGTCTGTAACCCTTCAAATTCAACTGAATTGGCTACCCGTGTCCGGAACACCCTTAAATCAATCTCCGAACCAAGTGAGATGGCCGCCCATCTACACAGTATTGCTTTTGAAAAGTCTCCTCAGCGAATATGGCAAGCCTTTTTGGGTCAGAGGCACATTCTCGTAACGACGTGGGCACGTGCAAACGTTTATGGTGTCGATTTTGGGTTTGGATCTACGTGTTCGTACGTTGAAAGTGTTTTGCCAGATATGGATGGTAATGTTGCGGTCAAGGAAGCACCAGGTCCTGCTACGAGATATTGGACTGATAACGGTGTTGATATCTCCGTGCATGTCAGAACAGAACATATGGAACGGCTGATGGATGATCCATTGCTATTCCCAACCACTATGGTGGATAGAAAGCACGAAGACTGAAATTCCTTATGTGTCTAAACAGCATACCAAGCCGTTTTTCAGATCTTCTGATTCGCCCGGTTGGATCTATGACGCGGTGTACAATACGCCCTTTTTATATCTGTCTAGATCTGGATGCAGATACTATGTATAGCGAAGGACGAGAAATCTCAACATCGAGGTTTAGTTAGGGCAATGCCCAGATATCAACACATAATGATCAGACTATTTCATTCGTTTGCATCGCAATAGCCTAAAAGTTATTTTCTTCTTCAGTCGCACATTGGCTCGATGTCAGATGCAAGCTTATGGTTGGTTGTTCATTGACGCCCAGTCAGCTTATATCTGAGACATGCTGTTGGTCATGCTCAACACAAAAAGGACAACCTTTCTTCTTTGTTGGTACCAAATCACTTTCTCCGTCACCATGTCCGTCCTTAGTAATGGACTCCCGTTCGCTAACGGGGACTACTCTCTTCTACCGCTGACGAATAGTTATAGCCCCACGTTATTATGTCTCGACATGAGTCGCTGTCGAGCATGTCTCTTCCCTATCGAGGGAAGGGAGGAAGATGTCCTGGCAGGTAATTGGTCCCCATCCTACGTCTTGTTATGTACTAAGTTGTAGAGTAGTCACACCAGATGATCGCGTATCGACAGCATTCCGTCTCTGCCATACAGGTACATTCATGTACAATTCTGACATAGCATTCAAGAACTGCGTGAACCACTCTTGCAAACATCTCAACGGTCTTGCGGTGGCTATCCATGCCGGTTGCGCTCGCATGGCTACTCGTCTTGGAAGTCCACTCAACCAATATCGACATTGTACGGAATATTCTTACCAGCCAACCAAGGAACATCAACGTCGACGAAGGGATTGTATTCGGAACCTGATTGAGAACTCCCTCCGTGAAACCTTCGGCAAACTACCGCTTGAGCTTTGGAAAATGGTTTCCGATGACGATGACCTGATCAAGCTATACACCCTGGCAGAGACGTCTTTTAAACGCCAACAGCCGTGCTTGTTCATTGACTTTACACTTCCAATATGGGCAACATATACCACGATCGATGGCGTGGAATACGTGACCTCTTTATCCAACTTTTCAACTACTACCAAGGCCCGTCCCGTCTGTCAAGACTTCAGAGCGAACAAAACCTTGTACATATCGAGCGACCATCTCGGTATCAGACAAGTCCTAACAGACCCAGGTCGGGCCATACTTGACGACTACCATCCTGCCTACTGGCAAACCGTGACTGTTAGGGGCCATCCCCTCCATGTCATGGGAGATCATTTCACAGGAGATGTAAGTCTTAATGAGGAAGCAAAAGCCTCGTACACTGTCTAACCGACAGCAGGGTTACAGACTACGTAACAGGGTAGAAGGGCCGTCCGCTCAAAGACCAAGATACTGGACAACCCCAGTATTTTGGCCAAGCCCGGTTTTACTGACACCTCTGGTCCTGTTTTTCCCTGGCTGGGGCGAAGGCGAAGTTGTGGCAAGGATGAGGCCTGTGACTTTCAACGAACCAGATACTAGAGGCTACTCGGTCTGTTGGGCTGGCACTGAAATGGATGCTATCCAGGCACACAGGGACACTGATGAATGCGACAGAGGCGGCGGTCTCACCAGCAGGGAACGCTTTGAATATGAAGAAATGGGTAACTCGAAGTGGACGTACCATCCAATCGCACAGGACGAATACGTGAAGCAGGTCTGGCTACGTGATTGCATCCAGTACGATACCGTTGAAGAACTTCCATATCCGACGGACCGTTTCCACTATCACATATCGACGCCTTGGGGCACACAAACTTACAAGGGCATGGCAAGAAACAAGAGACCTAGCGATACGGCCCTTGCAGTAAGAGATTTTCCCAGCTAGGCTATCATCTCACTATGCTAATTTCTTTACAGCTTGTCACCAGCAAGGGCCGGACCATACTGGCGGGATATAATCCAGATCATGGGTTCTGCCCGCCTAATTCTACCAAACGTAAATGGCATTTAGTATCGGAAACCGAGACTCATGCTCCCATGACAATCTTCGTCGCTTTGCCGACCCACGGAATTCCTCTTTTCGCGGCTCCCAAACTGTCGGGTACCGCACAAAAGTCACCACCGGTACAAGCTTGCCTCGGTCGCGTTCCAAATTGCAACCCTCTCTACGCACTGCACTACTCTTCAGCCTCTTTGGAGAACGTCACCAGCGTTACCGTCTGCAGAAGCAGGAATGCGAAAGATGAAGGTATACTTCGGCATTTCGACTTTGACAACAGCCGTTTGGACGAGGAGAAATACGGCAAGGTGGCAGGACTGTTGTTCCAGTACGCGGATGGTCATGAGGAAAGCGTGGGTTGTTTTCGATTTGACTGGGTCGAAGAGCCGCTTGATACGAGAGATACGAAAGGCCTTTTTGTAGGAACGCGACCGGGGCTGATTGTTCAGATACAGGATCATGTTGGAGATGTGAAGGTCCAACCTC
The DNA here is from genome assembly GCA_004367075.1 of Fusarium incarnatum. Classification (NCBI taxonomy): domain Eukaryota; kingdom Fungi; phylum Ascomycota; class Sordariomycetes; order Hypocreales; family Nectriaceae; genus Fusarium; species Fusarium incarnatum. The sequence continues at coordinate 335,474 of QGDZ01000053.1, forward strand.
CGAAGGGCAAGACTGAGTGGACTTGGAAGGAAATACCTTGGGATGGGACGCTTGAGTGGTGGTTTCATCCTGAGAGTCTCGATACTAGTATCACTCATGTTGGTCGCTCAGAACGCGACTGATTTCAAGAAGTTGGCTTTATTGCTTCTCTTAACTTGTTTTGTTTAGTAAAAATTTATCACGGGTCTCTATTCCGTGTTATGTTGATACAAGAAGCACCTTGTCTTTCACGCGCGTCCTTTGTTCCTGTGCACAATAAATATTGTTTCCCTTCCCATGCGCCCCCAGCGTTGTGTTTCCAATCATTTCCTCGTCAACTGTGAATATGCTTTGCTGTTTTAGTCACCTACCACGACCTTTTCAACGATTCACTGAAATTTTCACCATTGCATATCTATATTTCACTGAGTGGTGGACTTAGCTTTTCAATATTAGACTCAAAGTTTGACATCTGCCAGCCAGCTGCAATGAGCCAACGCATTCAGGCCTGAAACGTTACCAAAGGCTACACCATTTAACAGAAACACTAGAACAAAGAATTTGTTTCTCTCTTGCCTAGGCTATCTCTTCACCGGCACACCTGCATCCAACGGGCCGTCCCGCCTTGTCAGTGTCACGCACCTTCCACCACTGTTCATTCTTCACCACCTTTGTTGCCTTGCGCAGGCAGGTAACAACCTTTGTTCCTGCCACACAGACACTGAAACTCGCAGCATAAATCTTCTTCGAATAAACTTCGAGCTGTATTTATGTTTCTCAACCTCCTAGCCTCCATCATTCCTTCCTTCGATATCCTCACAACGCGCTCTGACAACAGATCACGATGTTTCCTCAATTCCCCAACCAGCCAGCGCAGAGCGCTACCAACACCCAAAACAAAACAGTCCGTAACCCCTTCATCCTCGGAAGCGGCAATGCGATTAACCAGGCCCCCGAAAAGCCTCAGCCTCAGCCTCGCCCTTTCGTTGAAGTCAACCTGAACCCAACCCTCATCATTAGTTTCGAGCGCCTGCGTGCTGGGCTCGAGAACCTCTACGGCTACGACAACTTCTCTGTCTTTGGAGATATCGTTGGACTCAAGATTCGCATTTACTCTTTCGCTGCTGAATCCCCGGTTGAGCGCCTCCAAGCCGAAAAATACCTGCATCCTCAGCCCTCCGATACGCTGTGCCGAAATGTCAAGCGAGACATTCAGTTGCTGGGTTGGTATCAGATGAAGCCTGGTGATCGAGGGTAAGTAACTCCCTATGTGATCTTCTTTTCTTTTGTTAGGATTCGCGATCATTAGGAATGCATTTTCACGCTTTGTCATCGGAGTCATGATTCTTCGATGGTATAGGTTTTCAACAAACCTAAAATTGCATTGTCCCGAGCGCATAGTTTTGTTCTTGTAGAGTTTGCCGCATCGTTTTATACATATTGCTCAACAGCTGCTAACGGCAGAAAGTCATGCTGTAGTTCGGCTGGGTGGAAAGGAGTATGGGTTGACTTACAAGAAATCGTAACGATAGTCATCACAAGTAAATAAAACTCCTTGCCCCCAATATTATCTACCCGTTCAATTCAAAACTGTGATGTAAGGTGAAGTAACATTTGTGAGAGACATGCTTGGTTGAAAGTGTGTTAATCGCCTTGCAATCCACGAAGGACGTTGAATCTGACCAATTACGCTTCTCAATGGTGTCGTTCGTGATACATGTGCCGTGTTTGTGAAAGCTTTCTCATCCATTGGTCCTATAGTTTAGTGGTAATGACGTCGGATTTTGATACCTGTCAGAAGCCTTCCGAAGACCCCGGTTCGAACCCGGGTAGGACCTCACTTTTTGGCTGCCTACACCACAGGAAACTCAACTCATAAGTCTACTACACAGCAGATGAAGATATCTACAGGTCCTATAGTCTAGTGGTTAGGACGTTGGATTTTGATGACCCATCAAAACATCTTCCGAAGTCCCCGGTTCGAACCCGGGTAGGACCTCTTTTTTGGCCGATTGAGGTCTTCTGTGATGATTCATCGCTCATTGTTGTTGGTCGGGAATAGCCTTTTGCCGGTATAAGCCTAAGTTGTCAATCGGGAGGATCATTAAGTGGCGGTTGGTGACTATCCTACCCTGTATCATCCTTGATCAGATCGTGGGCTGTACAAATAAACTTCAGTGTCAATGAGACCAGTAATCGCTGAGGATCTAACATATAAGCCGAGCATCCACTGTCTTTGCTTGTGATATCTATAATGGCAGATAGACATCTTGTCGCGTGAGGAGCGAAACACAGCCCAACCACATTCGAACATCGACTGTGTAAGCTGGAATCCGACGAGGCTCCAATCAATTCTCATGTAAATATTATGTATTATAGATATGCATCAACTATATATCCAGATTAAGTACCCCTCCAATCCATTCCATAGACATCCGTCGCACAATCTTAGAAAGGCACTGGCACATTGCGCTCAAGATAGCCAAGCCACTTGGGGAGGCGACGCTTTGAGGGAGCATCTTTGCTGAGCTGCAAGTCCTCAATTGCACTGGCCCACTTGACAAGCTCTGCCTCAGCCCAGGCAGTCTGCATAATTCCCAGACCAAAAGGCATACCAGACTCCTTGGAGTAGCCTCCGGGGATGGTGATGACAGGGTAACCAGCTTGGGCGGCGATTTGGGGAGCCTGGGCGACTTGAGGTGGGATGAGAAGGCCGGACAGCTTCTTGCCCTTGTAGGAAAGAGCGTCATTGATGCCCTTGCGGGTGGAAGTTTGACAAAAGTTGAGAGCTTGCCAGTAAGTTTCGTCGCGCTCACCATTGGTTTCCAGCGAAGCGAGGAAGCCGTCTTGTCCTGAAGCAAAGGCGGGGTGACCCTTGCCATCCTCGTAGGGGTAGCCGCCCTCTGTGCCATCATACTTCTTGTTGAAGCTGCTGATTGTTAGATATTGACCAGTATATGATAGAGGGTCACTTACTCGACGATGTCCTGAAGATTGCGGACATTGGTATTCTCCACCTCGCTCAGGTAGGTCTCAATGTTGCGGTAAAAGTCAACCTTGATGTAGGTATACTCAGACTCATTGGGGAAGCCTCGAGTGGTACCATAATCCCAGTTCCAACCATCAGGACTAACAAGAGTCTCATAGTTGGTGATCTCAGTACCGTTGATGATTGTCGCTCCAGCAGACTTAATCAGGTCAATGAGCTCGAGAAGCTGAGACTGCATATCTTCATCGGCATGAACCCAGAAACTCTCCCAAGGAAGGCCGAACGTGGCGCCCTTGAGAGCATTCTTCTTCGAGAGGAATTGCGCATAACCACCTTTGGGGGTCTTGTTCTTCTGGGCAGAGGTGTAGTTGTCGCGCTTGTCAATGCCATAGATGGCGTCGAGAACAAGTGTAGCATCCTTGACTGTACGCGCAAAAGTTCCGACAGAGTCCTGATGCTCGCTCTCAGGAATGACACCGGCTCGGGACGTCAAACCAACAGTGGGCTTAATTCCCACGAGGGCATTGCGATTAGCGGGGTTGATCACTACGCCAAGGCGTGTTAGTGGAATGCTACAGCACGGTATCCGGCTTAAGGTTAAACTCACCACTGCCGTCCGTCTCTGTACCGAGCGAGAATGCGATAGCGTTGGCTCCGACACCGACAGCGCTACCTGTAGAACTACCACCAGGGTTGACGGTGAAGTTGTAGGCGCTGCGAACCTGACCACCACGGGCAGAGTAACCCTCGGAGTAGTCGTTGCTGCGCATGTCGGCCCATTCGCTTAGAGCAGCCTTGCCAAACAGGACGGCGCCTGCATCGCGAAGCTTCTGAACGGTATGGGCATCGCGAGGGACAATGTTGCCAAGAAGAGCCCAGCTGCCTGCTGTGGTCTCGAGACTGTCTTTGGTTGCGAAGTTGTCTTTAACGGTAAATGGAATGCCGTGCAGGGGACCTCGAACTTTGCCCTTCGCTCGTTCGGCGTCGCGCTCAGCAGCAATTGCAAAAGCATCAGGGTTAATCTGCATAACAGAGCTGTACGAAGATTAGCTTTCTGTCGCAAAGTGTATTCCACGTAGATCACGACGTCATTCCGGGAAGGGTAATCATGTCACGAACTCACTTGATGTACTCCTCGGTCTGGTATGTACGGATCAGGTAGCAGGTGAGGAGCTGAACAGAGGTAAGCTTTCCAGACTTCATGGCGTTCTGCATCTCGGTGAAGGTCGCTTCTTCCAGCTTGAATCCATTGCACTTTGCCATAGGAAAAAGATCCGACGATCCGACATTCTTTTCGAGAGGAATCAGGTTGGCATTATACGAGAAGAGAGGTTCGTCCTTGTTATTCGGTTTGGCGCTCGCGCCTTGGTTGGCGATCAGGCCAGCGGCCAGAGACAAACTGAGAAGCTTCATAATGGCGATGGGAGCGAGAAAGAAGTGAAGCTGAGAGAGATGAAGGAAGAACGGAGGGCATGAAGCTGTTATTATGTTTGTTAGGTACCTACCTTAGACCTGCAGGAACTCCCTGGTCTAATTGAGCTACCTGGAAGGAAGCTACAGGGGTTTCCCTAGAGGCGCACCTTCCTCGGGGTTGCGAGAGCGGCGTCCGTTCTTCAGCGAGTGGATCAAGCGGGCCAAAAGACGTTTAGCTAAGAGAAATGTCATGACATCGAATGTCGATGAGCAATTTTGGCAGAAGCCAGACATGGGTTCAAAGAATTCCAGCTAGCAGATCATTGTCAGAAGCTGAAGCTTTGGAAGATTTGACGGACTGGGGCGGGCCTGTTCCCCGTAAACTTAGTGGATTTAGGGAGTCTAGGGATTTGCGGTAGGCCTAAACTCGATTAAGGGAAAGTCGCGCAGTCAGATCAACCATGGATGTGCTGAAGAGAATTCCTCATAAAATTCTTGAAGACGTTGGCTTGAGTTTGACTGACAGATAACCGTCTTTTGATAGCAATTTCTCGTGGCAGGTGACGTGCATGTCGTGCGACCACACACGCCAGGCACTGTGACACCACCATCCTTCTCAATTTACAGATGCCGCAGGCAAAGGGTGTTACTCCAGGCACTTGGTATAATTGTCGTGAGACTGTGTTGGATTTCAACGGCAAATGAGAACAATCCCTTCTGAATCATTAGAATCTCAAATAAATGTGACAATACGCTGTACAGACCAAACCCTCATTTCCATGATCTTCCCGCATCGCTCCCACTTTGCGCATGCTGCATATCCTCTTTCAACCTAAAATCCACCTGTACCAAAATTCCATCCGCACTATTCTCACTCCTATTATCCGCCGTCACATCGTTCATACGATAAACCTTGTTCCCTTCAGCAGAAGTATCGCGACTGTTTAGCACATCATGCTCCGGTCTAAAATTGAGCGATCGCAACGCCGTGCCTCCCTTGGAACTCTGCTGCAGTTTTGATGATTTGCCGGTGTCTTCGCCCTGGGTGATGTCTCGCTGTAGGATGAACTTGTCGAAGAGGGGCTTGAAGCCTGGTACTGATAGGGCGATGAGCGTACCGCCGATTTCGCTGACTTCAATTACTAGCATGGGATTGTCTGTGGAATGTTAGATTGGATAGGAGTGGTGGTGTTTAGTGACTTACAGGCCCATGACATGTCCATGTTCCATTGTCCTTCGATGACCAACGCCAAGCGTGCAATTGAGATGGCAATAACACTAGTAACATGTTAATCACTGTTGTGATTGTTCCCTTGGTGCAAACTTACGATATACCAGGCAAGAGAATACAAGCAAGCTGTATCTTTCTCTTCCTGGGCATCTCCAACACCCTCAGCATAACAATCGGTATGCCAAACAACAAAAAGTCACACACAAGCGACACCGAAGAATTGACAACGTACACCAACCCCCACTGCAAACACGTAAAATCCTCAAAGTCAGGCTGCCATTCATAAGGCCAAAGTCCAGTAACGGGCATACAATGGAAAACAATAAGTAAAAGTTGAGGAAGGTATCCAGCGATGAGAACACCAAAGACGACCAAAATTGCTATTCGTAAACGATCGTGCACAGCGCATATGCGATGGTAAAAGGCAAGACCGGATATTCGACATAGTAAAAGCGCGGTCGTGTATATTATGTGAGCGATAAAGTCGAGGACTTCAGTATCTTCGACGGTTGGCATGTCGAGAACGTATTGGATGTAGGCAAAGTGTCGCCCAGAACCCAGCTGGATGAGTCTAATGCACAGACCTACAAATACCACCAAGCAGATCTAGATTGTTAGCGATGTTTTTCACGATGCTACACTGCAGTGGAGAGATCTACTCGCAATGGGGCGCCAAGAAGAGAGACTCACCCATGATACGAACGTCAATGCATCGTCGAGGCCGAAACGGTGCATAAGAAATGCTCGTGAAGCAAGACGACCAAGAACAATAATACTCGTGAGGACCGTAACAAAAAGAATACCTGCTATGGCCGACGCATCTTTCGTTTCGTTGAGATAGTCAGCTGTGATTCCTTTCGGGACTCTGCCGTCGGCAATGGCCTGTGAGACCTTTGGGTCCGACATGGCGAACAAAGTAAGAAGAGGTTGTATCAGCACTCCATGGGATATAATTCGTATTGAACTGTCAAAACCAAGAACGAAAAGAGACGAAAATGAATTGGAGGTGGACCATGCCGTTCCTTATATCAAGCTGCTACCCAACATCCCAACTGCAGAGATGTACATATTCCTTCAGGCACACACTCTTGCAACGAAACCAAATCTCCACACTTCAAACCTCGGGAGATAAAAAAGCAACGAGTCCAAAAGCGGAACAGTAAAAAGCCGTTGCCAACCTCTCTACTGATACGTACATGCTACTGCTGAAGAGAGAGAGAGTTTCTACAGTAAATTACCTTCCCTCCATCTCCCAGTAGCGTACGTGTCTGTGTCCAAATCAGTGTTAGCCTGCGGCAGCGGGAAGGTCTGGATCAAGGAACCCGTCCCAGAATGACACAGATGGCGCTGAATTAACTTTGTCTAGAGTGCAGAGTTTTTCGTGACTACCGGAAGTGATACATAAAGGGATATCTCGTATTCAACGCTTCTGTCTTGATAACAGAGAATCGCCATTCTGACGTGGTGCCTGAGCCGTAGCGATGGGACGTTACAGGGATCCATCCCCTGTAAGCACATCAAACAATTGAACCTCGCTTAAGTTGACAATGCCGCTTCTTCCATCCATCACTTCTCGTAATCTTGAGCCTTGTAACTTTGTTGGTTCGTCGGAATGGTTCCTGACATGTTGGCTTTACGCCAAGGAATATTCTCCGTCCCTTCTGGACCAGCATTATGACCTGCTTTCTACGAATCTTACGACCATTATGACCGAACCATTCCTCGCTGACTGTTGGTGGAGTTGTCTTGCTTAGGTCTCCCGCTTTTAGTAGACGGCAGCTTAGCGTTGGAGATCATCTCTTGCTTGGACTGTCGGTTTGACTCCGGTGATTACAATTCGTTGTTACTTGCAATTGTTGAAGAGAAATGCTTGTTGGTTCTGACAACTTGAAAACTTGTTTCCATTGCTCAAACCTTCAACCCGAATTCCGCCGCTCGAAGGATCATCATCCCGGGTATATGCAGCTGCATCTCCTGAACCACTAGCTTGGGTCTAGTCTTCAGCCGCTTCCTGACAGCTTCTCATCTTGGTCAAGTCCATTTCAACTGCATGGATCAATGTGGATGGACGGAACTGTCGGAACCACAGTAGACAACATTCATGTGATTTTGAGGCACCTTCTTAAAAAAGGTTTGACGTGACTAACAATTTTCCCCTTGACGCCTAGAATACTTTTTGAATTTTCTAGACTAGTGTCTGGGCTAGTATTTATATTGGCCTGTGCTTGCCACTATGGATTCATCCAGGCCAGCCTTGGAAGGCGATCTCTGGTCATGGTCAGTTGATTGATAACGGATTGCTCGTTCTAGACTTCTGTCAAAAACTCTTGTTTTCAAGCTAGGAACGTTACTTTAATTATGGCTCTCAGGCTGATAATATGTGTCAACCGTTAAATAGCGTGGCGGGCTTCGAGAAGGTCACATGTAAAGATTATCAAGCCTTGGTGTTTGTCACTCTCGTCATCAGGTTGGTACGGAGGTATTCCGCAAAGCACAGGATACCCTTGAAGCCAATCTCCGACAAATGCATTAGTACTCAGTTCTGTGTTCCAGGTTTACGTCAGTGGATGTTAATAATTGGATGTGAGTAGTAGACTTTTCTATTTTATTTCTTTACTGTCGGTGTTGGTATATTATGAAACTTGTTTGGAGCTATTCTACCTCTCTTGAGGTTCTTTCCTGTGAAATCCATTTCTATTGTCCTTCTCCTGGATCTTCTGTATTCTTCTTCAGCCGAGAGACCTCTATCTTACTGCCATCTGATGACCAAGGCAGACCATAAATCTGCTTGTCTCTGCCAGTCATCTTAGCCCAATGCTCAATTTCGTGATCCAACATCATCTCAGATGATTCAATGGCCTCCGCCATACAAGCTGTTTGCGTAGATGTGCACCAAGCATTACCGAGAACCGAATACTGTGAATGAAGTGCGAAGAGAAAAATGATAGTCCAAAACATCATGAGATGGCACCCAATAAGAACAAAAACAATGATAAATCCAGTCCATTTCGTTGGAATAAGAGTGTCTGCCAAATTCACAGTCTTGACAGGGAATTCTAGGTTGTTCTTGTCTAAGTGATCATAGTACGTCATTTGATATAGGCGAGTTACTAGATCCTGTACTGCTGCAGCGGGATCGTCTCCAACGACATAATGGAAAGGAGAAGTATGTGCAGGGTGGGCGGCCCAAGATAGATCCTCAACATTGTTAGGTGCCATACTCCAGGCACTACTAGATCCCAAAGGAAGCTCGTTAAATATAGTGAGGAAATGTGCGTTGGTGTCTGACTCGAGTGTCTGTTTCTGATGCTTTGGGAAACTGTGACGATTGGTGAAGTTCAAAGGCGGGTCAAATCCGAGATCCAGCACATCGCCCTCAAACGATTCATCCGACTGTACCTTGTTCTTTTCAGGGTCTGCGATGGCTTCAAGTGGGATAGGCTTCCCAGATACGGCAACTCTATAAAGCTGCGGTGAGTATTGGTTGAAAAGACAAACTGTGGCATTCACCACCATATTTCCTTCTCCATCATAGGCTGCAGCCCAGACATTATCAGGTTTTATATCGAACTTCAATGTTTGCAGACGCTCAGGCGTGCTGATGGTTGATTTGGACTTCGTTTCCGAGGCGATTTGATCGGTTGATTTGATCACAAGCACTGGTCGAAAATTGTAACGTTCTCCAGTCTGTCTGTTCTTCTTCAACCCTTTCAAGATCTTCGGGGTCAGTACTTCAAGTTCTTGATCTAGACAGAGCAATGTCGGCCATTCATTCCATTCAGCATCGTTCGCCTTGTAGTGTATCTGACATCTTTTGTCGTTACCCCAACGCAACTCTGCTATTGTTGCAGATTCCGTTGAATTCGGGCGACTCCTGACATTTCTCGTCGTCTTCTTTCCAAATTCGATACTAGGATCTCCGAATGACGGAGAAAAACAGATAATTCGTGTATTGATCACCAAAGCCAGTCCCGCATAGGACTGTAATGACGTTCTAGAGGCTGCATCGGATAATGGTAGTATTGCGCGATAGGTATCTCCAGTATCCGCGGACCATAGTCTCTGAACTGTAAACTCGTCGTCATCCTTTGACCCATTCCTTCTATCTTCGGCGAATCGCCATTTTGCCGCTGGTTTCGACCTCCAATATGATGCAGCATTATAGATGTCATCGTATTCGGCAGGTTTACTGGATGTTATGGCACAGGCTTTTGTGATACTTGGGGCAGGGATATGCGTTGTTGTGAAGTCAGATAGAAGTATGGTAGAGATGAAAGGTGAAAATACTGTGATAGTGACGCCCACGATAATGATAAATGAATAGACTCTTTCAGATCTGCTTGTGGTAGTTTGTCTTAGCGCTACCGGGAGAACGTTAAAGAACCCCGACTTCGATGCTCTTTCCAAGGACAAAGCCGGAATATCGTTGAGGTGTGCACCAGATGTTTCCAATATAGTTGCCGAAAGCGCTGCTGTAACAAGTCCAAATTGTATACCCATAGACGTGCGTATGGCAGCAGCACAGATTGTAACGACTCGAGCGGTCCAGTCATTGGAAACGATGGTTCTCCAGAACTCCGGTTCCTGACGATCTCGAGCTGACTTGGTCCCTCTCCATAGGTACAGGAGTAACATACAGGATGCCAGGATGACAACATTTCCCAACGTAACTGTGAGGAAACCTGCCAAGCCGAACTGTTGCCAAAGATCGAAACGCCGTCGTGGGAGACATGGTGGCGTATGACCATATTCTGTGCAAGCCGATACAAGGCAGCTTGATTCGTCCTTTTCTTCTTCTTCGGATAGGCTGTGACTATGATCTGGTTCTCCTTGTTTAAGTTTCGACTGGGATCTGACGCTCGTATCGCTTTGGTCGACGCTTAGCACAGTGAGTATTAAGATCAGGCAGAGTAAGCCGATCCGGTAGGACGTTATACGTACAGGGTGACTTCCGAGGCCTGCGCAGCCTGGTACTGTGCCATGTCTCATGAATGCGAGCATTCGTAACTGCTGTTGAAGATGTCAGGGTGGGGAATAGAGACGGCCTACGAGTTTTAAGCTTAATTATTAGTGCCTGGTGACATGAATAGCACAACGTGACGAGCTGAAATTCGGCATACTGTACCAATTACACAGTTCCAATTTCATAGCCACTCTGATCAAGCCGTAAAACGAGCTATTCTGGGGCTTGTATTGGGTGCCAGGCTCGCCGACCTTGGACGGAGCTGCAGTAAGCCAAGCCACCACCTCAATAGTCCTACCTAATTACACATTGGCGATGGTTCTTACTAGAAATGGCTAAGCATTACTGGCTGTGACAGCACCACGTCGCAATTCAATGGCAATACTAGCTGAGGATTTGCATCTCGTTGGGTGCGGTAGGTAGTACAGACGGCCAATGTCAAGTCCAGGATTTCGGCCAGCAGGTAAGTCATTTTGATTTCCGCTCCCAGGTACCCTTTTTCTAATTCTCGAACAGGTAAGACCCTTTGTCCTCGAACCTTACAGATGACTCCTCTTGGGATTATAATAGCATCTTCCATTGTCATCAATCAAGCTGCTTCTTCGGGGAATTAACAGGAGATATAGGCGACCCAGTCTTTAACAACGCGTTAATGTTCTCAAAAGCCTCTTTTTCTCCCCTTTGAAAAGCCAAGTCCGTCAGACCAGCGATATGAGGCTGGATGACTACCTTGTCACTGGTTTTGAAATAATCATTCAAGTCAGGCTCCTGCAAAAAGACATCTAGTCCGGCCCGTGTAATCTTCCCACTTTCCAAAGCCTCGATAAGAGCAGCCTCGTCGACGATAGCTCCGCGTGCGGTGTTGACTAGAAATGCTCCATCTTTCATGATCTCAAATTCTTTGGTCGAGATCAAGTCTTCAGTTTCCTTTGTGAGGGGACAGTTGATCGAGACTACATCTGACTGGGCCAGAAGCTCGTGCAAGGTCGGGCAGTATGTAGCTTGATACTTTGCTTCATCTTCAGCACTTAGTCGTCGACGGTTGTAATACTTGATCTTCATGTTGAAGGCAACAGCGCGCTTCGCAAGACACTTCCCAATAGCTCCCATGCCGATAATGCCCAGTGCCATGCCCCAAGGATCTCTACTCGGTACGACAGGCCCTCTCCAGTTGCCTTCTCGCAACGACCGCTCGCCGCGGTAAGTGTCTCGGATGACGGCCAGAGTTAGAAAGAAAGCCATATCCGCGGTGGCTTCGGCAACGGCATCAACGCTGTTGCACAGCCAAATTCCATTTTCAGTGCACCACTCGACAGCCAGATCATCATAGCCGGCTGCTGCTGAGGCAATAATTTTGCAGTGTGGTGTGAGAAGCTTGAAGATCTTATCGAAAGGACGATAGGGAGGTCTGCCCATACGAACGATGAAGGCGTCTATAGGGCCGTGTTGTTCGAGCATGAGAGGTAGCTTCTCAAGAGCTTCCTGATGGTTACGAACATCGAGGAACTTTCGAACTTGAGTTAGCATTAGAACCCAGATTCGGTATCAACTGCCATGAGAACAGGCTCGCTCGTAACTGACATCATAATCAAAGTCTTTCTGGAAGTCTTGAATGTATTCGGTGTCGATAAACTCGGGTCTGCCCAAAGACACAACACGAGGCTTCCTCCCAACCTTGATATCTGAGGACATGGTAACAGGCGCTGGTATGGTATCTCTTATCCTAGTGGTTTCGATAACAACCAACCACTTTGCGATATCAGACAGTTTCGAGTTTCGAGCCGGCAAGCTAAGGGAATATCAGGTGAAAGCGGGATTTATTGGTCGATCGGGTGGAGAAATTTGATATATCATCCGGCACTTATTTTAGACGCCGATTCAAGTGCCAGTTTGAACATGGTATTTCTTTGAGTGCTATTACATCAAAGGGTTTTCAAAAGCTCCCCAGTTCCTCAAGAATCACCGTATGGGTCACCAGATCAGATAATCATATTATAACTTCAGCAGCTAGTCAAATATAGTTCATAAGATGTACGAGTATAGATTCTTTGCATCATTCTATAACAATCTATATATGCGGAATAAACTTTGTCCACTCAACAGTCTGATACGCACTCAACGGCAGTGACCTCAACCCAATGAAATCCTCCACAAAGATATAAACCCGAAACACACAATAGAAGACACACAAAACAGACGTAACAGTGATAAACCCAACCTGAACGCCCATGTACGGATCCTTTCCATGTGATATGTTATGCGATCTGCTCAAGAATGCCAAGATACATCCCTTCTTCTGCTGCGGCACCAGACGATCCTGCTCAAGATCCATACTTCTTCTCGTCCTACTCTTTCGGTTCTTGAGCCAAGTTTGTATCTTAAAATAGAAATCTCGAATTGGATGTGCCGTTTGCGCATTTGCCTTTTCAACAATGCTCAGTTCCAAGCCTTGATAGAGACGATCCTGCGGCACAAAGATCCACATGGCGAATTCCATCCAAGCCGCGCCAACAAAGCCATATACTAGCATATAAATACTAGCAGCACGCCAAAAGTCTCTTTCTACTGTGCTTGGGAAGGGGATATTCCATGCTGTAAGGAAAACGGCGCTGAAGACGAGGATGAAGGCGACACCGACTAGTTCGAGATCAAAGTCCATGCGGAGGAATATGTCGCCGGGGTTCCTATCCCAGGGTATCTTTTCGACGCGCCGGGAGAACGGGGAGAAGAGAATCTTGCGGGAGAGTTCGTTGTAGTATTGCCATGCTAGGTTCAAGGCGGTTTCATCTCTGCTGATGAAGTCTAGGGGTGTTTGATAGTATGGTTGCTCTGGTTGACGTCCTTCCTGGTTCATCGTTAGTGGGGTCTTGAACCAATAGTCAGAGCTCTTACCTTGACAATGATATCTTCCATCTTGACATAACTTTCAACAGTGATGGTTGTGCCTACATCAGATGGTTTATCCTTCCAGCACCAGGCTGTTCCAAAGAGGATAACCACAAACGAGACAGCGGTGAGCTCCATCGTGGTTACATGAAGTCCCTGAATTAGCCGCGCTATGAATGTGATGATGAACCATGTCGCTTGCCATATAGTGACAAGCCTATAGGGCTGGGTTAGCCAACAGAAGGGGGTGATCTAAGCTGATTCACTAACCTAGCAAACCCATCAGACTTATTCCTGTCCCGAAGTTCTCGCTCAGTAATCTCCGGACACTTGACGTAAGAATTCTTGACTAAATAGAACAATTGTTCGGCGTTCAGTGGTATGGGCGGTCGGTTGGGATTATCCGCTTTAAAGACAAATCCACCCATATCAGCAAAGAAACCATGCGTGATGGTCCAATGCGTATGTCCTCTTGAATGGAATTTCTGCACAAGATCAGCCATTATCCCAATCTCAACAAAAGGTGACTTACAGCAACGGATCTTCTTGCCGAAGACTTCTGTCCAATAGCCAACACTATAATAAATTCCGGTCCAAGCAATCCCATACACGCAAGCCCAAGCCTATCCCTAATAGACGCCCAAATACCATCTCCAGGTGCAGGAATATTAGGATAGACAGAAGTCCAACAGCAAAGGAATGTTGTAACTAGACATGTGAATATGATATCGTAGGTGCCTCGTCCGTCTGGTGATGGTGTCCAGCCCACGAATTCGGTCTCGTTGGATGTCATGGGAGCAGAAATTTGGGAGTGGAATGAGAATTGGTAGAACCAACAGCTTGTGCTGGGATACTTATTCCTTCTGCATGGTTACGACCAACATGCCCACCTCACATTGCTGCGTGCGCGCCAAGAGAGGCCTGCCTACAATTCTGTAGGGGAATGTCTCAGATTGTACGGCACAGTGGTGGCTATGTATGGTCCTGGCAGTCCATTCTCTAGCCATCAAGGCTTTCAATCTCATTATCCTTCTATCGTCACTTCTTTCTATTGACATCAAGTCTCAAGTCACAGCATGTTTATAATGCTCAAGTACATGGCATCGGCTAGACTTTAATAAAGCCCAAAGTAAGTGCCGGCCCCATCGTGCTGAAGATAGCGACAACGCAGGCGTTTAAGAGCTGAGCGGTACCAAACCACCCATAACTGGCTGTGCTCCAGGCATCATAACCAGGGTCTACAGGTCTGGCGGCCTCTGATTGATCTTCTTCGCTTGAGATTGTCGAAAAATGATCTGATATGCAGGGGTCCGGGCGCGTGGATGCAGCCAAGAGCGGGCCGTTGCGTGCGACGAAGACGCGGGCCGTGTAGGTTACCTAAGGTGACCAAATTCTTTTGTCTCTTATGCTTCTAGCGGTCATTTCTTCTGACACCCTGCCACCGCGGCAGTCCTTCCTTTCCGTTTTGAATCCTTAATCATGTGTCAATCGATCTCTAGCGCAATCATCTTTGTTCAACGATTGTCAGCGGCTCTGGTTTTGTCAGGACTTAGACAGATGCGGCAATTGTAGTCGCGTTGCAGCTCATTTGTGTGGGTGGATGGCGATTAACCTCCAAGGAAACAGCCCTGTAAGAGTAAATAATTCTCTGCTTTATTCCGGAGTACTCTACGACTAGAGAAAAGACACCGAGTCTGTTCTCGCCACGATCTAATAATAAACGCACTTGTAGTCAAATGCATGCAGTCTAAGTCTTACCAGCGTGACTTCGTACCATGCATCACCCTACCCCGATATGCCTATGCGACCACTATAACCTCTACTTCTTCTGATAAGGATCCTTGAAGAAAATAACCTGCACAGTAATATCATCTCTCACATTGCGGCTCATGGGCGCATACGTCGTCATCGCTCCAAGGAACAAGCCCCGTCTCGACCCTCCAAATGCATTCTTCACCAAGCACACAGCCGCATTGTCAAGATCCTCAATGACCTGATGGTCCGGGGTAGCCTGCCATCCATCTTCCAGCTTGCCCTCGAACTTGGTCTCCTTGAAGACCTCAGGCTTGCCGCTCTTCTTGGCGGTCAACCAGCGCGAAACGCATGTCACAGCGTCTTCGTTGCTGATCATGTCCCAGAGACCGTCAGAGCCCATGATGACAAAGTCTTCTGTCTGGATCTTTCGGGTTGTAACTTCTGGACGGGCTATCAGGTATGGAGGGGTGGTGTAATTGGGTCGGGGTGGAGTGCCGTAATAATCGTCCTGGACTTTGCGAATGACCTTCTCGGGCCACTTCAGTCTGTGGTCACCAAACGCTCTTGTAACAGCAAGACCGAACAAGCGTCCCGAGTTGAGATTGAGCATGCTGTTGAGTTGTCCGGGATGTTCCTTGTCCAGTCTCTCCACTTCAAGCTGGTTGAAGCCAGTCTGGTCGATGCTGAGAATATCTGTCTCGTACTTATTCGCCTTGGCGGACCACGCACCGCGAACAGCTCGTGAGTCACCTGCGACGGCGGTGCGGAGCGTAGAAGTGGTAGGCTCGTACATGGTAAGAAGCGCACATGATCCAGCAATGGCAGGTGCAACGGCAGAAATAACAGAAGCAGAGCCTTGATCTTGACCCGATTCGACAGCTTTAAGGGCGGTGTCAAAGATACGGTCATCAAGACGGACGAAAGCCTTCTGGATTGCATCGTCTACCATCTCACTGGAACTGGTAGGCGTCAGGCTTGACAAAGCGCCCGACACATACGGGACCAGAGCGTGTCTCAACACTTGAGAAGTCGCCCATCCTCTTCGCTAGCATTAGCATATCTCTCTTTCAGCCTTAGCAGGTCAACTCACGCATGTCCATCATAAACACCAGCATACAAAGTCTTCGTTCCTCCAACCCCCTTCGCAATCTTCAGGTCCCACTCATCCTCAATGGGATTATTACTTCCCAAACGCGCAAAGTCCACGCGTCCTTTAGCTCCTCCGTGTCCCTCAAACACAAAGGTGTGAGCGTCCTCGCGCAGCTTGGCATTGGCATCCTCGAGAATGATCGATTTGACAGGCGAATTGACGGGGATTTGTTCTTCTGTTGGATACTCGCTCAAACTGGGAACGCCATCATTTGGGGCCTGGGTCTTTGCGGTACTCTTGCTGCTGAAGAAGTATGCTCCAGAGCCAACGCCGACAACGGCTGCCGCTGGCCACACGAATTTCGCATTGCCCGATGTCGAAGTCTGTGTGGATGAGAAGCGCACAGCAGCTGGTACTCGCTTGAGCGCCGAGTTTGGGACTCTCAGAGTCCTGGTTGTTGTGCGGAACATATTTTGTTGTCGATGCTAATTGCAAGACGTTGCAGTGACGACCGTGAATAAGCCAGCTGGCACAACAATCTGAGTCGCACCCTTGTAATGGAGTTTTGAAGCTGTTGATGAACGCGCCCTTCAAAATGAGCCGTAGGGCGTGGACATGGGTTGGGAATTGAAACAAAAAAGCTGCACTAATCCTGGAAGGGAGAGGTCGATTGTCGTATGTTCAAAATCGATGATGCGACGTCGTGAGGACCTGTTTAAGCCAATGGTTCTGTAATAGCGGTGTTGAGGTCGTGCTTACCCTGAGGCGGAATCAGACATCGGGCTTTACCTTCCAAATTCGGGTGCTTAGAAGAGAGAGTCTAGGAACAGGTGTGAATTGACATGAACAGTCTCAATTATTTTATCTCATCTCATTTGAGCAGCGAACTTCTGATCCAACGCTTTAGGCATACAACAAGTGCATCCATGTTGTCTTAGTCCCGTATCCAATTGCGATATAGCCGCCATGTTCACGATGTTATGTATAACTTCACTGTCGAGATAATAATGAATTCACAAAGAATCACAAAGGTATTCATTGCCCAAACCCAGATGCCACGATACATACAACGCCAAACCAAAGCATGCAATTATCAACCGTCTAAAGGTTTCCATTGGCAATTTCTTCCTCCTCGTCTTCCCACTCGCCATCCTCCTCCATCTTCTCATTGACCTTGAACTCAGCGTCGCCTGCCAATCCCTCGCTGTCAAACTCATCGACATCCATATCACTATCGTACTCAAACTCGTCCTCGTCATCGTCGTCGGCACCCTCGCCCTTGTTGCTGTCCTTGGCCTTGGCAGCCTTCTTGCGCTCCACGTTGGCCTTTTGCTCCTTCTTTCGCGACTCCTTCTCTTGTCGGCGCTGCTCCCATCGCTTCTCGAGCTCCTTGATCTCCTCCTTGCTCTTGTGGACGTACTCGTGCCACATGACCTTGCCGGAAGCAAGACCCTCCTCGACCTTGGTCAAGCGGAGGCGCATTCGGGGACCAAGCTCGACAAGCTTGACGGCGCGGCGTTCAACGTGCTCCTCTTCGACCTCGGGCTCGGCTTCGTTCTGTGCAGCTGCTTGTCTAGCCTTGGCAGATAGAACCTTTCGGGTTGTGGCGTCCAAGATCTCGACCTCGGCGTCTGTGTCCATCTCACTACCGCTGGTGGCATCTGTCATGTAACCATCGCCGTTCTCGCCTCCGATCAAGAAGTCCGCGACATCCTCGAGTTTACCCAAGTTAGGCATCTTGCCCTTTCGGTTGGTTTTTGAGGTAACGAATTGCTCGGCAGCGTTCAATCTTCTTAGAGGCTTGGAAACGGTGGTTGACTTTGTTGTGATGGCATAATGTCTAAAGTTGACGATGAAAGTACCATCGTCCTCGGGAGATTGCTCGCGGTTCAACAACAGGACTCGTCGGATTGACTTGAGAGGTGTGGCTTGGGGGTTGATAGGAGGGAACATGGATTGGAAGACCGTTGTAGCAAGAGATTCGAGGTGTCTGGGAACTTTCGACTTTGCATCCGAGTCTGGGCGGGTAAAGTTGTTCATGACCAGCTGTAAAAAGTTAGCAGGATAAACAAACGACGATTAAAAAGTCTTCTTACCAGAGGGGGAGTGATGAACTCCTTGCCGCCACCCTTGGGGTGCTTCTGAGCTCGCTGCACATCTTTGCATAGCGAGTACTTTTCCACACGAAAGTTCAAAGTAGGTCCTCGAGGAGTCAAGGCCATTCGCAGGTTGGTGTTTCCGCTCTCTGATCTCGAAAACAGCATCAGATGAGTGACGCCCAAAGGACCGCACATGACAGCGTAATCTTTTAGTCTGTTTCCACGTCTCTCCTTCAATCGACTCGCAGTACCAGGCTCCATGACCTTACGAACGTCAGCCGCAAGCTGGCTAACGCTGGAACCGACTTCGCCAGCGCCAATTCGAATAACCATGCTCTTGGGGTCCTTCGCGGAAGCATGACCGGCAGAATCCACTTCGGGATTGCTGGCACCGAGGTGGGTTCTCTTCTTTGTTCGTTTGCGCGCCATTGTTGTGATTTTTTGTTGTTTGATGTATCGTCAAAACTTGCTTGAGCTGTCTGTCGCAAATCTCAATGTATGGCAGAAAGAAAAAAAGTTTGGCGGGGACCGCGATAAGACTAGCGCACGTGCGATAAGAGAGTCCCCACTAAAATATTTTGAAGTCTTGGATCAAGATCATCTTTCTGGAAGTTTAAGTTTCGTTTCTACAACCAAATTGCCCATCATGAACAGCGCAAAGAGAAGAAAGGTCGGCCAAGATGCGCCTAGAAAGACCAAGCCCGTCGTCCAAGAGAAGCCCCCTCAACCCGAGCCTGAATCCTCTAGCAATGAACAATCCGAGGAAGAATCTGCGACTCTAGAGGAGCCTTCCGTCGAGGAGACAGCTGTTGATGCTCCCAAGAAAACCTTTAAGGATCTGGTATGACTCATTGACATTTCGCCCAATTTGAAGACTCTAACAATCCCCAGGGTGTTAACGACGCTCTCTGCGAAGCTTGCGAAAAGCTCAACTACAAGTACCCCACGCCCATTCAAGAGAAGTCGATCCCTGTCGCCCTCGAGGGCCGCGATATCATCGGTCTCGCCGAAACTGGTAGTGGAAAGACCGCCGCCTTTGCCCTGCCTGTCCTCCAGGCTCTTCTCGACAAGCCTCAGCCTCTGTTCGGTCTCGTCCTTGCCCCCACCCGTGAATTGGCAACACAGATCGGTCAAGCCTTCGAAGCTCTCGGAGCCCTCATTTCTCTGCGATGCGCTGTAATTGTCGGAGGTCTGGATATGGTTCCCCAGGCTATTGCGCTCGGAAAGAAGCCTCACATTATTGTTGCGACACCCGGTCGTCTTGTGGATCATCTTGAGAAGACCAAGGGCTTTTCGCTGCGAACTCTCCGATACCTGATCATGGACGAGGCCGATCGACTTCTCGACATGGATTTCGGACCCAGCATTGACAAGATTCTCAAGTTCATCCCCCGAGAGCGACGCACATACCTTTTCTCTGCCACAATCAGCTCCAAGATCGAAAGCTTGCAGCGTGCCAGTTTGAGGGACCCCGTCCGAGTGAGCATCAGCTCCAACAAGTACCAGACTGTGTCTACTCTTCTCCAGCACTACTGCTTCATTCCCCATGCTCAGAAGGATGTCTACTTTATTTACTTGATCAACGAGCACGCTGGACAGTCTACAATTGTCTTCACACGAACAGTCTGGGAGACACAGCGCATTTCCATCCTACTAAGAACACTTGGTTTCGGCGCTATTCCTCTTCACGGTCAGCTCTCTCAATCATCCCGTCTGGGAGCTCTCAACAAGTTCCGCTCTGGTACACGAGACATCCTGGTCGCTACCGATGTCGCTGCTCGTGGTCTGGATATCCCTTCAGTCGATGTTGTTCTCAACTACGATGTGCCTCAAGACTCAAAGACATACGTCCACAGAGTCGGACGAACTGCCCGTGCTGGTAAGTCCGGTGTTGCCATCAACATCGTGACTCAATTCGACCTCGAAATCTACCTGCGAATCGAGGCCGCTCTCGGCAAGAAGCTTGGAGAGTACCCCACGGAGAAGGAGGAGGTCATGACTTTCCAGCACCGAGTCCAGGAGGCTCAACGCCATGCCAGAATTGAGATGAAGTCCTTCGTCGAGAACAAGGGCAAGAAGAGTGGCGCCGCTCGTGGCAAGAAGGGCGGTAAGAGAGGTAGAGATGACATGGACAGGGAGGAGGGCTAAAGCTGAAGCTAGCTGTACTGGAGTTGCGGCAGTTTGGCGTTGTGGCAAAAGTGTTCATGTTTAATGGTTTCTAAACGATGTTGTTCCAATTGTTCGATGGTTTATAATATGTCAGATGTTAGCCATCAATAATGAAAGCTCTACAAAAGTTTATGATAATTCCCCATCTGCCTAGTAAACATGATGAATGAATGAACTGAGAACCTCAGCAGAGTTCATAAGACAAAACTAGACTTAGCTCAAATAGGCATATCTCCAATCCTTCGTCTGCGACGGTAATTACTGACATCTCAGCCAAGCAAGTCTGAAACGCCGAACGTTCTTTCAGGTCCCCGACAAGCGGCCGCCTTACGCAGGGATCACGAAGATCACCCCAAGTTTCAATCCTAGACTGATCCGCGAATGGTTCAGCTCGTTTCAACAATTGTCTAAGGCGCTGATTCATAAATGCGTTCCCTGTTGTTTTGAGCGGCCGCTTATTGAAGATGAGATGAAAGGACCTACGACTTGTGTAATTGTCTGAGCATGTTTGTACTCGTAGTTGGTATATAAGTCAAGATGTGACCGAGTTTAAGAGAGCAATTAAATTTTGTTCATTCATTCGTTTCTTTAGTGTATTGATTGCACTGTCCATTCATTCTTGATATATCGTCATTCCTTTATTCATCATGTATACTTCAACTCTTATTCTCACTCTCGCTGCATCTGCGACTGCTCACATCGCCTCTTGGAACAAGGGCATGTACTGCAAGGTAACTTCATCCCTCACTCATTCCTCACCAATACTGACTCTCTAGGGCGGCAACGACTCCTCCGTCGACGACGCAAACACCAACCTCGCCGTAAACCCCCTCTACGACCTCCCCAAGTCCAAGTGGTGGATGCAAGCCGACCGCGGATGCGACGTCGTTCCTCCTCCCAAGGGCGAATTCCTCGAACTCCCAGCCGGAAAGTCCTTCATGACTGAACTCGCCAACAACCGCGCCTTCACCACTCTTTCGTACAACGGAGACCTGACTACTGATTGGCAAGACGGTAAGAACCGCTCTGTATCATGGAGAGGTCCTGAAGGTGGCTGTCTTATGGACGGCGGTGATGGTTCTGGTGGCGAGTTGCACACTAAGAATATTGAGTCAACTGGTGGAACAGCTTGGGCTATCTCGTATGAGAGTGATATCAGCAAGGTTACCATGGATAATCTTGTTGTGTTCTCTGTCCGATACTAGTAAGACAGTCTTGCTTCAGACTTGTTGTTCAGGTGGCTGACTTATATAGTTCCCCTTTCTTTCGCGAGACTTGGTATGACATTCCTGCCGATATGCCCGAGTGTCCAGAGGAGGGCTGCTACTGTGCCTGGCTCTGGATCCCAGATGGATGTAAGTCTTCATCTTCCTACCTAGACAAATCATGACTAACAAGACATAAAGGCGGCCAGTCGAACATGTATATGCAGAATCATCGCTGCAAAGTCACTGGTAGCACTTCGACCAAGAAGCTGGGCAAGCCCAAGCCTGCTGTGTACTGTCGCGATAATCCTACCAAGTGTGTTCCTGGTCCCAAGCAGATGATGGTCTGGAACCGTAAGTCTACTCCCGAGTAATTGTGCTATCAACAGATCTAACTCCTTATAGAAGCTGAAGGCAACAACGTCAACCCTCCTGATGGTAAGACGCCGACTTACAATCAGCGAATGGGTTTCATGGACGGTGCTCAAGATGACATCTTTACTACTGAGTAGTTTTGGCGAGGTTTTGTATACTAATAGCATATGTGAATATATAATAACTTTCATATTTAACTAAGAATAGCTTGAGTTGTAAATAAAGAAAGTTAAACTAGGCAGATAGGATACTGGAGCCCTGCAAATAAGAGTCTTAAAGACTCTATTGGTTACACGGGCTCCTCTTGTAAATTCCAAAGCTCTTAATAGGGGTGTTGTTAACGGAGTCACTACCACACTGCCCGGTTTGAACTGTATTCCACCATTCGCCTTCGCCCTCACAGTTGTACTCAGAGTAAATATAGAGACCCCACCTGCAGGCACCGCCGAAAATAGAACCGTCAGTGTTCCTGCCGTCGATAGAAAGGATATCAACGCCAAAATCTTCCAGGTTTTTGCATTGCTCGACGTTATATGAATAACTTCCGGTAGTCGTGCGGCAATAAGCATCAGTGTAATATCTGATCCTGTAGTCAGGCCATTCGCCGCGCTTCTGGATGTTGGGAGACTGGTCGGGAGCTGGCATGGCTAGGGCGTTGCCAGTGAGGCTGGTGATAAGGGTAAGGGAAGTGATGAAGTTGAAATGCATTGTGACTTGTTGCGGTTTATAGGCAGTGGATTGACTCTTGTGAATATGAAGCAGAGTTGCTTGTGCTTTGTGAGATGTCTTGATATGAGAGGAGTAGTAGTTGTGAATATGAAGTAGAGTTGTTTGTGCTTTGTAGGATGTCTTAGTATGAGAGGAGTAGTAGTTGTGTTTGGTTTGTCTGATGAAAAACGCTTCTGAAGCTGGGACATTACATCCCTCTTATACCTTCTCAAGTCGCAGAGATAAACATTTGTGATGTAATGCGCAGAACCAACATATCCTACGGATGACCACCAGGTGGAGAGGATCTTCAAAACCAAGAGGGTATATATGTGATACCCAACAGTTCAAAGCGTCGAGGTATTTACAAACCCCTGGCTATTTGCTGTCACCAGTAATGACCAGAGGTAGGCGCTGGTCTAATGCAACTGTGCTCCACGGAACTATCTAGGGATAATTACAGTCATCTGATATTTCACTTAGCTATGCTGCGAGCTAAAGAGACAGCGGGCAATTCGCCTTAGAGTCTAAGGTAATGATTACTAGGTAAGTATATTATATTGAGACATGTCGTTAAGTAGAGAGTCATTGGAGAGAACTATTACTTTACCGCGGAACGACTGTGATCACTAGGTTGTTGGTCCTGCAATTTGAGTGAAACTTCACGACAGAGTGCATTCCGCCTTACGCTATGGTATCTGTTGGTTGTGTTCATGACATCTCTTGGTCCCGTTTATAGTATCTGTTGGTTCCGTTCATGGCATCTGTTGGTCCTGTTCAAGTCGGTTGGTCTGTCTTACTCCACCTGCCAGGAAAGAATAGACAAATCATTCTTCCCGCACAGACATGCGTTGAAGAATCCATGCTACTATTATGGAGAGAACCATGGTATCCTAGTCTGCAGATCAGCGGTATTGACATTTGCTGGCAGTTAGCACTTACAAGCGTACAAAGACGACCTTTAGACATGTCCATTACCCGGTCTCCTATGGTGCTAGAATAATACCAAAACGCTTTATACTAACTACTGAAGAGAAACCGGTAAACAATAGCGTTGTGTCCTCCCAGTGCTAGATTGCAAGCCTGCCTAGTACCTATAATAGCAGTTAAGTAATGTCAGTTGTTTATACTTAAAGTTTGAGTAGTATTAAAGAGTAATACTTAGACTTTTCAACAAATGGTTTTCTGAAAACTTCTTCAATAGCCTGTTAGTTGTTGGTTCAAGGTTACAGAGATCTGCATAGTGGAACTATCTGTGCAAGGATAGTATGCTAACTTGCAAGTTCTAAGGGCAGCTACACGGCATTACTATTACAAAAGTTTACTGAACCAACAGAAGTCATAGCTTAGCAGTTACGTTGTCTAGATACACACCGGCTGATCCGTTATAGCCATAGACGGTGCTCAGGATGACATCTTTGCAGCTGACTAGTAGTCTTCACCAATAGGGCAACATGTCTCTCTGGGAGGGTAAGACTTTTGTTCTTTATTTGCATGTTATGTCAATATCTTTTTCACTCGCATTACCATTGCAAAGTTCAACAAAAATAAGACAATGTTGGTCTATTATATAGTATATAAAACAGTAGCAGGGCCAGATCCCAATACCTCTACCCATAATCATCCAGTGAACCTACTCTCAAACGCCAATTCGCTAGACTAAATATCATTTACCACGCCACTGCCCGTATGGAATCATGCGCTGCCCAACTTCCGGATCGTCTGGGCTGCTCCTCGTCTTCATCCTCGCCATCCGCCAACTCGGTATCCTCGTTACCCAGTGTTTCGTCACCATCGGCAACCTCCTCGGCCTCTTCTTCACCATCGCTCTCTTCAGCTTCGTCATCTCCTTCGCTTTCACTATCAGCGTCTTCTCCGCTTGACTCGTCCGACTGGTGTCGAAGATTGGGGAACATGAGTCCTGGGGGCACCTCCTGGTCGTAGTCCTCAGGCACGTCACTGAGATCACTCTCGTCATCAGCCGAGTCGTGAATAGAGCCTGCCTCGCTGTCGACCTTTTCTTCGGCGCCATGCTCTTCGGCATTCTCATCTTCAGCAGCTTCATCATGTTCTTCCTCCTGTTCATCTTCATGCTCTTCTTCGTCGTGCTCCTCCTCTCCGTGCTCCTCTTCTCCGTGATCTTCCTCATTCTCGTCGCCGGCATCTTTCATGTCCACATCAACGTCGTGGCCAGCTTCACGTAGGATCTGCGCATCGGCTCCTTCTTCATCACTGCCAGCGTCACTTGCACGTTGTACAGGCGTATGGCTGCCACGCTTGCCGCTCGACACACTACCCACCCGGCTCTTGCTGGACTTGGGTGCCTCCAAAGCTCGGATGACCGCTTGTTCAGCCTTTCGCAGCACGTCCGGTCTTCTAACGCCGGTTTTTCTAGCCCGCGGCGCAGCTTCTTGCTTCTCTGTTTCCATAGGAGTCGCTGTGCCAGTGATACTCTCCTGTCCATTGGGAGCATTGAGGATACTGGCGAGGGAGCTTGTGGCCTTGGTCTCCGCCTGTGCTGCTTCGAGTTGGGCTGCGACTTCCTTCGCGTGGTGTCGCTCCTCCACGACCTTACTAGGGTCCGGTCCTGGCAAGCTCTTCGCGATCTCGGAGTAGATTCTGGAGTAGCAATCGTTGAGAAGATCGTCGATGGGTGCGACTTTCATGAGATTAGCATTAAGCTTCTTTAGCTCGATCGTCTCCTTCATGCAGTTGAAGAGTGGAACTTCGGCGCCATCGCTCGCTGCCCAATCTGCAATCCGCTCACCCACAACCTCGAACTCTTCACTTGACAGTGCTTTGAACGCGTCGTCTACTACAGGCGTCACATTGTAACCCTGTCGTAGAAGCTTGAGGTAAGCCATACAGCAAGATTGCCATAGATCAGTGAAATGGTAAAAGTCGGCGCCCTTCTTCCTAAGTCGTCTCAAGAGCTGTTCCAAGTTGCCCCGATCATTCATGATGACCAACAACTTGGTCATGAGGCGAACATATTGTTCTGTGTAAACGTGATGACGACCAGGCCTCTCGGCATCACATTTCCACACATTCATGACCATAGTCTTAGTGAACATACTGTCTCTGAGAATGCCGAATGCAGCCTTCGCTTCCACAAGTCTGTCGCTGGCGGGTGCTTCGTTGGCCTCGTCGAACAGTATCTTGGCATGCCTGATGATAATACGATGCTGCCAATTGGCCTTGTCCTTATCTTTAAGTCGGGAAAGGTTGCGAATGATGTATTCCTCCCAATCTTCAGGTTCCGAGAAGGATGCATAATGATCCTCGGGGTCGACTTCCAGACCAAATGGCTGCTCGGATAGAATTTCAGCGGCCTTCTTCGATGGCAAGTCACCTCGCACCACCAGTTTGTGAAGAATCGAGACGATCTTGTAGTGTGGTTCGAAGATAGGGTCAGTGTTCCTCCCTCTTCGAGCATTGTGTGCCACCTTGACGGCCTTTTTAAGAGTGTCGATCAACAGGTCTAGGCTGACCTTGGAGGCCATATCCTTGACGTCAAGCTGGTCATCAGGAGTTTGATACATCTTCCAATAGCATTTGGAAAGCATGTAAGGGTTCCTATTTAATGTTAGATCCTGAAAGGGACGGTAAATTAACTTCACTTACTTCCAGTTTTGTGCCTTTCGCTTCATAGCCATTCTGAACAGCTTGGCAGCGAACTTCCACACCTTGTACTCGTTCATTTGAGAATGCAGAATCCTCTTGAAGGTTCCCATTCCCATATCTTCGATGAAGTATCTCTCCTGATCGGAGTGCTGGAATGGCTCCATGGCAAAAGGCTCTCGGCTTGATGCATACATTCTCATGGCGAACTTGTGGTAAAGATCGTGCAGGGGATCTCCATCATGCGTCTCAATGTCCACGTTACGGGAATGCGAAAGTGCAAGCGTGTAACAATGGATGGCATTCCGTTGGAACTTGACCAGCTCAGGACGTTCCTTATTCATCTTGTCAGCAGTCCAAAGAACCGCCTCATCCAGCTCGTAGTCGAAACACTCAGCTAGACGGAACCATGCATCCCATCTGTCTGCAGTGAATTGCAGTTGAAGTCGCAGGAAAGTCGCACCGATACGCAGATCGTCAGTAGCGCCTGGTGTTTGACGACGGTTCAACTCAACACCCTTAAACTTTGTCAATGCCATCATACCCAGCAAGAAGAACCAGCCATGTGTGGCAAGAACGGTCTCGGGGGTGTTAACAGACACAGCATCTACTGAGACGTCTCCAATGAGGGCGCGGTATAAACGCAGAGGGTGGATCGGCTTCTTCAGATACTCAGTAAAATTGCGCAGGTTGTGATACATCTGCGGCGTTGACTTCGTCTGGCCGATAGTTTGTTGCATATGATCGATCGTCGTCTTGAGATCAGATTTGAGAAGATCCTTCATCGGCATACGGTTGGCCAGAATGCAAACCCTCTCCACGAGCTGCATAGTCTGTCGCTTCTCAAGCTTCTCCGCTTGGCAACCATGATCCTGAACTTCCCAGACACCTGCGCCCAATTTGAGACCGTGCAAGTCATAGAGAACCTGGCCAAGGTAATCTTCCCAGTTCTCGATATTCTTCAGTTTCAGAAGCTCGACCCGCATCACCTTCAGGAAGATCTTGTTCGAAGCCTTGCAGAATTTACGGATACCAATAACTTGATGAATGGCAGCAAGATAGTCGGCAAGATCGTTCTCGGGTCCAATGATGCAGTTGTCCTCATTGATACCAGCTTTGAACATGGTGTATTGGAGGCACCATGCACGGATTTGCATCTCCTTGAGCTTGTTCTTGAGTGATGAGAAAGCAGCTTTAGAGGCAGCATTGCCACTTCGTTCTGTCCTGATACCAATACGAACTTCATCTTCACACAAGCTCGCAACATGCAGCAAACAGTTGATCTTGGCAAGGGCAGATGACGTAGACTTGATATGGGCATCGTCAATAATCTCGAATGCGGTGTTTTCGTTGAGAGCAGAATAAAGAGCTGCAATCAGCAGTTCATCTAGCGATTTCAGAGTACGCATGAAGAGCAGTCGTCGAGACTCGGTTGCAGTGTTGACATATGCCTCGCTCTCCAAGTCTGACACGATCAACTCGATGCTTTTGAGGCAGCAGGAGAACTTCTTAGTGGGATATTTAATAGCATCGTAGGCATCTCCCAAACGCGACCACAGAAACAACCTAAGCTCTGTACTGCTGTTGTGGAGGAACTTCCAGAGATCATGCAGGCTTTGACTTGCGCAATCGGAGATGGACTTCTTTTGCTTCTCGCTTGACTTCTCGCTTGAGCTTGTATCGTCGCTGTCATCGTCTTCCCCTGTCTCGGAATCTGTTTCTTGATCAGGGGCGCACACTGTCGACGGGTTGAGAACAGGCTCCAATGTCTCAATGACATAGACTGGGTCGTCCATATTATCCTGAAATAGGCCGAGGAAAAAGTCCATTGTCGTTAGTTTGGAGATCTCGCGATCAGCAGCTGCGGGAGAGATCATCGGCATAACCACGTTGTTGGGCAGCGAGATGGCAGACACGTTCTCATCTGCTAGATGATCCCGTAGAGAGGTCCACATGAGGAGAATGTGTTCGCGTAGAGGCTGTTCCGAGTGTGAAGACACAAGTACTGAAGCCCATAAAAAACGTGCTATTAGGGGGTCGTTGGATGGACGATCTAACAGCTGAAGGTAAGCTGAGGCAATGTCCAGCCAGCGCCCAAGTCGATATTTGGTATCCATCCGAGTTGCATAATCCACAACACTGCTAGGGTTGGTGATGAGTTCGTAGATGTCGACATGCAGCTCAAAAAGCATGGGTACGATAGTTTCCAGCTCTTCTAACCTCTCAGCAGAGTCAGCAGCCAGTTCCAGCTCTTCAGTGATCTTATGATACAACACAGAGTCCACTTTGTTGAGCATCTGAACCACTGATAGCTTCATTTTGTCTGACCACTTGGCTGCTGCGTAACTTTGGCTGACAGCTCTGACCCATTCGTATGCGACGTCTTCGGCCGTCATCCAGGATCTGCAAGCTCCGATCTTTTTGGCAAAGGATCTCAGACCTTGTTGCTCGTTGAATAGGGGCATCGATGGCTGATCTGTCGAACCGGTTTTTGCGTGCTCCAAGAAAGAAGATGGTCCAAGACTGGCCTGTTCGTTCTTATGCAGGAAGACCTTAGCAACCTCTTCACGGAAGTCAACAAAGACACTTCTTAAGTCGCACGCAGCAAGATTGTTTATCTTTCCAAGTCGGTCTTCAGCAGCGCATGAATCAATGAGCTCGTTGATGAAATCCAATGTGGATTTGTCGTCCACGCCCAGATTCTCCATAACACTTTTTGTCATTTGGAAGAGATTTTGGTCAGCACCTTGATAGGGCTGGAGTTGATTAGCAATTAGGGTGCTGGGGTCGGTCGTTTCCTCAGCTTGGAGAGTCTCTCTTCGTCGAACTCGCTTGCTGCGCTTTTCCGTTGTATTCTCCTCTTCGGCGCCATCTGGCAGTCCCGCTGCAGATTGCGATCGTTTTCTCGAGTCATTCGAGTCTTTTTGAGACTGGTCCGTGGCTTTCTGGCTATCTTCGGTCGCTTCCGATCCTGCTTTTTGTTCCTTGGGCTCTTTTGTGGTGGTCTCCTTTTCTAGTGATCTCTCTTTTTCGGTGGGTTTGGGAACTGCAACCTCGATCTCTGATACAACGCTCTCGGCTTCATTCGGAGGTGTCTCCATAGGAATATCTTCCAGACTGCTCTCAACAATCCCGTCACACGTTTCAAAAGCTTCGGCTGTAGTTTCCAGGCAGCTGATAAGTTTTGTTCCGAGATCAGCCCAGGATGACACAGACTTGGGTTCTTGGTCAGCATTGTCTCCTTCGCCCATTACTGTATCTTCTTGCGGCTGGTCCTGCGTATCCGAAACCTTGGGCGGTATTAATGACTTGGTAGGATCGGGGAGGAAAGGGATAGGATCCAGATGGCGCCTAAGGAGTGCTGGCATCTTCTTCTTGAGCCAGGGTGCCATGATCGGATGCGACAAGGCCATTCCATCGCCCAGCAGCTTCAATTGATCCTTCAGTTGTTCGCCTGCCATTCCTTCCGCTAGTGACGGAGGGTCGACTTCCGCAACAGCTGGGTCATCATCCAACTCAATCGCGGCCTCGAGGCAATATCGCTTGATGCGGTTGCTGTTCATGGCTCCAGCAAACCGAGCAGTCTTCCTCCAAAGCTCCGGGTCAGAAGGATCCTGGTCCAAAGCAGTCATCCAGCTATCCAAAACCTTGCGCCCATCATCGTGGTATCTTAACTGGGCCTTCTCCTTCCATTCTGGATCTTGATTCGATATGTCCTTAAATTTATCGACAAAGAATTGGCCATAGTTTTTGTAAGATAGGTAGAGCGCCTGGGCCAGACTTGCTGCAACTCCGTCTGCTCCTCCAGCATCCACATCGAGTCCTCCATCTGTGAGTGAGGGGTCCAAGTTGGATATTTCTGGTAAACCGTCTGCATGTCGCTCTGCTCGCTCGTAGTCGGTCTTCGCTTCCCTGTACTTGAAGATTTCGGATTCGAATAGTTCGTGGTATGCGGCTTCGGCAGCTTCGCGCGATCGGGGGCCTTGTGCATGAAGCTTTAATGCATTTTGGAATCGCTTCAGAGCTTCGTCCACCTAGATATGGTCAAAGTCTGTCCAGAGTTGGGCTGTTGTGCTGTGAGCTCACATGAATCTCCTTTGTGGTGTCGATTTGCTCGTCGATGTTATCCTCTGGCTCGAGGTTTATTGCTTGGAATGCCGGCTACAACCTCGAATTAGTATAAATTTATTGAATTATTCGAATATCTTACCATATTGGCGGTCGCAATTCTCCTAAAGCAACGCCCGACATTCGTAACCGCAGCAAAAAAATACTGACTACTGCAATCTCAATGATTTGACTTTAGGAGTTTGGAGACAGTTCACTGTCTTGGCATCCATTTAATTGACGAGCGCGTTCTCAGACGCGGATCATTCAAGCCACAGTCAGCCACATATTAGCTTCTCGTCTGTTCCTCGACACGTGGATGTGGCGGTGTTTAGTGTTGCACGTCCCTTTCTGGCCCGCATAATTCAGGGCAGTAGGGAGTACGTACAACTGTTGGAGCTGGAGCTATCAAGGCCAGATCCATCTTAGGGAGGGACCATTGGCATCTTACCTCGAACAAAGGACCCCTCGAATCGAACGACCTCGTCTATCTTCCTCCTTGCACATCACAGGAGGCGATTCTGACGATTCCCACCTAATATCAGCCCCTGATCCCCGATACCGATTACGAGAAGATCGCAGCCATGGTCGCGCCAGCCGTTCCTGAGTGAGGCGCAACACTACCGAGATGCTTGGCATCCACAATAGCTAATCTTGAACTAGAATTACCGAGGAGATTCTCCACGAGTCGATTGATGCCCGAACCGAATCTCTCGCTGGTCTACGAGAACTCGGCCCTCCCGATCTTGTGCATCTCTTGAAGCACGGCGTCCGAAACCCAGCCAAGCAGGTACGCAAGCTCGATCGGCGCAAGGGAGACAACGAGCTGACTTCTCCAGACTGGCGTTTACCACCATGTTACTGGTGTTGATGCATCTTCATCAGCCAGCTTAGCAGCGTATATCAACACTTTAACATACAAAGAATCGGGGCCAAATGCGACGAACAAGATCGTTGAGGGTGTCTTCTGGTACGTCATACTTCAATCGCCTCCAAGCGTCGTGGATGCTAACAACTGGCAGTTGTTACAATGCGTTCTCCCGACTTGACATGCGCGTGCATGTATCGATTCCCGGAACAGTAGAGAGTTACTGTGTCGACGAGCGAGGCGAGAAACGAAAGGCTTCAGAGGACCTCTGGCTCGAGACCTACCTCTGCAGCGTCCTTCGAGCATACTCATACGCCGACGACGGCAGCGGCGATACAATTCGAAAAATCATGGGTGTTCGAAGATTCAATCCTGTTACAAACACTGAAACTGAGCATCGATTCCTTCATGCTGCAGAACAACTCTTCTTCAGGGGTATGTTGTCTCCTAACAGCCTGCTATGCCCAGACTAACCTTCCAGGATGGCAATTGGGATCCGATTCTGTGGTCCAGGTGCCCACCAACGTGTCCAACCATCTGACTACTGGTCTCCTCAAGTACCTCGAAACGACCGGCCGATACGCTTCTGGAATCAACCTCTTTGAGAAGCTCCGAACACAAAGTGTTGAGGTTTCATCTCTGCTAGCAAAGGTTATGTTTATGGGTCACGAAGAGGTTGCTGGTGTCAGAACTCTTCATCAATCTTTGCAAGAAACCCCTATGGACTATGTCATGCTCGACACCCAAGCCGAGTTTCTCTTGCACAAGGCCAAGAGTGCATCTACTCCTGAGCTCAAGGAGGAGAGACTGAAAATGTCTCTGGGCTGTGCGGATCGAGCGACAGTTGCCGCCCCTACCGAATTCAGCACTTGGGCCAGACTAGCCCAAGTCTACGTGACCATGGAGGATTGGGACAATGCACTCACAATCCTCAACTCATGCCCCATGTTTACTTACCAAGATAAAGATACCCCTATGATGCCAGAGCCAAAGGAAGTCATTCTACCAACCCTTCCTGAAACTCGTCTTGATGAAATCGACAGCGAGCCTGAGTCGAGATACTCTGAGCAGGTTGACCCTAGCTTGCTCAACCTGCGAGCAGCATCCTACAGAGGCACCTTCAAGAAGGCGTACGATATTCTGACCGAGATGACTGCGAAGATTGGTTGGGATCAACTCCTGAAAATTCGCAGCAACGTATTTGTTATGGAGGACGAGTATCGTACAGAGAAGCAGGAGTCTACCCATCCAAACGCCTCGAAAAGAACCCCAAGCACCGATGGTCTGCGAGGCACACCTGATCAAACCGTCACCGGGGACGAGGAGACAGAGGGTCAAAACTCAGAGAAGCCTGCTGAGGAGGCCTCTGAAGAGGAGACCAACTCTGATGCTCCTGCCACCAATGGTGATGGTGAACAGAAGATTGAGAAGCCAGCAACCGTCGTCGACCCAGGCGAGACAAAGCCTGATGCCGAGGTAAGTTCGAATGATACAGTTTTTCGAACCAAGCTAACAGCTACAGACCACCAAAAACGACGAACATCTGTCTAAGCTCAACACCAAGCGTCTTTGTGAACGCTGGCTGGATAGTCTTTTCATGGTTCTCTACGAGGATCTACGGGTCTACACAATCTGGCGCACCCAAATGGCTCAGTACCGCGCCCAGCAGATGCAGTACAAGAAGTCGGCAGAGGAGTGGGAGATCCTAGGCTCTCTTGCCGAGCGTCTCCAGCACATGGACGAAGCCGTCGAGGCGTACCGGGCATGCCTTTCCATCCGCTTCAGCCCTAAGGCTCTGGCGGGCATTTTACGTGTCTTCGAGAAGACTAAGAGCACAAGAGAGACAGTGGCGTCCGTCATCCGATTGGTGACATGGCAGTACCGATGGTACAGTGAGTTCAGCCCCGAGCTGCTGCACACAATACGGACTTTGATCGAGGACGAGGGAGCAGTCAAGGTCCGAAGCATCATCCAGGCGACAAGCTTGCCTCAGAATGTCCTGGACCTGACGCATCACTATGCTGCGCTGTGCGCGACATTCAGAAGCAGCGGCACCGACGGTTAGAGTTGAGCGATGGGATTTTTTCAATGAGATTTATCGCAGGTACATGGTTAGAGATGGGAAGCGGAACAGCCTAATTCACAATGTCCCTCCTTTTAGTAGGGTCAAAAGTTGACTTTAAAATTCCCCCTGTGATGGGCCTAATTGACGATGTGATTTATTGTTGTGATACCCAAAGGGGTAGTCCTGATTGTTAAGAATAGCTACGAGATAAGAGAGAATAAATGCATGTTTTCAGCTGCTGGGTATCCATTCGTTCGTTCTATTTGCTTTATTGATAGCTCAGTATCCGTACAACTATCCACATGCTGCCTTTACTTCTTAGTGAAAGTGTAATTAATTTATTAATGTATTAATGTATTAACCGTCCGGTACTCTCAACTAGGTACCCTAGAGTAGAGCCTATCGATAACACAGCAGATAAGCACAGCAATTGATAACACAATAGCAATCAATGTATGTACCTGATTGTTCTTGTTTCTCCCACTTGCCGGTTGTTTCTAAGTCTCAGTCTCAGTCTCAGTCTCTACAAAATCAACACCCTAAGGGCAGATCTACAAAGACATACGTATGTCAACTGATTCAATAAATCCGTCTCTCAATCAAGTTTCTGATGTTTACAAAGAATCCTTGCTTTACACGTGTGGGCTGGTCTAAGTGGGTACGGTACTGCAATGGCAATGCGTTTCGCCTTGGCTGGTAAGCGGAGAATCTTCAAAATACCGAGCTCAATCTCTTAGATCAGATATTTTGTTCATGACATAGTTTAATATGAGTAGTAATGTAATACTTGTCACGGCTTGCAGTCACAGGGTAGGTAAGCTCCCAGCTGAGCTTACGTGCAATTCCTTCGGGGTCCAAGGCTGAGACTTGACAGCAACGGGGTTGCCTGCAGATCTCTGGTCCCAAGACAATGGTATGGCTGTCAGCTTTGACCTTTTCTCAGTGTTGGCATCGGACCCCGAAACTGCCGGGCTCGGGTTGAAGGGACATCCGGTGCAGAGATCAATGGATTGGTCTTGGCCTTTATTTCTCATTTCTTATGTTGTAGATGAAACGAGACTTGATACTTGCCCTTGTACCGATTTAAACTTAATTATCCTATGAGAATTTGGTGTTGTGCTGTGAGTGAAGCTTTGGAGCATCACTTAAGGTGTCATTCAGCTGTGAGGATTAGGATGGACCTCCCATAATTTACTAAACCCCGAGAGAGCCAGAGGTTTGTTTAGCAAGTGAAAGCTATCTTGCATCTTGTAAACTGCATTTAATATTGGCGGGGCATGTAGAGAAGCAGCATAGATCAGGTTGTGGTCCGCTACAGCTTCAGCGCCTACTCGAAGGCACAGTCTCTCATCGATACCAGCAGCATGCTCATTTGGTATCCGGGATTAAATCATGTGCTGACTTGATATGCCATATATAGTGTTGGCATCATCAAATTGGTCTCTTATGATGGCAGTGTTGTCTTAGCTTACACTGATGTTTTGAGGCAGATTGCGGCGTAGATGACCAAAGTATCGCGCAGGAAGCCGACTTATTGCCGGATTATTTACATGACTGTCAAAAGTGAACGTTACTTCCCTGGTTCCCCTAGACAGATGGCACGATGACATGCAGATTTAGAGGATAATGGATGCCTAGATGAGCAGAGAGTGTTATCGATCTACCCCGTACAGCACTCAAGAAATGCACTGATTCTACTGTTCAACAAAACTGTGTTGAGATTATGATAATGCCTCGTGTCATGATCAAATGAAGTCGAATTTTTCTTTTTCCCGACTGGCTGTTTCAGAGGTTCCAACAAGCTTTAATAGCTCATAGCAGGCCCCATCAAAACAACG
Source organism: Fusarium incarnatum (assembly GCA_004367075.1). Classification (NCBI taxonomy): domain Eukaryota; kingdom Fungi; phylum Ascomycota; class Sordariomycetes; order Hypocreales; family Nectriaceae; genus Fusarium; species Fusarium incarnatum. The sequence goes on from QGDZ01000053.1 coordinate 370,835, forward strand.
AACGAGACCATCCAACGTTTCCCGATTTGACAGGATTTGTTTACCAAACTGCGATCGGGTTGCGTGTCGTTTCTGTACCGATATGTCATTGAGCATGAACTATTTTACTTGGTATCTTATAGTGGCGAATGAGGCGGGTAGAGGGCTAAAAAGCACTACGACACCATACAGCAAGTGCATCATTGAGGCATGAATGAGTACTAGTGATGCGTTTGGATCCATCAGAGGTTTGTTTACGGGGGGATAAAAGGAGACTACAGTGTAAGAATGAGTGAGATTGAGATTGTAAGGCGGTTGGGGCGTTTGAGCGTCAGTGTCAGAAACGGCCAAGATTGCTTATTTATGCCAGGGCAATGCATGTCTTCGAACAACCATGCATTACATACAGGAAAAAAACAAAGAAAAGATTTTAAAGAGTCAGAGAAAATGAATGTGTGGGCAACGTACTGTAGATCGATCGACAACGGCTCCCTGACAGCTTGAGCACGTTAGAAACCAAAGATCCATTAGAGTTCCATCACTTTCCGTTTGTAGAAGACCACTGCTTGGAATGTTCGTATCCCATTTAGTTTGGCTCGTCTAAGGGACGGCACCGCTTAGAAAAATGAAATCCCATCCTATCCCAGCGCTCCCATCAGGGGATCAGATCCATGCAGGGGCAAAGGTCCAGTGGACGTGGCGATTGAGGAGGGCGACGATTGGTTGTTGAGCTCACGGTTGAAGACCGTCTCCACTGGTAGCGGGTCGGGAGGCGTCAAAAATAGCATCTGGAGCTGGTCCATCCCCACGGAGGCCGCGTGCCTTTTTCTTTGAAGCCGGCGCCATTGACCGAGAGGGTAAAGAAGAAAAAAAGAGGGTGAAGGGCCTGCCAGTTGAAAAAGACTGGTTGGATATTGTGGGTGTGAAGTATTTTATTGTTGACAAGATGAATCGTTTGTGACCTTTGAACCTGTGATTAGGAAACAGGGGCCAATAACAACAATCATTAATTATCAGGGTATCACATGCAGCTGAGTCTGGATCATTCTATTATACAGGCAAAGACAATTAAGATGATCGATTAGGTACCGTACATACTAAAACAGGGGACTTTTATTGGCGCTGGCTAAGATACAGCACCTAAATGAATGCCAAGCTTTTCCCGCTGATAACTTCCCCCCCAAAAAACGACCTAAAGAAAAAAGTGAAAGTGTCGAGGTCGTCCCCCATGATAATGGGATCCATCCCCATCCCATGTCAATGTCATGGCTCCTTAGTCTGAATAGGAACCTCCACCCCCCAGCCCTACTTTTACCTTTTACCCTTCTGCTACCTACCTCGACCTAGACCTGGACTCATCATCTCTCTGGGTTTATCCAATTTCTTTGTCTCCTCCCTCTTATTCTTTCTCCATCATCGTCGCTTGTTCCTGAGTGACGCCATATACGATCGTTTCGCTTCACCTTGCCCCCTTAACGGCGCCTCATCCTTTCGCTCACGGGCCTGCCGGGTTTCTTTCACAATAGCGACACTCGTTCACTTCTGGGTTCTTTGTTTACGACGATACATCTGTCACTTCCGGCGTGCACATTTATCCCCTCGCCCTCACTGACTGAGCTTCGTCAGCTGTCTCATATCGACTGCGACTCGAACTCCCTGCGAACCTATACGAGATTCTTCCCCCGCCTGCGCTGTTCAATCCTCGATTCTTTACACGTTGTTACCGACTTCGAGACCTGAGAGCTCAGGAGATTGCCTCTGCGCGCTGTACTTGATTGCCTTTATTCGTCTGAGTTAAGCTCCAACGTCTTCGCCCGTTGGCGGAGCCTTTGCGCCCAGTATGGACGGTTCGGCCCACCTTCATGGCCGCGATCCTCAGGATGCCGGTAAACAATTGCTTGATCTTCTCCAAAAGCCTTTCAGTGAACAGGTATGGCTAGCTGTAAACCCACATACTCCGCGCTCTTCTAACAATCCTCCAGCTTCAAGCTGCCTCGCTGTATTCCGCTTTGGCTACTTCACTTCCAATCACCATCGGCATTGCCATCGTGTTCTCGATCTTGCGACCATATCACCAAGCTATCTACGCTCCAAAGCTGAAACATGCCGACGAAAAACATGTACCGCCCCCTATAGGAAAGGCTCCGTGGTCGTGGATCACAACACTATGGCGAACTAACGAAGATATGCTTGTACCTTTGATTGGTATGGATGCCACTATCTTCTTACGCTTTGTCCGAATGTGTCGCAATATGTTTCTCACCCTATGTGTTACCGGTGTCGGTATTCTCCTCCCTGTCAATGTGTCGAAATGGCAGGATTTCGAGGGTGATAAGAACCCCAACTGGGTCGTTGGCATCACTCCTCTTAATACATGGGCCCCAGCGATCTGGTCTCAGGTTGTCATCGCCTGGTGTTTCAACATCATCATTATGGGCTTTCTCTGGTTCAACTACAGAAAGGTTCTCCAGCTCCGGCGCAAGTATTTCGAAACCGAAGACTACCAAAAGAGTCTTCACTCTCGTACTCTAATGGTAAGGAAAGATGTGTTTTTGGACAAGGCCGTAAACTCACACAGATCCGCAGGTTTTTGATATTCCTAAGAAGGGCTGCTCCGACGAAGGTATCGCTAGGATCATCGATCAAATTGCCCCCAACTCGTCTTTTGCTCGAACCGCCGTCGCTCGAAACGTAAAAGAGTTACCAGCTCTTATCGAACAGCACGACCACGCCGTTCGCAAACTTGAAAAGATCCTGGCTAAGTACCTTAAGGATCCCAGTAATGTTCCGGTTGCTCGCCCTATGTGCAGACCCTCCAAGAAGGACCGATCGTATGGAACTTATCCCAAGGGTCAGAAGGTGGATGCTATCGAATACTACACTCAGCGAATTCGCGATCTTGAGGTACACATCAAAGAGGTTCGCGCGAGTGTTGACAAACGAGGCTCGATGCCCTACGGTTTTGCCAGTTATGCGGACATTGCAGAGGCTCATGGTATCGCGTACGCTTGTCGCAAGAAGAAGCCTGTTGGCGCCACAGTTAGGCTTGCACCCCGACCTAACGACATTATCTGGGAGAACATGCCTCTCTACAGCAGCACACGTGGAAGGCGACGATGGGTTAACAACATGTGGATCACCGTTCTAACCTTCCTCTGGATCGTTCCTAACCTGGGTATCGCCATCTTCCTTGTGAACTTGCAAAACCTGGGTTCGGTGTGGCCTGCTTTCATGACGGAGCTCGCTGCTCATCCTAAGATTTGGGGTGCTATCCAAGGTATCGCCGCACCAGCTATCATGTCTCTGACCTATCTCGTTCTCCCCATGATCTTCCGTCGACTCTCTGTCAAGGCTGGTGACCAAACCAAAACTGGCCGAGAGAGGCACGTCCTGGCCAAGCTTTACTTCTTCTTCGTTTTCAACAACCTTATCATCTTCTCGATCTTCAGTGTTATTTGGCAATTCGTTGCCGCTGTTGTCGCGGATACAACCGGTGCAAAGAAGGAGGATGTTTGGGAGTCTATTAAACACAACGACATTGCTGGTGGACTGTTTACGGCTCTTTGCCAGAACAGCGTCTTCTGGGTCACCTACCTACTTCAGCGCCAACTGGGTGCGGCTATCGACCTCGCCCAGGCCTGGCCTCTGGTCCAAGCCTTCTTCCTTAAGAAGTTCTCCAGTCCGACACCCCGAGAGCTTATTGAGCTTACCGCCCCTCCGCCTTTCGAGTACGCCAGTTACTACAACTACTTTCTTTACTATGCCACAGTCACCATGTGCTTCGCTGGTATTCAACCTCTGGTTCTTCCAGCAACAGCCCTTTACTTCCTCATCGATTCGTGGCTCAAGAAGTACCTTCTCCTCTACCGCTTTGTTACCAAGACAGAGTCTGGAGGAATGTTCTGGCGTGTCATCTTCAACCGCTTCATCTTCGCAACGATTCTTTCTAACCTTGTTGTCATGTTGACTTGCTGGGTTCGCGGTAACTTTGGAACTCACATCGAATTCTTTTGTGTCGTACCTTTGCCGTTCATCATGATCATTTTCAAGATTTACTGCAACTATGCTTTCAACGACAAAATCACATACTATAACACTCAAGATGTTACGAAGGTTCCCGAAAACGGTATCGATCCCAAGGAGAACCGCATGCGAAGTGAGCGATTGGCGAACCGATTCGGCCACCCCGCCCTTTATCGACCTCTCATCACGCCCATGGTCCATTCAAAGGCGCAAAATCTTCTTCCTGCGATTTACAAGGGCCGCCTGAGTGATGGCAGAGACGTTGACTCCGGCGATATGATGACCGTGAGTGGCTACTCTGACATGGTCATGTTGGATCCTATGCAAGGCGGAAAACCAGGCAAGGCTGCCAATAGCTTCCCTGGATTCGAGTTTGTGAACGATACCCAGATGGATTTCGAGTACTACAAGAACAGAGCCGAGTTTGCAGAGAACCATGGTGGAGGCGAGATTTATGGTCGCCCTGGAGAGATCGGTCGTCCCGGTACCCCTGGATCAATGGATGGTAGCGATTTCTCTCGACCTGGCACACCTGTTGGCCGCACTGGCTCACCTGCTGCATTCGCTGGTGGAGCAGCCCAGCAACAACGATTGATGTCTCTTGCCAGCAACGTCAGTGGCGATACTAGCTATACATCTTACCGACCAGGCGGTAATGCCGGTTTCACCCAGCAGACGACTTTGGGTCAAGAGCCCCCTGCTCGCGGTCGCAGCCCATTATACTCCCAGAATAACGGAAGCTCCTCGGGCCTCGGGCTCATTTCAAACGCAGCAGCTCCCGCGTACAGCAGCAACCTCAGTACACCAGGTCGTATGACACCTGCGCAGTCGCCTGGGCCTTCGGTCGGTGCTATGGGCGGAGGACCTCAAGGCTACAGCGGTCTTGCACAGCACGCCCCCGAAGCTGACCCATCATATGATTACTTCCGCGGCAACACTCGCCCTAGGAGAAACCCTGGCGAGGGATGGTAGATAAAAGTTTTGCCAAAAGAATATTCTTTTCATTTGCTAAAATTTGCGTGGCGTTTGGATATAGATTGGGACTGGGACCCTTGTTTGGATTGTGAAATGAGAGGCGGAAATTGATATGAGATGACATGAGCTGGGTCACATCTGCAAGATGAATAGAATATTTTTACATTATAGCTTTTAATGCGTAACAACCTAACCATTTTATTATGAGAGATAATTGTCGTTCGTGATGGTGTTGTGGGTGAGACTTGTGAAGATTGTTACAAGAGTTGAAAGCCGATTCAACTGCAACATAAAGTAGGTCATTTTTAGCGATGACTGCATCTTATCGACTGTGCCTCTGTTTTGCATTCAAAGTTGCTTACGCGGAGGGGAATCCTCTGGAGCCCCAGTTCAGCTCCATCTCGTCCGGGTTGTTGCGTTAGCGCGTAATGCCAATTGTCTCGTCTTGTCTACTGGTGCCAACTGTTGAAACTGGGGATGCTGCATGAAGATACCGCCTTTTTTTTCGTCAAACATTGCAAAAGGAAATCTTTGACTTTATTCATACTGAGAGTCAAAGACAAAATGAGCAAAAATACTGAGATGGCTACCGTACGACGTCTGGGTCTCTTGTAGGTCATCTTATCGGTATTTCGACTGCGTTACTAATTTGTGCCTTAGAGAGGCTGGCTCTGCGGCCTTTCACTTGATGGGTCTATATCGCGCGGTCGTGGTATCAGCAACATACAGCATTCCCTCAGACAAACCGTCCAAAGAGGCCATTTACGCAGCTTTGGGAGAAGTCATTACTGAAAATCCCATACTGCGTGTTGGTATCAAGGATGAGGGCGAGACTAAAGCCTACTTCACTCACATTCCCGAGATGAAGCTGGACAACTTTGTGGAGTTCCGCAGTTCTGTTCCTGAGAAGTTTACTAAGAATCTGGAAGAATTGCACTGTTGGTGCCATGATCAGATCTTTCAAGATGTTGAGACAAGACCGCCTTGGAGGATGGTTGTTCTTAGACCAGCCGGAGAGGCTCCTGAGTTTGAGGCCATTGTCTTTGCCTTCCACCATTCTCTTATGGATGGAATGGGAGGAAGATTGTTCCATGAGAAGCTTCTTGCCAAGCTAAACACTCTACCTCCCAACCCATCGTGGTCGAGCACTCTATCTTTCTCAGAGTTGCCGGTGCTGCCTGAACCCCAAGACAAGGTCATTGACTACAAAACCACCATACCTCATCGACTTATGGGTTGGTGCAGCTGGATGTGGCCGTCATTTCTTTCCCGAGCTACCCCAGAGATCTGGTCTGCTGAACCCATCGACTTCAGTCGCCCACATAAGACTCGGATCGTCACCGCAAATATCCCTCCCAACGTGGTGAAGAGTGTTCTTGAGGACACTCGATCCCATGGAACATCTCTTACAGGTCTACTACACGCTATCGCACTCACCTCCCTATCAAGGCGTGTTCCCGATGCTCTTGGCTTTGTGTCCTCAACGCCTATAAGCATGCGTCCGTACCTGTCTCCTACAGCCGACCCAGCTCTCAAAGAGGCATTGTTCGGCTGTGTAAGTGGTACATCACACGAGCACCAGTTGACAGCAATCAAGGCTCTCCGAAGGGCACAAGGCGATGCCCTTGACGACCTAGTCTGGTCACACGCACAAAAGATAAAGGATGAGCTCAAACAAAAGACATCAACACTCCCCGCCAACGATGGCCTCCAAGCCCTTCGCAGCATCAAAGACTGGACCGAGTTTTTGACTGACAGAGATCATCAAAAGCGCACAAGAACGTGGGAAGTCAGCAACCTTGGTCAGTTGACACAGGTTTCTGAAACCGGAGATGAAGAAGAATCCGAAGTTGAGAAGAGAACTATCACGCATGCGATGTTTACGAATTCGCCCATGATCTCTAGCGATCCTATGAGTATTAGCGTTATAAGTGTCAAGGGTGGTGGTTTGACTTTGGGAATAACGTGGAACGAAGGGATTGTGGATGAGGAGCTCATGGAAGCTTTGGGAGATGATTTGGAATCGGCCATGAAGCAGTTGCATGAGGAGGGAGGCTTGCGTATGGATTGGCTGTATGACGATGATGATTAAATATGATCTTTGCAAGGGTATGTTAGTTTTTATGTACAACATCATGATTAAATAAAAAAAGAACAATCTCAGTCAAGCCAACGAAGTCCTTATGTCCATAATCTAGAACAACTTACAGCCATCAACGTTTATATCGATATGAATGTTGATAGGTAAGAGGTAGGGACGCGAACGGCGAGACACTCACTACCCCACCTACCGTCTTTGACGGTAACGGACGGGACGCCACGCCAGGGACCCCCCATGCCACTTCGCTTCTTTGAACGCGTTAATCGACCCGACAAAAACATTTAATCAATCACTTTTTTGCGCGCTGTTGATGTTTTTATCCGCTACTATTGTACGAACATAAGATACCCAGTCCAGTATTTACTTGCTATCCCCATACATACCTTTGTACGACCTCGACTTCTAGCGACTAGCTCAGCTGTCTTTTCAACTTGTCTGTCTGAATCACTGTCGCGATGCAATAAACGCGCCGCCGTCGACACGACAGATAATGTGCTATCGACAAACCTTGGACTACTACATATAATCACATACGGAATCACCTCACAAAATGGATCGCGACAGAAGTTCACTGCTCGAGCGGTCGAGCCAGCTTATTGTGGACAAGAACGGGAGGAAACCACTTTTTGGAAGCAACCCACCGAGGGGGAACGACAGGAATAAGGAAAACGAAGCGCAGAACAATTCGAGGCTTGGCTCTAGTATACGAAGCAATGGATTCGCGCGATCGACGACATCCGATTATGATAGGAGGGGAAGTAATGGCAGCATTGGATCACGCGACAGCAAACTACCTACACCGAAATTCTCCGCGTCTGCCCGGAAACGACTCTCCATGTCCGATGCGTTTGCTCTAGCTGCCAGAGAGATCGAGGACGATAGCGATGGAACTCAAGCTGTCGATGCGTCACCAAGCCCGGCGCCGCGAGCCTGGCGTGAACGAAATCAAGGAGACGAGAGTCAGGTGCGGCAGCTGTTCAACCATAACCAATCTCATCTCGATACAAAAGCGCCAAGTCGACCTTTTTCGCGAGGGTCGCTCGCAGCGTCAAGGATACCCGAAATAAAGAAATCCCCCGACAAGGCAGCATCGCCACGAGAGCGTAGCTTTTACGGAAAGTCAAGGGCAGGACTGTCGTTTGGGAATAAGAAGCCTACGCCAGAGCCCAATGCTCTAACCAACGGGGTACAGGCTGGGAGCCGACCAGGAAGTGCAGCTGGGATAGCTCGACCAGAAAGCGCAAGTGGAATACCACGGCCGGGCTCAAATTGGGGCGGGTTGAGACAAATGCCCTCGAAAGACGACTTGACAAAACAAGGACGAATTCCAGAACTCGTCCCTGGTATAGAGGACCTATTGCCATCAATTGAGGGCGCTGATGGGCAAAACGAGCCAGCCAATACGGAAGCAGCTGAGCCAGCCGAACCAGCCAAGGCGTCCCCTGAAAAGAGTTTCGCATGGGAGGTGGATGATGACTTTACGGCCGGAGAACTACAAATATCGGACAGTCCAAGAATTCGAATGGGCGCTCGTCCCTTTGCAAACCGAATTCATTTTGACGAGGGTAGTGAGGTTGATATCAACTCGCGGACGAGGGTGGCAACTCCTGGAGCGCGCAACACCAAACTCGATGAAATTTGGTCACGAGAGGTCAAGACGGGAAGCGATCTTCCAGTTGATTCATCGCGATCACACAATACAAAGATTGACGAGATTCGAGCGCGTGAGGAGCGGGTCGAACATCAAATACCTATCCCTGACCGCAATGCGCCGAGGCCGAGGAATACTAAGTTAGACGCCATTCGACAACGGGAAGTTAATGGCCTCCCCAGAAGATCGATGGCTTCAATTAGGTTGGACGAGATTCGCGAGCAAAATGCAATGAGTCGCTCACGTTCGCCAGAAGAGAATCGACCACAAACGAGCCGAGGAATGGTCCCAGAAACGAAGTCTAATGCCGAAATCGAAACCCAGGAGCCGCCGACTCGGCCAAAATCTGCTTTTGAGACGGTTGGTGAGCGGATACCCGATACGCCGGTGACGATATACAAGTCACAGCGAGAAAATAGAGAGGCGCGACCAAAGGAGAACGGTGATTCGAAGGACGATGAAGATCGTGCGCGACCTGATTTGTCGCACAGGCGTACTGACTCCCGAGACCTTTTGCGACGTCTGGCCAGAGCTGCCAGTTCCAGCCCTGCGCCAGAAAATGAGCCGCGGCCGGTGCCCGACACTGACAAACCCGCGCCATTGCCCCTGGATACCAAAACAGACACCACATCAACAATTCCCCAACCTTCAACCAGCAATGGCTTTCGAAATCGTCAACATCGCTCAAACGACTCTGATTCAAAACCTACTGTTGGATTTGTCGGCCTGCCTCGAAGTCGTTCTACTTCTGCTAAAAGCAAGAAATCCATGAATTCTGAGGCCGATCCTACAGCCCGCCTCGAAGCGGAAGCCAATTTATTTGCGCCTGGCGATAATCAGTCTGAGAAGGGGTCTGTAAAGGCACCTTCTGATGTCGAATCTGAAGATGAGAAAGATGTGGAGGCAACACCTCGACCTCCGAAGCCGGATCCCCTTACTATGCCCACGCCTAAGATCACGGGCGCATACGTGGAAACGCCTGCGACGGTAAAAGTCGAGAAATTTGACTTGAAGGATAAACAAAAGCCAAAAAGGGAAGAAAGACCGCTGCGACCAAGATCTGCATCGTTCCGTGACAGGAGGATGGAGCGTTCAACGGATAGTAGCGATAGGGACACAGCATCAGACCCGGGGACAGACGATAAACCGAGCACCAAGACTTCGTCGAGTGGGCCGAGGAGACGGCGCACTCGTTCTCTTTCACGCCGCAAAGGCACACTTAAAAACTCGGCCAGGCTTCCAACAGTCAAAGACGATCTAAAAGAACTCCAACGCACACATCACATCGAGGATTCCACTTTAGACGATCTTGAAGAGGTTATACTTGGTCGCAAAGCCCCATCTCGTGAGGTCGAGGCTCTTCTTGATAAGCTACCACAAGACTCATCCTTTGACGACGACTTCAGTTTGGAACTTGACACCAAACTCAACACACGCACCAACCAGATCGACCTTCAGACCAACGATAACTCCGATCTGGATCGACTCACGCGCATGAACAATACCCTCAAAAGCAGCCTCTACGGAATTCACACTGCGGCAAGGGGCATTGAACGTCTCTCTGATCAAGTTAGCACAAAGAACAAGGCCGCCGACAAAGCAGCTGAGAGCAAACCTGTTGAAGACAAATCAACGGCGTTGAAGATACCGAAAGAAGAGCCGGTTGAGAAGAATCTCCTCGATACTATCAAGCCCGAGCCGGTCCCTGAAAAAATGGCTACCCTCCTCGACAAGCACAGTACAGGCCCCGCCTACATCTCGCACCCCGATACCAAAACAGTGTCTTACGTTCAATTTCCTGTTCCACAACTTTACCATCGCAAACCATTCTTCCGCTTCACTCTTCTCGGTCTTATTCTTTTCCTCTTGGGTTCTTGGTATGCTCTTGAGTCTGCCATGTGCGCCCAGTTCTGCCGTCCTACCCGATGCAGCGGTACTCCCTGCGTCTGGTCCATCAACGATCCTACCTTTGGCAACGCTATACCTGTGAAGCTGGACCAATGGACCACTGGTGGTCGTGGACGTATCCTCGCCGGACAGGTTCAGGAGGAAGTCAGTGATTGGTTCGCAGACATGAAGGATGTTTTCTACGATCGCGAAATCACCGACATTGACGTCAACCGACTCTCGTTCGAACAAAAGCGTCAGCATCGTCGACGACTCCGCAAGAAGGGTCTTGTGAAACCTCGAGTTCAAACTGCAGAGCAGCGAGCCAAATGGGATGCGTGGCGACAAGCACGACGGGAACAAGAGCGAAAGCAGGAAGCAAGGGAAATGGGCTATGAAATAGCAGACGATCTGGATGAAACTGTTGGAGGAGACCAGAGGGTCTGGTAATGTGTCCACTCTGCGTTGATAAGAGTGTTGGCTCAGTATGTAATTAAGTCGCTTCACGTTACTACGAAATAGATATCCCAAGCAGGCGTTTGGAGTCGCATTCTCGCATTCATTTAATAGTAATGACAATAGATGGTGATGATATTTTCAGGTGGTATCAACCTCTAGCCCACGTATAAAGAAGGCGGCTCTAAACCGCAATGCATTTTTCCATATCCCAACGCCATGCGCCTGCAAAACTCTGGTCTTTTAATCGTCAATACCACCCCACTCGTCGTCATCCTCCTCCTCATCACCGCTACCAGCCTGGACCCATGGCAACCTCTCGTCCTCGTAGCTATCAGCGGCGCGCTCTCTCGCAGGCTTGATAGGACACCTCTTCAGCGCAATAACAACATCTCCCAAGCTCTTGACAAAGGCCTCACCCTCAGCTTGCTCCAGCGCCTGCTCGCGCTCCAACTCATCGACCCAGATATCCAGCGCATGCAGTCTAATACCCAGGGGGTTCTTTCGCAAGTCACCCTCCTTATCAAAGGGGAACTCAGCCAGAACACCAATAATAGCCTCAACATCACCATCCATCCAGCCGCGCTCCCTCACGAAACGAACATGCGAGGCGAAAACGCGACGGACGAGGAGAAGAAACTTTTCCAGGCGGAGCACGTCGATGTCGGTCCACTGTTGGCCGAGGACGGTCCAGAAGGCGCGCAGCCAGGGGATGGCGCAAACGGGCTTGAGGGTGAAGAGGAGGTTTCCGAGGTCGGTTGCGAGACGCTGCTGGGGGAGAGGACGGTCGGTCATCCAGAGGGCGTAGAAGAGGCCTTTCCAGAGCTTCTGGGCGTCGATATCGGAGAGGGATGAGCGGGAGGAAAGGAATGTTGTGAGGGTTTCTAGAGAAGCTGTACGAAGTTTGCGATCTGTCAAGAGTTAGTTATACACCCTTCGAAGAAAAGAGATGGGTTGGACGGACCGCTTGAAGCAAGGTTGCGAATAAAGGGCATTTGGGATTCGTCGGCGGCCATTTTGAATAGGCTAGAGCGTCAATGGCTCTTGTAAATGGTTTTAATATTATTTGCGATTAGGCCTCCGGTAAGGTAGGCTGTCAAAAAAGAGAGGATGTTGTGATAGTTGGTTGGTGTTGAAGATGTAAAAGATCCGACGCCTATCAAATGCTGTACAACTTTTTTTCAAGGTGAAGGGTGGGATGCCGGATCCATGTGGGGGCTTCACCGAGAACTTGGGTGGGGCCGGTTTTTTTGGTCTCCATCCATTGCAAGGGACTTTTTGCGATGTCGATATCAAGTCTATGAGCTTGTATTAGAAATGACTAGCTGTAGATAACACCATTGAAAGATTTTCGATCAATATTCTTCGACTACTGCTGGATTGCTGGCATTGCGTATCTCATCAGGCTTGGACGAATATGTGCATCTTTCTTTGTCTTTGTTCTGCAAGTCAGAGCTTTTACAAACTCAAGTTCCATTTACCGCCTCCAGTTGTCCACAAGAGTTTACATACACATGCTCAACAAAACAGTAACGTCTAGACAGTATAATATTAATACATAGAAATTAAGAACTGTAAATAAGTTTCAGACCTTTCAGCTTATTCAGCTGTCTTTGGGTTCAATCATTGTCTCAGCGAATGACCCCGCGCGGGGCATCCACATCAACGTTGACCGCGCCCAAAATTTTGAGTGTCTCCATTTCGTCACTTTTCATTCCTTCAACACCCAGCTCTGTTCAACCTTTAACCCAAGAGCTAATCCCCGAAACCCTCCCTCCACATACTAAACAAATAATACATCATGGCCGAGTCCTCTACAACCGGTGGCGAAGCCCCCCAGGCAAACAAGCCTCCTGTCGCCATTGTCTGCGTCGGCATGGCAGGTAAGTACAGCCCTGCTCGCCGCGCATCTCTATGTCTAACCGTGTCTAGGATCTGGAAAGACTACCTTTATGCGACGCATTAACGCTCACCTTCACCAGAACGACACTCCTCCATATGTCATTAACCTCGATCCCGCCGTGTTGTCGGTGCCTTTCGAGTCCAACATCGACATTCGCGACTCAGTCAACTACGAAGAGGTCATGAAGCAATACAACCTCGGCCCCAACGGTGGAATCTTGACTTCGCTCAACCTCTTCGCTACAAAGGTCGATCAGATTGTCAACCTACTCGAGAAGCGCGCCCAGCCCGATCCCGAGAAGCCCGATCGCAAACCTATTGATAGAATTCTTGTCGACACACCCGGACAGATCGAAGTGTTTGTCTGGTCCGCCTCTGGAACTATTCTCCTCGAGTCGCTTGCGTCTTCTTTCCCTACAGTTATCGCATATGTTATCGATACCCCTCGAACTGCGTCTACCTCGACATTCATGTCCAACATGCTTTACGCCTGCTCTATTCTCTACAAGACCAAGCTTCCCATGATTTTGGTCTTCAACAAGACTGATGTCAAGGATGCTGAGTTTGCGAAGGAATGGATGACCGACTTTGAGGCATTCCAGGAGGCGCTACGAAAGGATGAGGAGTCAGATGAGCTGGGTGGTGTTGAGGGCGGTGGCCATGGTGGCAGCGGATACATGGGCAGTCTGCTCAACTCGATGAGTCTCATGCTGGAGGAATTCTACGCCCATCTCAGTGTTGTCGGTGTGAGTTCACGATTGGGTACTGGTGTGGACGAGTTCTTTGAGGCTGTCGAGGAGAAGAGGGAAGAATTCCTACGTGACTACCTCCCCGAGCTCGAGCGCAGGAAAGCGGAGCGTGAGGAGCAGAAGAAGGCTACCCGTGAAAAGGAGCTGGACAAGATGATGCAGGGCATGTCAGTTGGCGGTCTACCAGTGGCCAAGGAAGAGGACGAGGCCGATGTTGCCAGCGACGATGATGGCGATGACACTGACTCTGATGAAGAGGCCCAGAAGCAGGGTCTTCAAGACCGGTACCAACAGGCCATGGGAGACCAGGATGACTCCGTCATGGCGGACGCAAGTTTCGCAAAGTACCTTTACACCCAAAGACAATGATGGAAAAAAGAGAAGCATATAGTGGCGTTTTAGGGGTATAATCAGGATTTGCTCGGTTCACATGGTATTTGCAGGTTAAATGTTCGCAAGGCGACTCAAATGGAAAATGAACAAAGAAGTAATCACGCAGACTTGAGTCTTTGTCACGCGCAAACCGTGTCGCATTGTCTATTTTTCATTTCAACGTAATTCCCAGACCCCCAAACTCCCGTCTCGATTATAATCATGATATCCACACATCCTCATGCTTGAGCTCTTGTAAGGTTTTTCTTTTTCGCTTTGTAATCAAAAATCGGGTATTCTCTATCGGGCCTCGAACTGAACCATGCTATTGTCGAAGTTAGTAACACATCCGTAAACATGAATCGAGGGCTATTTACCGCTTGGTTCGCTCCTTGTAGAGAATGCGACCGGCGCAGTGAGGGCACGCGACGAGAGCGTCCTTGCCGAGGGTGACGCTACCACCGCAGTCGCCGCAGATGTAGGCCATGACGTGGCGGACCTGGTGGTCGTCGCGGGTGCCACCGCGCTGGCCGGCGGAGGCGGTAGGGACTTGGTATTCTTCGCGAGGCATTTTGAGGTTGTGTGGTGGTTTGTTTGGTTGGTTGATGGGGTGGTTTGGTGGTGAAGGAAAAGATTGGAGGTGCTCTGAGCGTGAGGGCGGTGATGGGAAAGTTTGGACGGCAGAATTCAGGCGGTGAGAAGGTGCTTTGGGTACGTACCTCGCTATCTGATCAACCTTCACATGGATGAGATGCATCGTCCAGGAACGGTCGTGTAATGTACATGCTAGTGATAGTCTTCTGTTGATCTTCTTGCGTATTGTCCTGTGTACTTAGACTTTCATAAATAACAACCCGTCTTCTCGTTCTGATGTTTCTTCTAATTACTGTGTCTAGTGTTGGCCTTACGCTACTTGACAGGTTCAATCTCGACTCAAGCTGTGTTCACGAGCTCTCTGTTGAACTACGATACAATTCTATTTCTAGGTTGTATAGCATCTGGCATGGTCTTGATGTTTCTTCTGAGGTGACAAGTAATACGTCAGAGATCTAAAGTGAAGGTCTAAGAGTTAAGGTTTAAACTGCTGGATCAGATGTTACAGAGGCGTCCTTCTTACTGCTAAGCTTGATAATGACAAAGTCTCGACTCTCCTTCAATACACCAAACCAACCTATCGATCAATACACATTCATCATCACCACGTGGTTCCCTTGCCAGTCTGATCAAGAAACAAGATGGAGTCAAGTTACAGTAGCGGCAGTTTCAAGCACCCCACAGCGAGAAAGCATCCACTAAATGCACTAAAATCGACCCCAGTCTCGATCTCCAATCCCTGGACTGCCCTGGTCAATCATGATTGCATCCGATCTCATCTCATCTCAACTCAACCTCGGTTCCTGGATCTCATCAAATTTCTTTCATTCATGATCTTGCGACATCACAAACTTTGACGCCAGCCTCTATTTTATTCACTTCGCTTCGTTCCAGACAGTAACCATCTCGAGATACAGCTCATAATTCGGCTGCCATGTTCGACCCTTCAGCTCCTCCCCCAACAGCAACATGCCCCTTCTGCATGATCTCTTCAGTTTATGAGCCTTTTGACCCCTTAAATCCACCGCCATCAACATCCGAGCTCATAAATCCCGAGCTCGTCTCGCCTGCTTCATTCATTGTCCTTTCAACACCTGTGCTTGTCGCCTTTCTCGACATCTTACCTTTGAGCCGAGGTCATCTTCTTCTCTGCACGCGACCACATCGTCCCAAGCTAAGCGATGTCACGGCCTCAGAGTCTGCTCATCTAGGTCGTTATCTACGTGTTCTATCAAAAGCTATGGCGCGAGCAACTGGTATAGAGGATTGGAACGTGGTGCAGAACAATGGCGCCGCAGCAGCGCAGGTCGTGCCGCACATGCACTTCCATATCATCCCGCGACCGGAGATAAGAGCTAGTGGACGGTTCAGTGAGAGCTTTACTATGTTTGGAAGGGGAAAGAGAGAGGAGTTGGATGATGATGAGGCAGTTGTGCTGGCAGAAGAGTTTAGGCAGAGTATTGCTGCTGTGATGAAGGAGGAGGAGGAGGAAGAATCTCAAAAAGAGGAAAAGGCTAAGCTATGAGAGTTCAAGATCTACATCTTGTAACCTCATTGGTCCAGCATGTTTGCCAAGTCTTGTTCATTTATACATCTGATACCCTTCGTGCAAGTTTTCCTGCCATCAATCTATAAGAAGTTCAACCAAATTGTTAATTCTTTACCCTATTCTGAACCTTTACTCATTATCTCCAGGAAACACATCACCGACGGCTGAACTACTCCTTGATGTTATCCATCGCTGACATTCCATGACCAGTCGGCTCCCGTCCGCCCAACTCAAATTTGGACTCAATTCTGGAGGGAGTGATGCTCTTACATACCGATTCGCAGCCCTTCTGTAAACCCCATGGCAGTGGTACCTACTCAGGGCCAGCAAATGAAGTACACGTCGAAATATGTTGGTCCCAAATTCTTCAAACTCTTCTCAAGACACTCACGGGTGCGCTTGTGCCAGTTGTCTCAGAGCTTCAGCCCTTTTTACGTGCAATGCCAGAGACGCGGGTGCCGATCCTTAGTTCGCGTTTGTCCCTGTAGGCGAGGGTGGTGTCGATGTAGCTGTAGCCAGCGCGGCGAGCTACATTTGCGGCCTCTGCGGCCTTTGCGGCTTGTGAGCGGTGGACTTCCCATGGTCCGAAGTCGATGGCTAGCATCTCGTCACCCCTGTTAAGGGTGAAGATGCGGCTTGGTATTAGTGATTTAGTCAAGATCGAAGAGCTCAATGCACGCATGGGTCATGGCTGGTAGCCTTGCAGTATGGGCTGGGGATGATGTTGCTATCGAGACTGTAGTTGCTGTCAAGGACAAACCCATCTTGGGCATACTCAACACCAAGTCCTTTGAAGTTCTTCCAACGATAGCTGCCCATATTAGGTGTATCTGTACACCGCTAACGGGTGTAATGTGCAATACCAGGTAGAACTGCTCAACCTTCAACCGGCTGCGAATCAAAGCTGGCCTTCTATCGCATTTGAGTGGTAGGCCAAGGTGACTTCATCATATAAAGCACATATCATTAAGTAGACGATAGTCATCTAGATGCAAATCGGGAGGAGAAAAAAGTCCTGTGTTACTCCTAAGTAGCCCTGACCTCCTATAGGATAAAGACACTGAACCAACATAAACCCTTCCAGTAACCAACCCATTTACTGTAGAACGGACAACAACTCCATCCAAACCCATTAACCATAGTCCGTCCTTGACATAAACCTAACCCTACCAATCCGAAAGATACCTGTTTTTGTGCTTTTCTAATCTTTTTTGTTTAAACTCGCCATTTTTTTGTGTTTGTTCCTTATTCGCCATCATATATCCATCATACGCCCCAATCCTTATACCCCCTTTTCCAGTACCACACTCCTGTTTATATCGAACATACATCATCTAAACTAACACCCTTCTTCCATCGGGAGCAATTCTTCCTCGGAGCTCCCGTCTCTCCCTCTCAAGTCTCGAGGTCTGCTTCTCGAGCGCACGAATTCTTTCGCGCGCGAGATCAAGCACCTCGGCTTTACTCACTCGTCTATCGTTGGCGATGCCGCCTTCTGTGCCTGGTGGAGGCAGGACAGCGAGCAGACGCTCAAAGTGAGTGTTGAGACGCTTGCGGTATTGTTGCTCGACCTGGTTGTGAGCAGCCCGCGCCTTGACTTCCTCTGACGTCTCGCTGGGATGTCGAGGCTGAGTAGCTGCAGCACCGCGCTTCTTAGGAGCACGAGAAGCGGTGCGCAGCTGCGTAGGGTTACGCTTGGGGGCGTCTTTACCCTTGGTTTTTGTTATCTTGTTTGCCGTGGAACGCTTGCGCTTCTTGCTCGCGGGCTCCGACGAGTCATCATCGTAGTCGTCATCATCCTGGTTGTCTTCTTCCTCCGGCGAAGACGAGGCCGCTGAAAGATCGTCTGGCATGGGCGGCGTAGGGAGGAAGGTCGCCGCCGGGGAGACGTGAGCGGGCCAGACAGGGCCCAGGGAAGGACTGGCTGAGGACAGGTCGTAGCCTTCGGAGAAGGTGGATGAGGTACGGTGAGGCGGATGGACGGGGAATTGTCCAGGCGTTGTAGGATGGATGGCATAGTTGGAGGAGAAGTCTCCGAAGGAACGATCAAGGTAGGCAAGGTCTGTCAAGGGGGAAGGGAAGACGGTGTTATCGAGACTAGGCGTCTCTGGAGACTGAAGAGGGTTCTGCTGCTGGCACTTTGGTTAGCTATGTCTCTCTTGAGTTGAGCTGGGTAGTAAGAGGGCGCACTTACTGTAGAAGCCTCGTATGGAGCGTCCAGGCTGGAGAAGGGCATGGTAGTAGTATCAATGCCGTTCATCCAATCGTCGGGCATACGTCCGAAGCGCGCAGCTCCGTCTCCGTCGCCGGAGGTCTCGAGGAAGTTTGAGCTCATCATCATGGCTTTTTGTTTAACGGTTATCCGCAAATACTAGAACTAGCACGAGGTTGTCCTTGAACCCCGTCATCACGGAAGGGGAGTTTCTGGCACAACGATTCCCGAAGAGATTTTCTCGGTTTTCTTCTCTCTATGCTGATCTGTAGTATAAGAGGTGATAAAAGATAGGTATAAAGAAGGGGGGGTTCTTGTTATAGGCAGTTAAGAAGGCGGCAGACTCGTAGTCTCGAGGCTGGTCGGTTGTCTTTTGCTGTCGACAAGCCACAAGCCATAACGTAGCTACTCTGTTTCTCTTGTTGTATGTGTTGTGCGGTTTCTTCCTTTTCCTTCTTCTTCGTCTTTGAGGTTCTGCTGTTTACTCGGCTTGAGGGAAGTAAAGGACGGAAGACCCGGGGTTTACAGAGCAGGATCACAACTTGAGACTTGGGGCTGAAGGACGTCCCCTTTATATACTACGTTTTTATTTTTTTCTCTTTGGACCCAGCACCCGGTGCCCAAATTGAAGCGCCAAGGATAAGTACGGTATTACTCGAAACTACCACCACCTCCATGCATAACAAGATCCAACGACTCGTGTAGCAAAGAAAAGAAACAAGCCTGGCCTGGCCTGGCGGGGGGTGGGGAGGGTGCCAAAGTAAGAAAAAGAGAGAAGAAAGCCCGGGCCCAACAACAGATTGGATTCGATTACGACACCTGCAACTGCAACTGGAACTGCAAGAAGTAAGAGCCGTACAGAGTAAGAACACACGGACTGTGAGGCCGTGACCGGAGAAGACGGGACCTGAAGATTGAGCATGGATAAGGGGACATGGAACATGGAATGGACCAATGTGATGCATCACAAGTTGGGAAAGTTATCCTTCGCTTAATGGAAGGAGGGCCACAGGCACAGACATAACATGAGGTCAAGGAGCTGGTACTGTATGGTGGTTGAATTCCGCCATGGCCAATACAAAGTGTGACAACTTACACGCCTGCCGAGTCTTCACCAATGGCCAAGAGCCAGCTGGGCTTGGCACCTGTCAAGGATGGGCATTCTGTTAGTAAATCCGGGCCCTTGGCTACCTAATAGCCACGTAAGAGCAACTGTCTGAGGTTTGTTAAGTCCGGTTAACAATTGGTTTCTGAGAAACAAACCCAGGATACAGAAATACTATCATAAAGAATCAGCCAGTCCCCAAGACGAAAAAGAGTATAATCAACCCCAGACTACAAGACATGTAGTCCCCTTGAACCCCGAAAAAGAAGCATGTACAGGATCAAAAAAAACTTGGGGTGGTATGAGTTTATCCCCAGAGCTAACGACACTCAGTGGATCCTCCCCCCTGCAAGATGGGGTATCGTTGACTAACCTCAATCTCGTTTGCCTTGGAAGAGGCCGTGGGGAGTGAAGCTCGAGTTACAGAAGAGGGTTCCTGCTGTACTATGTAAGTATTGCCGAGGCATGCAGATCGACGATGTGGAAAAAGGCCATGTTTAGAATTACTTTGCGCCCTGTGGTTTTTTGAAGCGGGCTGGGTCACGAGGACTCATTTTTTTTCATGGGGGCTTATCCATAGCCACGTCTTGTCTTTCTTGTTGGTTGACTCTCTCATTCTGAGTAATGGGAATAAAGAGTGGGATCTGTTGTGTCACGATGTAGCATTATGGCATCACCGAAGAACTATTGAAAAACTCTATTTTCAGTCAGAATATTGTTGTGATAACTCTACAGATCCTGCTGTCGAGGCTTGGCTTCTGCCAGTTGACCGCGTGGTAAGGACATTGGCGTGCATCAGATCAGACCACCCTGCAACGGCTTTGGCTTGACCTTGCCTGTCATCCTTTTAGTTTCCAGAAGGTAAAAGAATCCGGGGTAAAGGAGGAACCTCCGTTTTCTGTCATTGGTGGTGTTGGCTTGGCTTTCATACAGACCTTCAGTCCAGGTATCTCCATC
The DNA here is from genome assembly GCA_004367075.1 of Fusarium incarnatum. Taxonomy (NCBI): domain Eukaryota; kingdom Fungi; phylum Ascomycota; class Sordariomycetes; order Hypocreales; family Nectriaceae; genus Fusarium; species Fusarium incarnatum. Next base: position 391,347 of record QGDZ01000053.1, read on the forward strand.
TTAGTCCTTCAGAGTTCTATACCCTAGACTCTTATTGAAACTTGACTGTTGGAGCAACATCATCGTCTCTCAGTTCAGATGATGTAACTACCGAATATCAACTTCATACCTTATTCTCAAACTGCCGTGTCATAGTCACCATCTTCATCCAGAGTCCGTCCCTTTCTATCCGGGGGAAAACACCAAACAGATACGTCCTCTACGACAACACCCCCTTTCCCCTTCAACCCCAAGAATAAACATCATGACCCTCAGCCAAACCCTCAACCTTCCCCTTCAGCCCTACCCGTTGCGGAGTCACGAAAACCATGAACCAATAACAACACCACGGGCAGGGGTTTTGTCCTGCGCGCTTTTTTTCATGACATCCTATTTTCGTGTCTCTCCCCCAGATTGAAAGGTGCTTGTTTCTATTAAACTATTGACGTACCTTCAACAACGTGGTTTCGGTTGATCGGTAAGTGGACACTGCGCGCGGGTAGATCAAGATCACGCACGACAAAGATCTGCCTTGGCTAGATCTTGTTGTGTTCCGTATTATGCCGTATTGCACGTGCTTTAGTGAAAAGAGTTGACTGATTTGCTAAAAAAGGGGATATATAGGGGTGAAATGCATGACAGTTCCTCTTTCTTGGACGAGTTGCTGTTGACTTCACCACTACACCACAACGAACAACTCACCCTTAGACAACACGATGGTGCATCTACACGATGACGACACCTCACCCAGTCACCAAAACATTATGGAAGAAATAAGCTGGAATCTTGATATAATATAAAGGGAACGATTGCTACACGACAAAACAAGCTACCTCTTTGGTATTACTCGTCACCACCAGCTGTAACCGCCTTTGCCTCCGGAGTCTCAGTAGCAGCAGGCGCTTCAGTAGCCTTGACACCCTCCTTAGCTGGAGCAGAGGCATCGGCAGTCTCTTCGTCGCCCTCGGCGTCCTCCTCGTCCTCCTCTTCGAGCTCGGCTCCACCTTCATGGTCGCTCTCCTCGTCGACTTCGTCTTCTTCCTCCTCCTCGGCGTCGCCATTAGCTTCTTGAGCATCCGCCTCGGTCGTCTTGCGCTTCTTCACAGGAGGCTCGGCTAAATAATGTGATTAGCATATCGTTCGTTCAAGAGTTTGACGATGGTTGCATAGATGAATTGGGAGGTATTCAATGCATGAGTGTCGATGCATTGCACACATGCCCGACAACATCATAGAGGACTTACCCTTTGCATCAGCTTCGTCGTCCTCTTCCTCTTCCTCCTCGGCGTCTTCGTCCTCTTCACTTTGTTCTTCTTCGTCTGCGGTAGAGACGTACCTATTCGCATGTTGTCAGCCAAACGTCACTGTGACAATCATGAACAATACACTGGACCGGCATCGCAGGAAGCAAATCAGGGCTGAAATGGAAGGACATATGCAATGCGATTGGAAGTCATCGCGTATGAATGAGTGCGATCGCGTTGAATGGCAGCGCGATGAGGCGCATCTCGGTGCATGGCATGCGACATCAAATGCGCGCGCGCATACTTGGTAGGCTGCGCAACGAATAGCGCCAGCCGTACAACCAAACAAACATGCGATTGGGCGATTGAAGACATCCGCGAATAAAATCACAGAAAACAACATGTGAGAGAAAAGCAAATGGAACTTACTCTTCCTCCTCCTCACCATCATCGTCTTCAGGGAGGGAAACAAGCTCCTCCTCCTCTTCGTCTTGCTTTCTCTTGCGGGACATGGTGGATTACTGAGCTGGGTGGTGTAATGGAGTCTTGGGAATGCGATTGGCAAGTTTAGAGGAACAAGACGCTTCTCTCAGGGGATGAGAGAGGGTTTTAAAGGTTGGACAAGGTACAGCACGAGATAGAGAGCTTAGACAAAGCAAAACAAGAACAGAATAGAAGAGAGGAGAGAGAGGAAAGCAAGGGGAGTGGGAACGGGTAGAGAGGGTGGGAGAGACTACGCGTGAGGAGCTGGAGCTGGAGGGCGACAGTAACAGTGACTGTGAAAGCGATAGACAGCCCGAGAGCTTGTGTGAGCTGGTTAATTCAGCCAATTGCGGATGTCGTAGTCATCCCATCACTGGATACACTCCATGACTGTTATAGTATGGACATCACTAACGGAACTCAAGTAACGGATACATGGGAATGCAAGGAGAACTGCTGCAAGTCAAGGTACAGTCCCACGAGCTTGAGATCTAAGGATGTATTGGGTGGCCCAGCTTCTTGGTGTGGACAAGGCACAAGCTACCCGGAGGTAAGCTGCAAGGCATGGCATGGCATTGCAAGGTAAGGCAGGTCAGGTCAGGTCAACAAGCTCCCGTTTGCGAACCGCCAGCCTCCAGACTTCCAGGTCAGGTCAGTCGATCAGGGCGACAGTCAAAGCCAAAGAAAGAAAGGACGCGCAATGGACCTGAAATGGTTGTTGTCCAATCAGTGTCCTGACTAAAGGAATAGGTACCCGGAAAGCATCGAAGTGATCTTTGACTTTGGGCTTTTACCTTTCCCGGCTTTGCTCATCGAGGTGCGCGGGAAGAAGAACAGGGTAGAGAACAATAGAGAAGGTAATAGAGAGCGGGGAAGATAGCCCAGGCCTAGCATACAGTAAGTACACTGGTACAGTGTAAGAGAGGAAGAGTGAGAACGCGGGCACTGGAAGTGGAAGTGGCTGGGTAAACAGCTGCTCCCCGTATCCGATTGTACGTGACGTAGGACTTTCACTTGTAGCTCAGAGCCGAATGGAAGTGTCTCGGAATCTCAAGAAATCACCAGAAGCTGGGACCTTTTGTCTGCCATCTCTGTTTTCTTGGACAGCAGCCGTTCATCCGATCAGGAGCTGCAACGCCAATTGTTAATCAGATGATACCATCCACTTGCAAGACGATACGAGCTCTTTCTTATCAGCATCATCTCTTGAAACAAGGACGAACGGAGCTGCAGACAGCTCTGTAACATGTCACTTCAACTTCCCCAAGAAACGGCAAAGCTCGGGCCTCTCTTTCAATTAAACCGGAGGCTGAACCTGGAACGGAAGACGGGCCAAGTTTCTCCGGTGTTTGTTGTTTGCTTCAAGGATGATGGAAGTGAGACGAGAAGTGACGGTTGACCCCTTGGCCGAACCGAAGCCGGAGATTGGGTGATCCGATCTTGTTGACCAACCCAACACAGTTCAGGACTGGCGTCATCGATGCGTGGTGATGTGATTGTGAGCATGAGAGGGGAAGAGAGGAGAGGGAAGCTTGGAGCTCTAGCTCCGGTCACGTGCTCTCAATCAGTATAGGGTAGGACTGACACGAAGGAATTGGGAAGCTCAACATGACAGACGATGTTGCTTTTTGGTTATCAATCATTGTTTTTGTTGATTGATTACTTTCAAACTATTTACTTACACTAACGCGTGCTTTAAACGTCGTTCAACTGCGTGACTCTTGCCGGCCGCGCTCCGAGACCTCGAGCCATGTGATCAATTCCACCGGCCTCGCTGGCTGGCTGGACGACGATGGTTAGCAATCCTGATATCGCCCAAAGAAGCATATTAAAATTGATCAATGCAACAAACAAAATAAAGAGCAAAAAAAGAGCACCCGAGAGACAGGAACACGGACGGCCTTGGACGTGTGTCTTATTTCTCCCTGCTTTGCTTCCCGTCTTTCCGATCGCCCTTGAGTTGACGCACTTGACTAACAAGTACAGAACGCATTGAACAAAACATGTCAGGTCGTCATAGAGACGTCGGTAGAAATGAAGCATCACAGCTATTTCATTACGAGACATCATAGTCATGCTACCTATCCGCGGTTTCGGGTGGTTTAGCGACCTTGACACCGAGCGAGCGGAAATGTCTATCTGAAGGCTTGCAGTGGTGATACATCCAAGCCACCACCAGCGATCCTCTCAATCTCATCGGTGGAAGTGAGCTCAAAAAGACCCTTCGTCCGCAATTACCTCTGATGAAACAGGCGCTGCTGAGCGATTTGTTTTACCTGGCTGGAGCTGATACCGAAAGACCCTGTCAGTCGGCAACGACCCTTTGCAAAGCCAACTCGAGTCTAGCCTGCCTCTCAGCTGTGCTCACAGCCAAGCCGGGAACCGTTACTGGAATTGCGCGATGGCTTTGGGCTGAATCTTGGAAAAGAGATGATGGGTGGCTAGCTCGGACGTGGAACGGACGTGCCCTCAATGCCTCGGTCGCGAGCTATATCACGCGTAGCAATGCTTTGTTTGGATTCGGATACAAACAAAAAATGTCACTTCTCCCTGGACGACGGTTAATGACGACGGGGTCTATATCATGACCCGGCGGTTCGGAGTGGGCATAACTAAGATGAACACCTACCGAGATGAGTTTAGGGACCTCCCATGGATCTTAGAAACATGCATATAATATGTGCAGTTAAGTAACCACTAGTCTCACATGCTATTAACGCATGTCTCTGGGCAGGAATGTGAAAGCCGATATCACCAATTCTCTCTAATTACACATTCGAATCCTTCTTCCTCATCAAGACGTAACACTTACGACTTCACATGTCTAAGCCTCACGATCCTGCAATCGACGCTCTCCCGCGGATTGTCGTCAGCATCATCTCCCGTTGCTCTACGGTATTGGGGCGGTCGGCAGGTAATAATCCTCCTTCGCCTACGCACTTGTCAACGAATGCCTCGTGCTTGACAGGCTTTCCAAGGGGTCATCCACCTCATGGCAGGGTTTCCACCAAAAAGCGGGGGAGAGACGAGGCTAACTTGTTCTTCACCAAGTTTCCAGAAAAGACACAAGCTGGCTCCTTGCTCGACTTATTATTTCCGATCTTTATGGGTTGAGCTGCCTAACCTAGACAGTAATGTTTGCTTTTTAAGTTAAGTTTTGGTGAGTTTAGCTACGGAGCAAATAAGATTAAACGTTGAGTAGCCTGTGCTCCCGCGTGAGTGGTTGTTGCTCATGTACACTAAAGCACAACGATGGAGTTTGTACCGTAGATGTTGAGTTTTTTCCTTTCGTCGGACTGCAGCAAGTTGTGAGGTCACTTCTTTCCCCCTGACTGTCATCAAGTGGAGAGTTTGAGAAGAATTTACCGAAGAATTCAAGGCATAGAAGCTTCCACCGTCGTTGAAATGACCACGGAGACGCGGACTGGCGGAGCGAGTTGAACGGTTACATAATCCCTGCGTGTCATCTCGATTCTCTGTAGATCACCAGAATTCGAAGTTCACCAGAAGCTTTTCACCGGAACAACGGGCAAGGATGTCGAATCCTGCCCTGCCTGGTTGATCGTCCCTTTCCCACTCCGCATAAAATCGTATTTCGAATCGCTGGGACAAACATCAGCGAAGATCGTGTGCAAATCGAGATTGTGAAAGACGCTATGTACATGTACGCATCCATTCACGGTAGATGATATTGCGATGCGTCAGCGGCGCTATGCAACATAACGCGGCCCCGAGTATTTGGGTCTATGTACATGGACTCGGAGCACTAATAGCTTTAGCTCTTAAGTTTACTGGGAACATGGATTAAAATATGGATAATGAAGGAATGCTTTTTTTTTGTGCCTTGGAAAGTTTGCCGGTGCACGTCTCTCCTGTTCATCGACGTAATTTATTCAGCTGAACGGATAATATGGCCTGAAATGTTTTCATTAATTTCCTAATGTTTAGTTTAATGGCATGGATTGACTGAGAGGGGAAAGAGGATAAATGGAAAAAAGAAAACAGAAAAACCAGGGTTGCAGTCATGTCCCTGCAGGTACAGCAGCCACAGTAAGATCCAGGAACGAAATGTATCTCATTGGTTGGCTCTCCTCAAATCCTCCACTCTCAATCTGTCTCTTGACGCCATTAAGTGGTCGACTTCTGCAGTGCCTGGAGAGCGCTGTGGCTCGGTTGCAGAACAAGTCTAGCAGAGCCTTTTTCTCCCATCCCACTCACTACACCACACTAGCAAAGGGGAGATGACTACCCGATGTGGGCAGAAAGACGCCAGTCGGGCAGCCAGTGCCAGGCCGCGGTGCCGCTTGTATTCTTTTGGGAAACGTCAACGTTGACGGGAGGAACCCGTAGAGACGGTGCAGCGCCTTTTGACCTTTTGGGAGAGTTGGTCGTTGGCCGGCCCCCTTTGCCGGACCATGGAGCATGGGCTTGAAGCTACTAATTAGCGAGAAAGCGGGACTGACGAACGGTGGTTTTGGTTCCATTCTAAACCCTCAATCTACGCGAATGGGGAATGTGTTTTTCTCCTTCTTTTGGCGAGGACCACTTTCGTCTAGTGGTGGTGGCATTGTAACACATGGCACAGCTCGTTAAAACGCAAATGACTGTGATGTGATGAGATGGAAAGAATTGGCGTGAGGGGCAGGTTTAATTTGCTTCCATATTCGAGAGGGGAAGGTCCTGTAGAGTCCAATGAGGCTTGGATGAATGAGACGAATCAAAGGGATGATAGATCTGTTGCCTGGATGATCTGAACTAACAGGATGCCTTTAGCCTTTAGGTATTGCAATTACCTGTATATGCCGTCAACAATCATCATAGGTAACTTACAAAGTCTGAGAGCTGTTGTCGATGAGATTGTTCGATCAAGGGACAACTGCTATGTTCAGGGCGTCTCAAATAATTAGTCCAAGGCCTAAACGCGGATAAGTGACCCAACTATTTTGTCTCTTCTACTCTGCAGCTGCAAGAAGTGATGGTAGATCTTTTGCCCTTTTGCGAGATTCATCACAGACACTAGGAATAGACCTGTCTCTCGGCCTCGAAGCGTGGTTCCCGTGCAGTTGGCTAAGACTGTTCTATCTGGATACTCGTGTCGTGTCCCTCCCTTGTTCCAAACATCCATCCGTCCTTGGCTTTCACAGGTTGCCATCGTGTAAGGCACAGTTAGACTTTTTGTTGAACCCCTGTTTTTTCTCGTCAAGATCGCAACACCATGGGATAAGCATATTCTGGACGATGGGCTATCCACCACCGCATTCACCTACGCCATCTCAATCCAAATCTACGATACCTGTCTATATCTAGAATGTGCATGTGTCTGTTGTCACTTTCCTATTAAACCATACTCCAGGTTCATGGCATTATCCTTGTTCGCTGTCCCTGAATCCCCGCCATAGAGGCCTACTTGGTGTTGGTGTCGACTGACTCAATAACGGGCCCCTCTGAACCAGTGATTTAGCGTCCAAAAAAGAGCCTTCACCAGCTGAAAAAGGCCCAGCAGCGTTGCTTCCCCGGGATGGCTATTCGGCCAATAATATTAGGGAAGTTCGTCTGGTAGTTCTGCTTGGTGGTCCTTTGGGTCGGCTGGTTTTTCCTTGCAGTCCACTGCAGCTCGAGATTTCGTGAAAGACGGGTAACAAACAGCCATACGGAAAACACGCCGCCCGCTGGGACGTTGGAAAGCCATGAGGCGCACCAACACCACATTGAGCCTGGAGGCACTGTAACGGTTACACATATTGGCAGGCCTCCTCTGTATGGCCCCCGTGTGTAGACGGACCTGAATTGTGCCATCTTTTTTGTCAATGTGATTCCCCCTTTGGAAGGAACCTGTAACGTAGAAGATCGCGTTTTCCTTCTTTTTTGACGTGCTTTCACGGGTCACTCGCAATCAAGTATTGGTCTTGGTTGTTGTCTTGGCTGAGTCTCGTTTCTTCTTCTCCCCGCGCCACCTGCAACAGTTCCAGTTCTGATGGTTCTTGTCGCTCTCCAGTCGCTCTCCCTTGTCTCATTTCTTAGTCCCTGAGGTGGGATCACTTCCGTCCGGGCTGTCCACTGCGTCCAAAAGACTTTTTTTTCCTTCACTCTTCGCTACCTATTGACACGAGCTTCAACATCAACACAAACTACAAACGTATCAAAGCTCAAGCTTCCCTCTTTTAGCTTGTCAACTTCCAAGTTTGTGATCGATTACAAGTCCGATCCATCGGTTCTATCACTTATTTGGGATGCATCTCGTCTCCCTGTAGAGACGGATTCATATTACAGCGGCGCCCGAGCTCCCCTGTAGCTGGACTGTAGCCCTGTAAGCGACAGTACGGTAAGGTTACCCCCCGGCGCTTTCCTGCCCTGGCCTGGGCTCCAACAGCGAGAACATCCTGGTCGTTGAAATTCGTTCTACCCGCCCTGCCAATCCGGCTTCCCCGTCCCAGTCCCAGTTCCCAGTCAAAGAGTCAACGCTTTCGCGCAGGGTGCTTCTTTGCGTAGGTGCTGCGAACTTTTCTACTTTCTACTTTCCAAAAGCACCAAGCACGGCTGAAGCTGTTGATTTGCATTATTCTTCTCATCGACTACTGTGCGCCGACTGGATCAGGTTGTCTTGTTCTTGTCTGAGACGAGATTCGGCGTCAATTCTTTAACCGTGGGGTCTCGACTGTGCCCCATCATTTTCCATTTCCACTGGAACTATACCTCTGGAACCATCCCACACCGGAACGCTTTCTCGAGACCGACTATTCTCGCTTGTCTTCTTCTACACCGACCGACTTCCGACCGACTCCTTTGGTTAGATAGCCTTTGCTTTTTGACTGAAACGAAGCGACCTTCTTTCTTTTTCTCTTCGTTGTGTTGTGTAGCTGGTTTGTCGACAACTCGAAACCGAAACAATACTCGGCCCCCCTCGATCACGATCCGCCGATCCTTCGAATCCAATCGTATCCAACACTACATTCGTTCTGGCTCGACTTGTGCCAAAATTCCAGTCGCAAATTCAATCTTCTGTTCTAGATCCGACAGCGATGGCCAAGAGCTGTTGCTACATTTTGTCAAATCCGTCCCGTTCATTTCAACCTCTTCTTTGTGCTGCTACAACTCCATCAGGAAGGAGGCCGCAGTAGAGCAGAGCAGGCAGAGTGAAGTGACTAATTGAACATCACGCAACGAAACGACTACAACGAAAAACGAACTATACCCACTGATTCAGAAACAAAACTTTCATTTTGCCAGCGGCACATAATCCTGCCCGCTGGGCGACCAAAAGTTTTTGCCAGCCTCTGGCGCCCAGCAGCAGTCAATTAAATCGAAACGAACCGAGTTCTTCGACCCTCCAGTGTGCAGCACACCATGCCACCCCTCGCCATCTCTGTACCCGACGCTCCGGGTTCGCCAAATGCAACCCGAACAAAATTTGCCTTTTACGGTAATCGACAACGAGACAGCGAGAACAGCCTCATGCCCGGTGCTTCGACAGGTGAGGCTTCGCCTTCGCCTTATGCCTCACCAATGACTTCACCAATGATGTCTCCGTTAGCATCGCCTCGTATGCAGCTCAAGCCATTTGGCGCCGCCTACCGCCATGCTCGTCAACCTTCGGACGAATCTTTGTCACATTTACCTCCTCTGCCGATTTCGCCCAGATGGGACTCCATGTCCAACCCTTCAAAATTCATGCTCGGACAATCAATATCGCAACGTGCAGCATCTCCGTTCGACTCTCCCCACTCTCCATCTCCTCTAAGTTACGATACTGCCGCAAGCACTCCTGTCGACTCCCGAAACACATCTCCGACATTTCTGACATCCAAATCGTCACTGGCTGACCTTCGCGCCTACGACACCCTGCCACCCGCCGTGGAGAACTTCTCGCGGCCGCGGAAGCAAAGTATCCGCCAGCCAATCGCAGACGCGACTAAGCCACGACTAGTCCACAACGCCCCAGGGACCGCTACAATCAACCCCGGTCCCAATCCCGCCGACCAGTATTTGGAGCTCGTTACTTCTTCTCAACATCCCCTTTGGCCTCCTCAACGTCCTCGTGGCCCTTCAGTTTCTTCTTGTCAATCTTCTTCAACTTATCAATCTGTAATTTCTCCTCCTCCTCCCAACGACTTTTATGACCCAAGAGCGCCTCGTGCTCGGACGGCTACTGGTGCGACATCGTCAGCAGCACGGCCTCCTTTAAGCTACTCCAACGGAGGCTCTGCCTCACCAAGCCCTGTTATTGCCCCGTGGATGAGTGGTGAAGAGTTGCGCTCGAGCTATCGCTCTCAGTATACAGATATAACTGCGCCCGGTACCGCTGTCACCGAGCGAAGCAGTGTTCTCACAAAGGACAGCTCTGTTACATCATTATACCCTAGCCGAGAAAGCGCAGAGCAAGAAGGCAACCCTGACAACGAACCCGACGCTGATCACGACGAGCCGAGTCTTGATGATGTTATGGGCATGTACGAGCGAGGCTTCGACGACGACGACGAAGAGGTGAATTACCAAAACACCACTACAAACAAGCGACCAGTATCATCACAATCCGACATGGGTCAAAGACGAAGCATTCGAGACGATGAGGATGATGAGGATTTCCCACAAAGAGAGGTTCAGGAATCCACTTCAACACTCGATATGGAAATTCGAATGTCCAAGATGATCTTTACATCACCAGCCTTTACATCATCTGTACCTCACATCGCTGAAAAGCATATGGTGGAAAATTACAGTAGCCCCGAACTCCCCGAAAAACGAGATTCGGCCAAGTCATTAGACTCAGAGCCCTCCGTTAAATCACACAAACCTCTCTCCATTGCCGAGCCCGGCTCTGCACGCTCAGAAACATTCGCTGCACCTCTTTCACCACCTGGATCTACCCTGGCACCCGTATTTGAAGCCACCAACCGACCCGAAACCCCCGAGTCAAGGGTCAACTCTGAATACGCGTCAGAGCCAGTGCCCGAACCTACACCCGAACCTGTGTCTGAGCCTACACCGGCCCCCAAGGCCGAGCTCAAGCCTGAGCCAGTCTCAACGCCCCCTCCAGTTGCCATTCCCGAGCCCGTGGAGCCTGAGGACCCTAGCTCTCGTGACCGATATGGTTTCAAGAAGGAGAACCAGTATGTGACGCGACAGCAATACGACAATTGGAATGCCGGATACAGCGAGTACCTAGCTCGTCGAAAGAAGAAGTGGAATCAGTATCTCAAGGACAATGCTCTGATGACAGACCACCCTAACCGATTTCCTGCTCCTAACGCAAAGACAAAACGATTCGTTCGCAAGGGCATTCCTCCGGAATGGCGCGGCGCCGCTTGGTTTTACTATGCTGGCGGACCAGCTATTCTGGCCAAGCACTCGGGTCTTTACGATAAGCTAACGACTAAACGAGCTAAGGACGTTGATGCTGAAGCTATCGAGCGAGATCTGCACCGCACATTCCCCGACAACATTAAGTTCAAGCCTCCCGGCGGCATGGAGACAACGTCAAGCAGCGCCAGAGAAAGCCAGTCGACAATGACGGATTCCACTCGCAGCTCCAGCCCAGCTCCCCCGAATGTTGATGGAGAGACACCCATCATTACCTCCCTCCGCCGTGTGCTTCATGCTTTCGCTGTGTACAATCCTCGCATTGGTTACTGTCAAAGTTTGAACTTCTTGGCTGGTCTTCTGCTGCTCTTTGTTGATACCGAAGAGCAATGCTTTTGGTTATTGAACGTTATCACACGCATCTATCTTCCTGGTACCCACGAGATGAGTCTTGAGGGTTCCAAGATTGACTTGGGAGTGCTCATGACTGAGATGCGCACTTCTATGCCTGCTGTCTGGGATAAGGTTGGTGGAGAGCTTGAGGCTGATCCCAACTCTCGACCCTCCACAAGCAAGTCGATTCGCCTTACTCGTTCTCGCCGCAAGGAACTCGCGCGCATGTCAACACCCACAGACAGACTCCCGCCGATTACACTTTGCATGACGGCATGGTTCATGAGCTGCTTCATTGGAACACTCCCTATCGAAACCACCCTCCGCGTATGGGATGTGTTCTTCTATGAAGGATCCAAGACACTTTTCCGCATTGCATTGGCCATCTTCAAGCAAGGCGAGAGCGAGATCCGATCAGTGGGCGATCCCATGGAAATGTTTGGCGTGGTGCAATCAATGCCCCGCCGCCTGATCGATGCCAATGCCCTTATGGAGGCCTGCTTCAAGAGGCGGAATGGCTTCGGGCATCTCAGTCAGGTTCAGATTGACGAGAAACGTCAACAACGTCGAGCCAAGGCACAGTTGGATAGAGTCCGCCAAGGCAAGACATGGAACAACTAAGAAATTAAACGTCTTAGCCACGTTCAACAACATACCTCACAACCTCTCATCTCTTTACACACCCACAACACTCCTTCAACATCTCATTTTCTATCAGCTTCTTTCTCATTTCGGCACACCCCGGCACACGTCAACACGGTCGTGGAAGCCGCCGACACTCATCATGGAACGGCGTTTCAATGGAAGGCATGTCTCTTTATCGATTTAGCCCGCATTGTGTCTGCATTTTTTTTTCTCCTTTATTCTCTTTCAACTCCAACTTTTCTTCTTTCATTTTCATTTTCCTTTATTCTTCAGCTGGCCCCAACACAGGGCAGTTGTTTGTTTACTATGTACGTACGTCAAAGCAGCGGAGGGAACAGCGTTGGTACGGTTGGAATGTACAGGATGGAATGGTACCCAAAAAGGAACATTGTTTTATTTAATGACGATGGTTTACGGCTGCATTGCGATAAGACAAAAACGCACCACCACGCCCCCAAAAAGCACTTGGTGTGAACTGCTACACAAGGGACATGGCAAGGTTGTAAGGACTGGCAAAAGGTCCTGGTGGTGCTTGCTTTTCATATAGAAGGGGGAGGGAAAATTACGTACGAACTGGCTAGAACCTGTCGAGGAGTAGATTTGGGGGAAACTTTTGATACCCTAATGGAATGAAAGATAATTACACGACGGCCAAACGCGCACTGCCTCCATGTGATGAAATGTTTCACGTTTAACACCCTAACATCTATGTACTTTCGTTTATTTCATAAGCTTGGTTAAAGGCCTGAGAGCTCAATACCAAGGATGTCTAGCCATACGAGATGAAAGTGCCCTCATGGCCATACCCCTTATGGGTGTTCAAGTTGACTGTTACCTTTGCTTCGATCCATTCCTCGTTCCCAAAACTCTCCGAATCCACGTTCAAGATGTTTTAGCTTGTCAAGTTTGTCGACTGTAAACTAGGAGCTGTCCCCATGCAGCAAGTTGCCCTGAATCCCCATAGACTTTACCTAGACGTTGGGAGGGAAAGTAGGTGAGCCCATGGCGTGGTTTTCGACTTCCTTTTTAGCTGCTTGATCAAAAGCGGGTCGATCGTTCTGGTACTGCTGCGCAATGCGGTCTTCGAGAGGGCTATCGAGCTGCGGCTCTTCAAGAAGGTTGCGAAGAGCCTCCAGCACGGCGTAGAGCTTCGTGCTGGGCTTCCAGGCGTCTGGCTTGAGGAGACCCAAGCAGATGTTGCCGAGATTATCGTTTGTTATGTTGGGGTGGTAGATGCGGGTGACGAACTTGACGACCGGGGGCTTGAAGGGGTAGTCGGTGGGAAGGGTGAGGAGGATGCCGAATTTGCCTGGGTGGTAGACGGTCGAGGGGGGCGCCGACAGGGTGACGTGCCAGGTGTGGATGGACTCGTTGGGAGGGAGAGACACGGAGAAGCCCTCCGGGGGTTCTTGGGAAATTTCGGCGAATTCCTGAGATTGTGTTAGATGAGGCACAAGACAAGCCAGAATGGGAAAGAGAAGACGTACCTTGGTGATGCGCTTGGCCATTGTGAAGGTGGTGTAGCTGAGCTATGTATGAGTAGGGAATATGATGACGACTTTATTCCTTCCCTCTTGGTATTTTGAGTACGGTCGTACTCCGTAAAGTATCGTGATGAATTGGTAGACAATAAACTGATGGGAATGAGAGGTGCGGGTTTGATGTCAGATGTATGTTATTGAAAGTTGGAGCTGGAGAAAGGGTGGAGGGAATGACGATAGTGGGGTACTGCTGGAGCATAAAAGAAGCTGCGACTCTGCTGCCTGTAACAGATAAACTGCCAACTTCTATAGCGTAAGGTACCTGGCCTGCATTATATTCCGTTGTGACTCACTGAATTAGCCAGGACATAGCTGTTCAAGGAATTAGTGATTAGTTACCTGGCAGATTCTGTCAAAGGCTTACTGCAGTCTTATTCCTCTATTCTAAACTTGGGGCATGTATCACAACAGCTTGTGTGGGGCATCCAGGATGAAACAACAAGAAACAGCAAGCAATCTATTTGAAGTGGGCCAAGCAACTGTGTCTACCCGTTCAACATCAAAAGGCACGATCTAATACAACGTTAAAGAATATTTCTTACAACGTCTCAAGCAAGAGTCAATCGTTAGAAGTTTGTACCTTTCGTTTGACAAAAAAGATAGATGACCAAAAACCTGGCCGAATAACCTTGCCATATTCATGCAAGCCAGAAGCTCTCAGCAAAATAGACATATGTTTCGAAGGGGTTTATTGGTCATTTCTAGCCTGGTCTTCTCACGGCATGAGCCAGCGGGTAACTGCTACAGGTGTAGGAGATATACTGCGCATTCGGATGCTGACATTTTGCTCCACTGAGACGTAATGGGAGGATCCAAGATCTACTCAAGAGCCGAAGATTCTTTTTATTCTTTGAGCCGGATCCTAGGCCAAGTGGGACTCAATCCAGGTTCCAGTAGCCTTCGGGAATGTGTGATACAGCAAGCCTGGCATATTGGTGAATGCTACAGTGATTTGACGAGAAGATCGAGCTACTGGCTAGTCCATGTTTCCAGATCATGTTGTATAATATCATTTTCTATTCACTAACTCCTGACTCGCCTGGATGAGCTTTGACCTGGAAATCCTCGACGATGAGGCCTGAATCGTCATATTGTGACTGCGATAGTGAATCTCGATTTCTCATTGTGCCTGTTGAGCAACCTCAGCAACATACTGTTGACATGAGTGTTGGTTCTTTCCCACAGAGTTCATCTCTCTTCGGGAGCAGACTGTAGTATTGTTTCTCAGGGAAGTTACTGCTGCGAGTATTGTTCACTTATACCAGCCTCTGACAGCTTTTAGTATGCGGAATTACTCAGGAAGACTGAGTGCGATCCTTGTTTGTTCCGGACAGCATGCGGGATATGAGTGAAGAGGTTCTGGTAGAGCCATGGGACATATAAGAAGACGTCCTCTCTTCCAGCTGGGTATCAAGGTCATCAGCATGAGGGCCGCTGATCCCAAGTCCTTGAAGGCAAGCCGATAGCAGCCAATATGCTTGGACGCTGCCAAATATAACCACAGCTGTGAAGCCAAGAGCTCTACAATGAGGAAGCAAGGCTCTACAGGACAGTCTGCGATATAGACGGTATGAATTGTTGAAGCGGTACGCATTGTCGAGACGATTGGATGCAACACCGAAGAGACAACCGACGGCGCAAGGCCCGAGAAGGGGACGACCAAATCGGATGATTCTTGGCAGAACCATGATGTTTTATTGTTTGTGTGGTGGATTGTCTTGGGGTATGGTTCGGAGGGTTAATATGAAGAAAGAGAGAATGGAGAAACTCTCGGTATCATTTATACATTGGTGAATCTGTGTGAGTTTATCGAGTGACAAATCTAGCTAGACTTGCGTTGAAGTAAAAAGAAATCTGAGTTCAATAGATTCTATTAACTTAACGTAAATTTTCAGGAAAGGTTGTTCATGGATCCGGTAATCTCTATCAGAGGATAGATCTTCCCAATAAGTTAATTGATGGGCGTGGAACTCAGGCAGGATATACTGAATCTACATTTAGGGAGCGTTTACAGGACACCGGTGCAAGACCGAGGCCAGAAGAGATACCAGCGAGGATGAACGTCTCCTGAAATGGTCAAAAAGCTGCTTGCAGTAGATGAGAGGCTCGATGGTAGTTACTATCATAACACCAATGCTGTGCAAGGTATCAACACGTTTATTCATTACTATGTTGCATCTTCATATATCTCATCTTCTTAGAGTTCTACAAGATGATCTTAGGAACACCATGCAGACGGCTAATGTCGTGGTTGGTCGCAGGATGAAAGTAGAATAACGTTGGAAGCAGGTCACTATCTCACTCAAGACACAAGGAGCATAATCAATGATTTACTACCTGAAGCACAAATATACACACAAGACCACCAGGCAGACTTTGGGGAAGTTATTCCTGTTCCCGAACCGACCGTGCCGTTTTCGCCGTCCCATTTGGAGCAGTGTTCTGCTCAAAACTCATAACACGTCATAATCAATAGTGGAATAACTCTTCCTAGACTTCAACCGGACCCTGACTTCGCGTCTTGCGTGCCGTTTTTCCAGCCGCAGGGGAAACAACCTTCTTTTCCTTCTTGGGGGTCTTGCCGTTCTCTTGCTTACCGTCTTGCGAAGCCTCTTCGGAGGCTGTCGGTTCATCTGCGACATCTTCGACACGAGCCTTCTTCTCAGCAGGCTCATCGGATCCAGACTTGTCAGCTACAGCGGGAGCGGAAGCACCGTTGGTGGCGGCAGGGGGCTCGTCGGCCTTGCGCTTCTCGCCTGGAGCAGCTTCAGCAGGATCATTGACCTCAGGCTTGCTGTCGCCATTAACAGAAGCGGGTTTGTCGGTCATGGTGACATCCTTTGGCTCGGAGACAGCAGGCGCAGATGTTGTCTCGACACCAGTGGTGACAAAAGCAGCTTCGTCTTCGTTCTTTGGCGTTTCATTGGTCTCTTCTTCGATGTTGAGTACAGGTCGAGGAGTGCCGCCTGCGGGTGTCATGTTGTTGACGGGTGTTTCTGGAACTGAAGCAATCTCAACGGGCTTCGGTGGAGCGTGGAGGCCACCGGCACCGTCAGTAGGCTTGCTCTCTTCCGGCTTAGCAGTCTCCTCTGAAGGAGCTGTTGAGGTATCCAAAGTGGGAGCGCCGGCCTCGGCTTCGGGGGCCGTGGGTTCAGGCGCGCCGACTAGAGCATGTCAGCTTGGTACTCGTGGTGTAAGTGCGGGAACGAGCTCGATGAGTTCCAAAAGTCGTCGCGAACATGTCAATTGCACTGCGCAGGACTATACGCGATAGTTTCGATGCCATTGGGATGGCTGACGATGGAACATACCTTTGTCTATAGCTGGAGCGATTCCGTCCGACATGATGATGACGTAACAGTTGTTGTCGCAAAACGAGTCTGGCTTACAGTCGCAAGTATACGCGATATAGTATAGTCAACAATGGAAGTTAATGGAGTTTGTAACAGTGGTATGAAGTCGCGAGAGTGAGATTGAAGCTTTACGATGGGAAGGAAGAAAAGAAGTCAAGTTGGGGACGAGACACGGGGAGCTGAAGTGAAGTTGGCGGTTGGCAGGAGCGAGAGAGCACGAGGTCACGACGGTTCCACAAGCCATCCATAGCTAGAAACAGAAAGCAGCAGAGCAAGAGGAGAGGAGAAGCAGCGAGAGACAAGATGGGTATGGGTAGATCCGAAGCCGAGGATGGATGCACAAACAATATCGAGGTTCCTCTCCAGCGAGAATTGAGGGACGAGTAACATGGACGGGATGGTGATGCTTTGGGTCAAGGGTGGGAAAGATGTCCACGCCAACACTCTTTCGTCACTGGACCGCAACTTTGTGGACTGTGAGATTAGCCCAAGGAACACCCGTACTTGACGGTGTGAACTTTGAAGATCGGGACGGACTTGGTCGTCATCTTGGGATTGGATCCCAGTTTCCATTCGACATTGCGCTTTGCGGGGAACTGAACGAAAGAAAGAGCTTGAGTGGGTCAAGACCAATTAAGCCACTGATCTAGGATCCGGAACCAGTGAGACAAGGCCCTAGTACCGGTACTTAAGGCCCTGATCAGCGAGACGAGAATTAGCAACTTTTCGCAGAATATAGGTTAGAAATAGAATCTCACAGTATAACTATACTACTTTTAGTATAATTTATATACTAAATCCTACGGAATTCCCTATAAGCCCTTTCCTATAAAGTTATATAAGTATTATAATATATCTTTTAGTATTTTCCTTCTTATAGCCTAAGAACTTAGTAACCTTTCTTTATATAGCTAACTTAAAGTAAGAATTCTACTATACTTAAAAGTTATACTTATTAGAGGTAAATATAAAGCTAGAGAATTCTATATTATATTTCTATCCTAAATAGGTAATATTCTTACTATAATATAGACTATTATACAATATTATAGCCTTACAGATAATCCCTATAGTTAATCTGCTTATTATTATAGCTCTTATAGCTACTATAGCTATAGAGGAGATATTATAACTTTGCAAGTAAGTTAACTAGTAGCAGTAGTAAGGCCCTTATTTTAAGTTAAAGATTATTTATTCTAATAGTATAAGAGATACTAAAGTAAAGGTATTTAAACTATTATATAGATTAGCAAAGTAGTTCTAAGAGTTCTTCTATATATAGCAAGAGACTTTCTATAAAATATATAAGTAGATAAGAGAGAATAATATACTACTACTAACTTACTATAATAAGCAGTATCTAGATCTTAAGTATAAACTAATAATATTCCTATATATTATAGTAATAAGAAAAGGGTAATATATAGTAATAAACTTCTTTTTTATAAGCTAAAGTACTATATCTAATATAATAAAAGATATATAGAAACCTATAATAAAACTTTATAAAGCATTTATTATATTTCCAGCAGATAAATATATATTTCCTAAAGTTAAGGTAAACCTAAGGATAAGAGTATTTATAGGATATATTAGTACTCTTAATAGAATATATATCCATACTTATATTCCTATATTATAGTTTTAATAATTCTATAATAGAAAGGGAGATAAAACTTAGAATATCTTTGCAGTAGTATAGTTAGATTACTCCTTCTTATATATCCTTACTAGCACTAAGGGAAGTCTTTATAATACTTCTCTTGTATAGTTAATACTAAGTAAGTCTTTTTATATTCCTAAAGGAAGATTTTACCTTAGAGATACAGGGTTTAGAATCTAGAAAGGAATTCTTATACTATATATAAATACTTAATATTATCTTAATAACTAGTAAGTAGCTATTAATAAACCTAAGACTCCTCCTAAGTTATATAACCTTTGGTATTTAGGTATTAGGATTAAGGTTAAGTAGATATTTAAATAGATAAAGAGGAAGTTCTAGATACTAGATAATTACTATATAGAGTATCCCTATAAAGATTAAGTTAAAATAGTATACATATTAACCAATATCTAGAACTTTATACTCTATTATAAGAAAGGCTTACTTACTAAACTTATAGAAGGAGAAGTTTATAATACTAAGGGAATTTAGTGTAAAGTAGATATAATTATTAGGGAGTATAAAGCATAGGATTTAAGAGATAAAATTGCAAAAAAGAACTAGGTTTAATATTAAGAGTATTTAGTAGTAAATATATATTATTACTATAGAAATAGGTAGCTTTTCCTAGTATTGTAGAA